>VZRX01020475.1:0-54670 GCA_013398075.1 Notiomystis cincta
CACAGCCATGGCCCTCCCCAAATCAGCCATCGTGCCCACATCCCCCCTCACAGCCATGCCTCCCCTCATGGCCGTGGCCCCCCTCCATCAGCTGTCACCTCCCCTCACAGCCCTGTCCCCCCGTCATTGCCCCCGCTCTCCTCACCCACCCCTCACCCCCAATTCTCACACCAGCCGCCCGTGTCCCTCGCTCCCTCCTTTTCCCGAGGAAGGCGGCAGGAGTTGGGGTGTCCCGTTCCGAGGGAGTGTCCCTGTCACCGAGCACACACCTGCACTCAGCAGAGTGGGGCTGGCTGGTGGGCTGTGACTGAAATTAGCGAAATTCATATTTCAGCTTGGCTATTGGGCGGAAAAAGAGTTATAGGGGGGAAAAAACCTCAATGGTGGGAGATGCCTTTAGTTGTGCAAGAGGCTCCATCCCATGGGGGGTCGGAGTTTGCCCGAAAGCAGGGAGATGAGGGAGCTTGGCAGGTCCGTGGGGATGGAGGGACGGGAGGTGCCCTCGCAGGAGCTCCATCCCTGAAGATCCCTGTGGGACCCGCACTGGAACCGGGAGCTGCCCCAGCCCTGACCCCGCCGAGCCGGGGGAGCCTGGCCGGGGGTCCCAGGGGTGTCAGGGCGGGGGGCTCCGAGCCTGCAGCTCGTGCAGGAAAGCCTGGCAGCCTCACAGACTCAGGGAGCAGGCTGTGACCCAGTTAACCAGGCTTGTGTGGGATTCGATTGTGGCTGTCGGATCCTCTGCCGTGATGGATAACCGACTTGGAGGGAATTTTGCTCTCGGAAGAGGTGCCAATAAGTAAAAAGCACAGATTTAATTAAGCAGAGTATAAATTTCCTGGGTCTGTGCTCTCGCAGAGGTGCAGGCATCCAGCGACAACACTGCCCAGGGCTGAAGAGAGAATCAACTCAGGGAATAACACACCCAGGGCTTTCATCCTCTCCAACCTGTATCTGGAAAACAGTTTTTAAAGCTCCCCTCCCAGTATCTCTGTCAGGCACTAAAAGGCTGCATGGCTGGTAAAATTCCAACTCCTCTGCCAGGCAACCAGACATAACACACCCCAGGGTGCTGGGTTTCTTTATGATCCCAGGTGGGATTGAGCCATCCTTTCCTGCTGCAGGGTGTTTGGAATATTACAGTACCTGGCCCTCGTGTGTGCCTGGATCTCTGCAGATTCCCACCTCCAAGGTGTGCCAGGGAACACGACATACTGGGAATAACCCAGCTTCCACTCTGAGCAAACAAATCCAATTGAAAAATCAAATTTAGGGGAAGCGAATGGCATTCAGTCCTTCATTTGGAGTTAATTATTTTTTAAATATAGCATTATTTCAAGCTGTATGGATTCAGCCCCATCTGTTTCTAACAGCCATAATCAGTGCTGGGTAGCAGAGTTAGAGTTTTCAAGGATGAGAATCCATAAATATTAGTTTTATGCTGACAGCTAATTACTCTTCAAACAGAGCCCTTATTTCTTAAAAGTGCCTACACTTCTATTTATTCAGAGAGAGAGAGAAACAAATATGGTGCTGAGATATGAGGCTGAACACACAAAACAAGGGAGGGTGGTGCAGCCTGGGGAAGAGATAAGGTGTGTCATTTTTTTTTGTTAATCAGAAAGACAAGAGGAAAACAAACCAGGGAGGTTCGAAGACAAATGCTGTGTAAAAAGAAACAGATGGAGCAAAAAAAGAATTGCAAGGAAGAAGTGATGATGGAGCCTTTGGGTTAGCAGATATTGCTCATGTGATGTGAGATGCCAGCAGGGTAGGTGGCGGCTTTGCTGGCTGTTCTGACACGTGTGCAGTAGCTGCAAGTGGCTTTTCCCTCCTTCCTCCAGACCTTCCAGCCCTGTCTCTTGCTAAAACGAGCTCCAAACTGTCCTTGTACTGGAAGTTCTGTTATTTTCTTTGCCTTCCCTCAGGCCATGCTCACAGGTCTGTATCAGGGAGGATGGATGTGGGTGGATTTGTTGATATTTTGTCTCCCATCTTCCTGCCAGAAGAAAGCCAGGAGGAGAACCTGGTGCATGATCAAAGATGCCCAGAGGTGATGCCCAGCCTAGAGACTTGGAGCTTTCTGTCTCCCACAGGACCCTTCAGTCTGAGGAATTCCAGTCAGGAATCCAAGCTGCTGCCCATGCTTTCCCTCTGAGCTGCCTGATGCTTCAGCTAAAGAAGAGGCTGTGCCATGGCTTTCCTGGCTGTTCTCTGTGGAAAGTGGCAGCTCACATAGCCCTGCCAGACATTTCCTGCTTAAAAAGCAGAGTTTAGAGTGGGAAGCTCTGTGGCCTCTCCCACTTTAGTGGGGTTTGGGGAAGCTGTGAGGAGCACTGGAGCTGTCTGCAGAGCGAGGAGCCGGGCTGGGGTGGATCTGCCTGGCTCAATGTGTGCTTTGAGTGCTGCTGCTCGTGCTGCAGAGGGGAAAAGAGGGGGCTCAGCCCGTGGAAGTGGCACATGGGGGCCTGCTAAGGGGAGGAAGAGCTGCAGAGAGCTGGACTGACGTGTGAGTGCAGGTAGCTTTACTGTAAAGGCAAGTCCAGGGTCACTGAACAGCTGTTTCCTTGAAAAATAAAAAGGAGAACAGTCTGGGACCCACTGCTGTGTGCTCCTGTGGGCAGCCCAGGGCTGGGGGCACTCTGACCTTTCCAGGAAAGCTGCAGAAAGCCAAAGAACAAATCTCTCCCCATGCAGCAGGTTGGGAAATTTTGGAAGGGATTATTCATGTCTCAAGATGACCTCTGGAAAAGGTATTAGTTGTGTAATTGATCAGTCAGGCATGGCTTTGGGGATTAGCTGATTTTTTACATGTGCCAAATACAAATCACTGATGCTCAGGAAAAAAAGAGAAGCGGTTGTAGCTGGAGAGTGACTGCAGAAATGCCACAGTGGGATTCCATATTTATTTGCTCTCAACAATTTCCAGATCAAATTGGCTCAGGGAAAAGTCAAAATTATTTCCCCTCCAACTGCTGCCTGTGCAAACTCAGCCTCAGATCTGAGGAAATCAGACCGTGTGGTTCCTGCCTTTTGCATCATAACCAGTAATAAAGATTTTGCTGGTGGAGCTGAGCTGACAGTTTTGCTGATGATGGATGGAGCCAAACAGGCTGCTCCTTGCTGCACTCCTGCTGCCTCGGACTCGTGCATCTCACGGGTGGGGGAGCTGTGGGGAGAGAGGGAAGAACATTTCTGTAAAGTATTTTTATGCCAGCCAGTGCTTAGAAACAGCCACTGGAACCAGCCAGAGCAGAAAGTTCATGGTTAAATACTTCTGGCTCAGTCATGGGATGTGAGGAAAATGTGAACAGAGAAAGAGATGTACTCGTTTTTCTTTTTTTGGGTGCAAAAGGGACATTTCCATGTCTGAGGTGTGGGAATGCCTCATGCCTGAACCTAGCAGTGTCCTTTGTCCCTTTCAAATGAGGGAATGTGTCGAATCCAGGCAGGGATTGTACCCTTGGGTCTGACACCTGCTTTCATTTCTTCTGGATGCCAAAGCCTGTTTGATTCATGGTGCAGTTCTCTTCATCCTGGCTTTTCCTCCCATCTCCACCTCCACCTGCCTCACCTGGCTGTCCCATCCTCCTCTAACACAGCTCTAAAGATGTATTTGCTCTCAAAAATCACCCTCTGGGGGGGAAGGAGGCCACCACAGCAGGTGTACACGGTTATCCTACATCACTCTGCACATCAGCAGGTGGATCGGTCTTTCAAACACAAATATCTTGACAGTTTATCACTAGAAGATAATTATCAAGAAACAGGAATGTTATCAGGAGCTCAGCTTCTGCTGGAAGCCCCTTGGTGTTGGTTGCCAAGTTCCCTCTGTGTGGTTTTGACAGTTGTGACCTCAGTGGAAAAGTTGCTCATTTTTGGAGCAGAGCTGGGGAAGTGCTGCAGGTTCTCCTGAACTCGTGCCACAGCCCTGACCCTGCTAGGGAATGTCTGGGCTCTGGTGCTGGTTCCCTGTGGCACACCTGTGTGGGTGTTCTGGTGCTCACAGGTGCACTGGGGTGGGCTGTGAGCACCAGTTTATCAAAAGCAGGGCTCAGAGCAGCTCTGAGGCTGAGCTGGGCTGTGAATCCCATCACTGGTCGTTTCTGACCCTCTCCTTTCCCCAGCCAGCAGGACAGAGGTGTCAGACCTCTCCATTTGCCTGCACTTTCTGCTCTTCCATGTGGAGAAAATGCCTTTCCTTGCTGTAAGCTGGGGCTGAGCAGCACTCCAAGCCAGCCGTGTAATCCGGCCGTGGCTTCGGTACGTGAGGAGCACCACGCACAGTTCCAGCTGGAAATGCACCTCCCGTGCACATCTTCCTTCCTCACCCAGGCACGTGGGAGAGGTCTCATCCTTTGTGCTGGTCACATGGAAACACGGACTTCCAACAGACTTGCTCTGCCTGCTGGGGGTAAGGAAACCAGTTCTCAGTAAAATATTTACTATGATGGAGTGGAATTACAATCTCAAACCAGTCAGATGTGCTGTGATCAGATTGTAATTCTTTCTCTGGGGTAGAAATACCTCTGCAAGAGAATATTTCTCTGCAGTTTGAAGTGCTGGCTGGCTCCAGCCTTGCTGGAATTTTCCTTTGCTCCACACTCCTCATGCGTTTATTTACTGAACCTGTGAAAGGGGTACTGTAGTGTAAATCCCACCAATGGTGCATGCAGTGGGTTTTTTGCTTCAGTAGCCTCTGGTGGATTCATGCAGACAGAATTTAGACCTGACCTCGAGCCTGTTTCAGCTGTAGGGGATACAGTTAATTGACTAAAAATGTATTTGTTGTGTTGGTAGCGTGCAGGAGCCCAGGAAACGCCTGGCGTGCTGTGATCAGTGCTGCAGAGCTCTTTGCCTCCGTGGTACCTCAGAGCTCGCTCTAACCCAGCTGAGGGCACTCCGGAATTTGGGAGTGCTCTGCAATTTGCAGACGTTTGCTGCTCTCTCCCCACATCTAGCACTGAAAGCACTTGTTCCACAACAACTAAATTTGATGCTAGACTGGTTTCTGAACTGCCACTTGCAGCCGGCGCAGGCACTGCGGAGCTGCTGGCGGCGGGGGATGAGTGACTGCAAGTGCTGGGCGTGGGGAAATGAGTTTCTAGGATGCCCACGGATGTGTTGTGCTGAAGGACCTGCACTCTCCTGAATCACTTCAGGAAATACACATCAGCTCCTTGAAATTCCTCGGGTAGGTCCCAGGTTTAGGGCAGGAGAGCTGTGGGCTCTGTAACATCCTGCTGTAACCTCCCTGCTCTGCCATCAGTCTCTGCACATCCAGGTCTTCAAATATTTACTAAAAAAGCAGTCCCCTGCATTAAGATTCCATCTTTGCAGCCAAAATTTTTATGGACTCGTGATTAACTTTTAATCAATGGTTAAATCTGCCCCATAATGGGAGAAAGATTTTCATGCTAAGTGTTCTTTTCTTTGGTTCTGTGTGCAAGGCTTTGCCAGATGAGGTTAATCCATCATGTTCAGTTTACTCTGTGATTCTGTTATTGTACAGATTGTTTATCATTTTGATGTTTTTGAATATGCTTTCCAGTATTCAAAACAGTTCAGATTCTAGATGGGGAGGCTGAGAGGGAGAAAGGGAAATGTACCTTAGTACTAAATGAGAGGCTGACCTGAATATAAAACTGACATGGAGCTGTCAGAAGGAGAAGGCAGGAAGGAATATTCACTCCAGTGATGGGAAGAGGAAATCCTGGTGCTGGGAGCATTCTGATTTTTAAACTAAAGGAAGAGACTACATTTATATTCCCCAGAAAAATACTTTCCAGTGGATGCTGTGAGTGGATTTGGCATGATGAGCACACACTGCCATGATTGCTGTCTTTACTCTGGGTCCCCTGGCACTTGAGTTCATCATCTGACACCACATTTTGGAAGGGCTCCAGAGGAGCTGTCGTGGGCAGTGGTGTCTGTGAGCCTCACATAATGAGAGGGCTTTGTGCACGATGGGCCCAGAGCATGGCAGGAGGCAGAGCACAGTGGGAGCTGTGCTGGAGGACTGGATAATAAACCTCCCCCGTTTGTGGGACAGGATGGCACTCGTTTGTACCCTGGCTGACAGGGCAGAGCACCCTCTGGTAATTAAAGCAGGACACTCTGTGTCCTGTTCCCGGGGGCAGCTCCATCGTGGCACGGTGTGGAGCCAGCAGCCCCCTCTGTGAAACGGGCACACGCTGCTTCATCCCCGCTCCAGCAGGATGATGTGCAGCAGAGCTGTTCCTCCTGGGCACTGCAGCGTTCCCTGGGAGGACACTGGAGCGTGAGTAACAGCAGGAGCTTGCACTAAACCAAAGTGACTTTTGTGCTTCCCTTCTGCATCTCCCCATGCTGACAGCTGCACAGTCCCTGTGTGTGAGTGTCTGCTGCGTGCTGGAACCAAAGGAGAGCTCTCCCTTGGCAAAGGGGCACTGTGCTCCTGAGCTTCTTGCCTGAGCTGGAAGGCAACAGAGAGCAGCTTTCTAGGAACGGGAGCCCTGTGTGCTGAGCCCCCTGATGTCCTCAGAGCCACTGTGCAGCTGGGGACTTGCCATGCTTGTGTTTGTGACTCTTCAGTGTCCCCCACCCCTGCGCAGTGTCCCCGAGGGCTGTGTGAGCCAGAGGCTGATCCTGGTCCCAGTGCCTGTTCCTCAGTGGGACAGCAGCAGCCTTGCACTGCCCCCCCTCAGTGGGGCACACTGGGGTCTCCCCGTGCTGGCAGCTGGCACTAACTTTGGTTTCTCTGTGACCTCTCCCCTCTGTCAAAGCCAATTGAAGTTTTCCAGCTCAGGAGTTACCGGGGAGGACGGGCAGACGACAGCGGAGCAGAAAACGGTTCCTGGCTTTATTTGAGCTAATTGTTCTGAAGGCTGGCATTGAGTGGGAGCCAGGAGCTCATTAGTTCTAATCTGGCCTCCAACACTTGCCTTGCGTGGCCCTAGAGCTGTTGTTAGATTTCCTCTCTTAGATATTGCAAGAATAAGGCTGCAAAGAATAATAAATGCAGGAGAGGGAGAAATCCTGCAGCACCTCGTGCCAGCAGCAGTAGCACAGGGTGATGACATACAGCGAATGTTCCTCCTAGAGAGTGTCCCTTCCCTTTGGAGAGACTCTGAGAGAACAGAACAGCTCTGATTCCTGGAGCAGGATGGCTCTGCAGACTGTCTGTGCTGAGAATTGGAGCCGTGTTAGCAATGTCCGTGCTTGCAGCGGGGCTCTCGCTCTGATTGTGTTAACATGATTTCCCTGGGCAGGGAGGGAAGTGCAGAACCGTGTACTTTGTGAAGTAACAAAGGATAATTATAAAGCAATCGCGTTTCATCCATCCTGAAACCCTCCTGCTGCCTGGCTTAGCCAGGATAAAATACAAATAAAATACTTCCAGTGCAAAGGGGATGTTTCTGGCCCTCCTTCCTTCCTTCTGAGCCTCATTTTTCTCTGGAATTATCTAGGAAAGACACTTATTTATGTTGGAGTTCAGCGCTGATGAACCCAAACAAGCCCTTGGCTGATTTCTGGTGCTGTTTTGGCTTTCCTGAAGGCCTTTCTTCAGCACTGAGACCGTGTCAGGATTGCCCAGTGAACCTCCATGGCTGTGTTTGATTATCTCATCTCTCAGAGGTTCGTGCTGGGTGTTGCTGTGCCCAAACAACCAGAACACTGTTGCTGCTGGCTGTGGCTCTGCCCACTCTCAGCACTGGCTGCACAGCAGAGCGGTTCAAAAGGTTGATTTCAGCTCTGGTTGGTGTAGGATGAAGCCATAGACAGCTCTCTTCTCTTTCTGGTTCTTTCATTTCTGGCTTTCAAAGGCTTAAATAAAACTTTGAGTTGAGTGTTAGGGTGGGATTTGGTAAGTACAGGCTTGTTCCTTAGGCCTGAGCAGTTCTGTGGGTGCCACTTCTGCACTGACGTGCAGCCTGTGAGCAAGGAGCTGCCTTGCCTAATTCTGATGCACCTTTATGGCTCTTTTCTGTGGTTCATTGCCCAGATCCCTGCAGTTGCCATTCCTTGCTTTATTCTGTCAGCAGTCCATTAGTCACTGCCTGTGATGGCTGAGCTGGAGCAGTGCCAGGACCAAGCCTTGATCCCTCTGAGGATGGCAGGTCAGGCCCAGTGGAAGCCAGGCCCCTCCATCCTGCCAGCTGAATCCTAACATTGTTCTCACATCCACTCCACCAACCTCATTTTCATCAAAGATCCCGTGTTTGCAGCCTGGTTTGTATGATTTATTGTGGGCTCTGAGACTCTTGGAAGGGTTTATCAGCCTCTGGCTAATAAATTTGCTGCTGTGGTCCAAGAATTCCTTGTACCACTTCTGTAAGGTGACAGCTCTGACACGTGGCTCTAGGAGGGCTCTGAGTGAGTTTCTCGTGTCTGTTATTAGCTATTACCTGTGATAAATTATTGGACTAATCTCAGCTGACTACTTAATACTTGAGAATTGCTCTGTTCCTCTCTTCAGAAGTTCCAATCATGGGGAGCTCTGGAAAAGGGAGAGGACAGCAGTGCTCCAATCTGTCCCTCTGAGCAAGGACTACAAAGACAGATGGGGAGCAGGTGAACCAGCAAGAAATCATTAAACTAAACTCATCCTCCCAGATCTCTCCTGCTAAGCCATCCAAGTGTGAGATGAAGCACGAGGTGTGCTGGCAGTCCTCAGCCTCCCTCTTTCTCTGTTCCAGCATTTGGACTGAGACAAACCAGTTTCCAAGCAGATGTTCCTCCTGCTCCCTAAATCCATTCTCACAGTGCAGAACAGGAGCGATGCAGGAGAACTCTTGGCCTGTATTTACGTTTTTTTCTTCCCTTCTTTCCTTCCTTCAGTTCTCCCATCTGTTTCTGCTGTGTTTTGGGCCCCTGAGCTGTCCATGTGTCTGAAGCAATTCACACCTTGTGGGTGCTGGGGGGAGAGGCAGCTCAGCTGCTGGGGCTGGAGTGGGACATGGGGACTGAAATGGGGAGAGTGAGAGTGATTTGAGCCTCTGAGGGAACCTGGGCTGGGCTCTTCCTTTTGTCTCTGACAGATGTGGTGGTTGTGAGGCTGATCCTCACTTTTTATCTCTGGGGATGCTCTGGAAACGTTCCCTTGGCTGAATGGGAGCTCTTCAGCTGTCCAGCCTGGGACTGGAGCCTGCCACAGAACCCAGGTCTGGTGCTCCTGATTTTCCTCCCACACAGAGACACTCGGGGTGTTCCTGCTCGGGGCAGGCAAGGCTTTATTGACCTGCCTGGGGTGGCTCTGTGGCAGATTTACACACAGATACTCTGGAGCCCTCAGAGGATTCCTGCCATGCTCCACATCCAAGGCTTGGGACTACAAAGCCTCATCTCTTCTCTGTTTTTTCTTTTCATTGTTGATCTGCTTGACATTTGTCCCACAGGCTGTCAAACAGACAGGCCCAATATGTTCTAGAGACCTCGGTTTTTCTTTTTTTCTTTTCCTTGAAAAAGAAAAGTGAAATGTTTCCACACCTTTTCCTTTTCTTCCCTCTCCTTGCAACATTTTGGGTTACTTATGGCTACAGCTCCTTTCGAGCATCCCCCTGGGCTGTGGCTCTCCAGAAATGAGAATCCTGTGCAGATGGTATCTGCAGGGGAAAGGAAAGAGCCTTTCCTTGTCATAATGCAGGTGTGGAAAAACAATCCTGCTTCGTGTTTGTGTTTCCATCCACCTTCCACTGAGTGTGGGGGGTTTGGGGAGGAGCTGATGGATTCTGGCCTGGCTGTTCAGCTGTTGCCCACCTTCCACCTGGAATGCTGGGCACTTCCAAGGAGAATTTGTGGTCTGTGTGTAATTAGGGATTTACAAAGGCTGTACGTGCTTGAAGGGAAGAAGCTGAAATGGAAGAGCCCTGGAGGCAGCCTTCAGGAATGAGACAGTGCCCAAAATCTTGAGAGCTCGGGGAATTCCCTGCATGGTTTGTGCTGCAGGCACAAAACTCAGGAGAGGACTCAGAGGTGACATTTGAAGAAGCATCATTACGAGGGAAGTGATTTTTTTCCTCCTCTTTCCTTCCTTAAAGCATGCTGGAATGCAATAGTAGTCACTAAGAAAAGCCAGACTGTCCAGCCTGGAGTGAAAAGGACTTGAAAGAAATCTAAATAGCAGTGTCACACCATGGGTGCTGGTGGCTTTCTGGTCCTCCTGCAGCCCTGGCAGCTCTCAGGAGCTGTGTCTGACAATCATCTCCTAATGCACAAGGAGAGGCAGCCTGGGAGGTGAACTGGAACACTGGGGTGTAAAAACCCCAAACCCCTTGTATTCCTTCCCTGATTTCCTCGTGCAGATGTTGCTCAAAGAGCTTCTTCTGCCTTCTGTGGTGGCAGCAGAGGGGATCAGAACTCTTCCCTTGGTTTTAAGCTCATCTTTCTTGAAGTGTCACCTCCCCAGTGTTCACTCCTCCCTGTACCCTGCTGCCTTTCTCTGCAGGCAGAACATCCTCGCTTGGCTCTCCCTCACACAAGCCCCAGTCAGACCTGCCCTTCCTGCTGACCCCAATCCCTTCTGCAGCCAGGGTCACCTCTGGGGTGTCCATCCAGGCAAGAACTCATCCCTCAGCTTTCACAGGGTCAGCTCTCCTGGACTTCAGGGATTGCCTTTTCCTGCCACTCCCTAAATGGTGACAGCAGTGCCTGAGTGGCCGCTGGAGGTGACAAGCTCAGGACAGGAGGAATGTTTATGGTGTTTATTGCTGGTGTGGCTGTGATCTGGAATATCCTGAGCCTGATCAGCTCCAGGGGCTCGCAGGGAACACAAAGCTGAGGTGTCAGGGTGGCCAGGAGCACAAATTCCTTTTCTTCCTATCAGAATTTCCCCCCAGCTTTGATTCTGGGAAGCGAAGGAGAGGAGGCTGCAGCTTCCCTCATCTCTCCACTAAATCACCCCGTGCTTTGGTCTAGACTTGCAAATTTGTCCTCAGAACCATTGTGGGCCCCTTGCAGGCCAGCATCTCATTACAGAGCTAACTGCAAAATCAACTGCTCTTGCTGACATGTTTCCTGATTTAGATGCAGCTGCATCCAGCTGGGGTTTAATGCCTCAGATAGCCCTAGAAGGGTTTTATTTTTTTTCCCCCCTCTTGACACGGTTAAATCTGGTTGCATTAGGAATTTAATTAGGTGTTAGTTTAATTGTGGTTTGAGCTGTTTTCTCCCATTCAGCTTTCCTAGTAGAGACTGAGTCAGGGAGACTCTTGAGTTCTATTTCTGTCCTTGCCACTAACACTGACAACCTTGAACTGCTCTTTTTTCTGTCCCCCCAGTGCAAATCAGGGTTCCAGTCCTGCTTTTCCCCTGCTTGTGGTGGGCAGGGAGTGCTTTGCTCTGCAGGTTTGGGCTGGAGAACTCAGCATTGGCTGGCTGGGAACAGCCAGGAGAGCTCTAAACTTATTTTTTCATACTGTACCTTGCTGGAAGATGATTTCTTCTGACTTCACAAAGAATTCCCACATTGTTCCAGTGGTGGAGATCAGTTTCCTGAGCAAGGTCTTGGGCTGTTGTGCAAGAGAGGGTGAGCTGTGATAGCAGCTGATGGCAGAAAAATCCACCCATTCAGCTTTGAGAAGGAGCTGCCAGGAGTTTGCCAGGAAGAAATTGAAGCAAAGCCCCACTCACCTGCTGCTGGAATTGCTGTGTTGTATTTACTGCCAGATAAAGCTGCCTGTAGCAAGCAATTCAGCCTCTATCTGCCATCTCCCACTGAACTATCAGCTGATGTGTTTGCAGGCAGGAGCTGACAGGGATGGGAATTTTGGGTTAGAATCCTCCAGGATGAGCTGGAGCCCCAGGGAGGAGTTCTGCTGCTCTAGGTGTGGAAAAGGAGCCTTTATCTTGTGTTTAAGGCAACCTTGAGCAGAACAGTGGCAGGTGCCAAAGAGGTGAGGCTTCCCTGAGCTTTGGGTGTCTTTCCAAAGGGAGTGTTTGCAGAAATCTGCTTTTGGGGGAGTTGGTTGGTGACAAGAACCAGCCCTGTGCTGTCTGGGAGGCCAGTCAGGGTGGGAAGGGTGAAATCCCAGTGATCCAGGGACACCTTCCACTATCCCAGGATGCTCCAAGCCCCATCCAGCCTGGCCTTGGACTCTGCCAGGGATCCAGGGGCAGCCACAGCTGCTCTGGGCACCCTGATGGACCAGGTGAGCTCAGGCTCCCAGTGTCCAGCCCACTGTGGCCATCCCCATCGTGCCCAGTGCTCTGAGAGGCAGGGGCTGAGTCTGTGCTGCA
The DNA here is from genome assembly GCA_013398075.1 of Notiomystis cincta. Lineage (NCBI taxonomy): Eukaryota > Metazoa > Chordata > Aves > Passeriformes > Notiomystidae > Notiomystis > Notiomystis cincta. The sequence continues at coordinate 12,214 of VZRX01020475.1, forward strand.
GGTGGAGGAGCCTGAGCAGGGGAAGTTGCCCAGAGGATGTGTCAGAGGCATCAGGGGAAAGCAGAGAGGAAATTGCTGGAGCTGGAGTTGGATTGTGCTCTCCTCTGAGAGTGACTGGCTCAGGTTTTAGCCCTTTGCCATCAGTTGGAAGGATGAGTTTGATGTGAAGTGGGAGAAGAGGGGGATGTTGGATTAACACATCCCGAGGTGAGGCTCCCGTGGCTGTCGGCGTTTGAAGGCCGATTAAAGGGAAGCTCTGCAGCTCCCTGAGTGTTTCATTCCAGCCAGGAGCTGACATGGCTGCTGGAAAACAGGCAGGTTAGCCAGCATGTCTTTAAATTGCTGGAGTTCCTGTTGGGATCTATTGGATTTACTGTAATCTTTAATTATAAAGTGTAATTACTTTAGGATGGATTATCAATGTTGGTGTCCGTCTCTGGGAGTTGCTTGGTAACGTCCCTGGAGCTGCAGCTCCTCCTGCTCTGCACTTCCAGGCTTTTAAACCCAGCCAGTGGCAGCCTCTGGATATCAGTGTCTGCCTAAATGGAACATCTCCATCCACTGGAGTGAGCACACAGCCTTTTTGTTATCATTTTGCTGTTACATAAAAGCATTACCGGGGACAGCGGCCCAGAGAAGTAACCTGAGAAGTTGCTCAGCTTTCTATTAAAGGTTTTCAAATGAATTCCAGCCTTTTTAAAGCATTCTGCCCTGCTGTTTGCATGGATATTTATATCTCCATGTGATAATACTAAAGGCAGCAACACAAACACGATGCTGTTTCATTACCTTTTCTGCAGATCCTGAATTATACAGGTTTATGCAAGTCTGATAAGGGAAAAATACATCCATTATTCCAAATAGAAATGAGTTACCCCAATGTGTTCAGGCAGACTTTTTCTTTTCCTTGCAAGACTGACAGTTCCTCTTTTTCTCTGCCTCTTGTCATCTGGCAAATTCTATTTTATGCAGCAGGGGAAAATAAATGGCATTATTGCACCTTAAAAACCCAAACGGGGACAGGGCTGCCATGGGGCAGCAAGGAGGTTAAAGGTGGGAAAGAAAAGGTCCTGCTTTTGAAACTGATAGGAAAAATAAAAAATTTCCTGCTTCCAGCTGCAGGAAAAGGAAGAGAGGTGGGGGAAAAAACAAGTTAGGAACACAATGGGGAAAGAAATATTTAAAACTGGAAATTTCTTTGATACTTTATAGTGAAAGCTTTGAAGAGGACTTGAAGGAAGGAGGCTAAAGAGCCACAGAAGTGGTTATCTTGTGAAGATAATGGCTTTGTGTAATGTTCCTTGGAAGTGCTTGAAAGGGGCTGATTGGTTGGTATATTTAGATTTCATCTTTTAAGCATTTACTAATTATCCCAGTCTAGATGGATAAAACTAATCAAATAGCTGTTTGGGAATGCTCTGCATTTGGAAATCTTCCCTGTTAACAAAAGGAGGGCAAGTGGTGGTAGGGGGGGAGTTTTTCTTCTTTTTTTCCCCTCTCATCTCTCTGCTTTTTGCAGAGATTTGGAGTGGTTCAGTTATTAAAGATTTGCACATCTCTTCAAAGTGAAAACATTTTCTTGGTCAAGTTTTTATCCCAAGACCTGTTTCATCATTACCTGGATCACAGCATCCTCTAAATACTTTTTGTTGTGCTGCTGCCTCTATGAAACACAGGTGGGCTTGAAAGCAGGGTCCTTTTTGGGTTTGGATGGAGCAAAGCAGGAGAAAAGAGAAGGATCTGAATGATGAAAATGATAGTGCAGGTTTTCAGAGTTGAGTTTTGTTATGTCTAGTTGATTTTAATATAGAATTGTCTGGCTGGGCAGCTGAAACTCTGAAAAGTAACAAGTGACTTACCAGGTTGAAGAAAAGAAAGAGCAATCTGACAAATTTAGTTATAAATTTGGAAGTCTCTGCTATAAATCAGTTGAGACCCAGAGTGATTAGAATACCAGGGCCAAATAGATAATTATCTATTAGGTGGCAGATGGCTCACTGGTGAGAACAGAATCTGAAATTATGGATCTATTTCCATAATTTTTTTGGTTGTGGTGCCATTTTTCAGATGCAGAATGGCACAGTGTTAACACTGATCTATTGTGATGTGTCAGGCCTGGAACGGCGTAAAATATTCACTTCTAATCCTGGAGGCTCATCACAAACGTGCCTGGAACACCTCAGCACACACCTTCCCCTCCCTCCTGCTCCCTCAGCTCCATCCCTTCCCTTCCAGCCTGGAATTTGGGGTCTCTGCTCAGAGGAAGCTGCTCTGAAAGTGGAGTCCCCACTTTTAGGACCTCGCTGAATCCCTTCAGTGGTTGGGAAGCCGAGGTGCTAAATTTGGACTGGAGAGGCAGCTGCAGGGAGCCAGAACAGCCAGAGTGGTGCAGATGCTTTTCTGGCTCTTCCAGTTTTCCAGTTGCTGCTTTTCGGAGCTGTCAGGGGAGAGGAAAGCTCTGGGATGCTGGGAGAGGAAAAGCTGCCACATCCTGCATCCTGCCTCCCAAATACACGGGGCTCAAAGGCAGCCAGTGATGTGCCTCACCTAAAGGGAACCTGGCAGCTCGAGGAGGCAGCACTTCCAGTGCCATCCATCCCCTGTCTCCCTGATGATGAGCTCAGGACTGAGCAGAGGCAGAGCTGGAGACAGGAATCTTTAGGGGGGGAACTTCTTGCAGCAGTGTGACAAACGCAGCTGAAGTGGCTGAACAGGCAGGTGAGGGAGGAACGTGTCTGCTCCATCAGCACTCGGAGCCCTGGGTGAAGTGGGGCACTGGGGAGGCCTCAGGCCATCCCTCCTTGCGTGAGGAGACAGGAAAAGAGATTTCCCCTCTGGGAGAAGCAGATCTTGGAGGCTGAAGGGAACCCCTGGGTAGTTTTCCATCCCCTCCCTGGGATGGAGGTGTCCACGGCCTCTGGGTGTGGATCTGTGCCAGCGTGGCAGAGATGGCTGGGTTCACTCTGAACCTTCTGGACCTGGAGGGGTTAAAGACATCGAGGTGAGGAAATAACTTTAAATTTCATACTCAGCTTAAAATGAGGCTGATTCAGAACTCCAGCGCTGGGAGTTTTAGGGAACAAAACAGAATCATTTCCACATCCCTGCATGTCCAGGCTCCCCGTGTGCCAGAAGGGTGGTTCCTCCTTCCTCAGCTCTGACTGAGGAGAGAATGAGCCCAGAGGTGCCTGGCTGTTCCCTTGTGGTGCAGGAGACCTGCTGCTTGCTCTGGGAATGCTGTCTTCATGGAAAACACCATCCCTCCCTTCTGCTGGGAGCTCCAGGATCAAGCTCTGACACGTGAAAGCCTTTGCTCTGCATTGTCCAGAGAGGGGACAGAGCTCCTCAGAGACTTCACCCTGTTAGGCTGGTGGAGAATGAGAACTTCCCCTTTAGGATCTGCTGCCTCTGGGAAAAAACCCAGAGATTTGGCAAAAATGAAGTGAACACCCCAAATCACATGACTGGGACATATTTGAGTGCATTTTGTGGAGGGTTTCTTCCCCCTCCCTGGGTCATTATTTAGCTCCCTCAGAGCCGAGCTCTCCGCTGACTAATTAATCCCACACTGAATTTTTTAAACCCCAGACTGGCTTTATTTGTTTGTCCAGCATTCCATCTCCTGGTGGTGTCAGAGCCTGAATGTTATCAATCAATTCAGCAAATGTTTATCCTCCTCCATATGAACAGCTCCAGGAAACTTTACTTTGGAAGCTCCATGTTTAAAAAGCGGGGGGAATCTGGGGATGTGGCTTTTTGCTAATTAAGGAGGATACTGCCAGGGGCTTGTGATGTTGGGTTTGTGAAACACACAGCTGGAGGGAAGAGCAAGAGCTGAGATGACAGGAGGAATTTCAGACCAAAGTAACCTGCAGATTCTGATCCTGGAACAGAGCAGCAATGCTGCTGCAGACACGAGACAGGAGCGCTCTGTGGAGGAAGGATTTGGTTTAAACTGTCATTTTCCCTCAAAAGTCTGGTTTGAGGGAAGCGTTTCAAACCTCTCTTATCTTTGTTGGAGAGCATGGTTGATTCTCTGCAGCCCCTTCTTCCCCTTTGTTATCTTTTTTTCCCAGGGATTGAATCAAAGGATGTTCAGGTCAGTGCGACACTGGGACTGGAACTGCTCAGAGCCAGGCTGGGGGGGTGAGGAGAGGCAGCTTTATTCAAGGCACTCCTTAGAAGCTGACAAGTCCCAGATGAAGAAAGGACACTCAATAGGTTTAATTTTTCCTACCAGCTGGAGCCAGAGGGGCAGGAGGACAGAAAGAGCTGTGCTGGGATGTGTGTGTGTGTTGGAACTTGCACAAGCACTGCCTCGCAGCCCTCAGGGGAAGGTCAGTGTGCTGGGCCCGGGCAGGACGGCTCAAACATCCCAAAAGGAATTGTTTGAGTTGGAAGAGGCTGCTCAGAAATCACCCAGCCCATGTGCAGAGCTCTCTGAAGAAAGCAGCGTGGAGTTTTGATAGAAGATAACAAAATGTCACGGATTTGGCCTTTGTGAATGTGTTCTGTTAATTAGTGGAATGAAAACCTCCGTGCAGTCCTTAAGGCCAGTTTCTCCCTGTACTCAGGGACAGATCAGGTTTGGCCTCACATTCTTAGCCCATTTTAATACCCATTCTGAAATACTGATTCTCTCTGAAAAAGCTTGGAAATTCAGAGGTGGAGACAGCTTCCTGCAAGTCCCACTTGGTTTGCAGGGCCAAGGGGAAAAGTGAGTTTTTGGTCTGAGATCTGCCAGGTTCTTCACCACAAGTGATGAGCTGGAGACTTCATCCAACCTCTGGATGCAGCCCCTCATGTTCAGTGTGAATTAAGGGTTTTTAATGAATGGGCCATGGGTTTAGCAGTGCGTGGGGGAGCTCACATCGATTCCCAGAGCTCAGGTTTGGGAATTCTCAGTCCTGTTAACCGCTTTCACTCCCTTTCCCCCCAGATGATGAAGTTTGCCTGGGATAACTACAAGCAGTATGCGCTGGGGAAGAACGAGCTGCGCCCGCTGACGAAGAACGGCCACATCGGGAACATGTTTGGTGAGTGGGGCTGGGCCTGCTGCACTGTCACTTTCCTTGGGGCTTTGCAGGTCACAGGCCCAGGGCAGCTGCTCTGTCTGCAGTGCAATGAGGTGTCTGTGACAGCTTTGCTCCCCTCCCTCTTGCTGTTGGTGTGAGGCAAGGCTTTGGAGGTGGCCGTGCGTGTCCCAGGGCTGGGGCTCTCCTCCCCTCAGGCAGCTCCCAGAGCCAGCCTGGCTCACCTCTCTGTGCAGAGCAGCACCAAACGTGCTTGGGAGCAGTGCTAAAATGAAAGTGTCTTTATTAAAACATGAAGCCAGCCCAGAGCTGACAATGCTGCTATTTGTCTGAGCTTGTAGGCTTCAGGACCCAACCAAATTGAGCATTTTCTCTCTCGTTTCTCCACTGTTGAGCAAGATGTGAATTCCATGAAATATTGAGTGAATCAATATTAAAAGCTTTTATATTCTGTGCTAACTGGCTTGTATAATTTTACTCTTTAGCAGATTACCTTTTTTTTTTATGTGAACCACTTTCAGTGCTATTCCCCTGCTCATTCTGGTGGGATACTTGTTGTATTTCTGGGGTATTTGTTGGCTTTGGGGGATATAAATTGTCTTTTTGCTGCTCTGCACTCAGAGCATTTCCCTGCTCTGCTCCCTGAGCCCCTGCCTGTGCCATGGGGAGCCCAGGACAATCTGCTTCAGCAGCCCTTCCCTTCCCATCCCTGGGGAATTCCTGCTGTGCAGAGGGCTCTGGGCTCCTTTCCAGGGGATGTGTTGTGCAGAGATTATCTCCTGGAGTTCCTCAGTGGGCAGATCACCCCTGAGCTGATTTCCTCAGTGCAGAGAATGGGACTGAGGGTTGGGAGAACACTCCCATCCTGTTCTGCACTCTGGAGGTCTCCAGGTCCTTTTCCACATCAGCTCCAGGAGCTGGGGGGGAACTCTCAGCCTGTGGGGATCTGCTTGGTGTGGACCCCAACCCTAACCCTGCTCAGCTTTGGGGGCTGAGACGTGGGGAAGGGGAGTGGAAATGGCATCAGGTGTCTGACATTGTCAGCCTGGGGAAGAGAAGCTTTGGGGTGACCCAAGCAGGAGCTGCAGGGAAGGACAGGAGAGATGGAGGGACCATTTAAAGGCTCTGAGTGACAGGAATGGCTTCAGACTGACAGAGGGCAGGGTCAGATGGGACATGAGGGAAGAGTTCTTTGCTGTGGAGGTGGTGAGGCCACATCTGCCTCACAGCTGGCTGTGCAGTGCTGGGCTGCAAGGAAGCCCTGTGGAGTGTCAGGGAAGCAGGTTTGGGATTGTCACAGGCTGGGTGTGACCAGCCCCAGCCCCTGCCCAGCCCACTGTGCCAGGAGCACTGATTTGGGCAGCTTTGGCCTTTGCTTTGCCCTTTCAGCCCCCTCCAGGAACAGCCAGGTTCTTTACCTGAGGATTTGCATGGAGTTCAGCAGCAAGTTGAAGCATTTTGCAGCTCTTCCACTCTGGCAAGCTTGTCAAAATTCCTCAAGGAGTGTGCCAGTAAACAGACAAAAATATTGAAAGCTTTAAAATGCATTTATCATGCTAAAACAATTGACAGTACTTATGCTTGTTTGTAGTGTGCCTGTGAGCACTCTCAAGGAAAATGCTTTGGAGCACAAGGATTTGCAGACAATTGCAGCAAAGCAGCTACATGGTACATTTCAGCCTTTTAATAGGCTTTTCCCCTCCTAACAGTGCCTGCTAAAGGAGGGCAGCATCAGGCAATCCCTTGTTGCAGCCCTCCATCCCTCTTGGCCTCAGAGACTCAGGAAACGAGGACAGGGCACTGTGGCCCTGCACTGCTGCCCATTCCCCCTCCTGTCACATCCAGTGTCTTTTTATTCCAAACTCCAGATGGGAAGGAGGCAAACTGTGTGCTCTCCAGGCTGGAAATGTCAATATTAAGCTGAGATTTCTCTGCAGCTGCTTCCACGTGGGAGGGGAGGAACCTCTTTGGGGCTGTTTTCGAGTGTGTTTGTGTGCATGGGAAGCAATCGAGTTCCTGAAGGGTGATACATTTTGCTATTGGGGATGTGCTGCTGCTCACTTGGAGCCTTCAGTTTGGCAGCCTCAGCCTGGAGGGAGCTGCTCTGGATCAAACATTCCTTCTGATCCAAGCAGAAATAAAAATGAACTCGGAATTCTGCTCCTGCAGAGTGTCCTGCTTCTCCTGACAGCCAGGAGAGAACATCCCTCCCCGTTTTCCTGCCCAGGTAGGAAAATTTGGATCCCCCACCCCATTAATCTCCTTTTTCTCTGCCCTAGGAGGTGGCAGCTCACCCAGACATCCAACTTTGCCACTTCCCAGGTGTCTTCCAGCTGCTCCACAGGCAGCATTCCCACTCTCCTGCACTTTGGTCTGGTGACTTGGTCTCACCTTCCTGTTGTGCTTGATGTTCTCCAGCTCCCGTTTCTAAGGCACCACTTCCATCAAGCCTCTCCCACGTTTCTGGACAGAGTTTATTTGCACAGAGCTCCTGTGATTGCTGTCATTTACAATCACTGCAGCTCGAGAGCCCTTTCCTTAAACCCACAAGCTGTGCTCCTTTCATCAGCATTCATTATTCATCGGTGATGCTTGTGATAAGAAGTGCCACAGCTAAACAGCCCAGCCCATGCCCTGCAGTGGGGTAAACACGGTTTAGACTTTCAGATGTGTGCTGATTTCCCTGGAAATGGTGCTGTGGAAGTGGGCAGAGCTCTCCACGAGGGAGGAGGGATGATCCCTGCTGGAACAAACCCCACATCACGAGGTTCCAGTGGCTCCAAATGGTCCTCAGGGCTGCACAGCTGGGGGGGTTCAGGCTTGTCTGCAAGATTGCTCTGTGTAACTCAAGGAAAAGCTGCAGAATCCCAGGCACAGTTCAAATCCAGCCCCAAATTTGGGCTGATTTAGGAACGTTTAAGGAAAACGGCCCAGCAGAGCTTGTGGCTGAGGGTGGGACTGGAGATGTGCAGGTACAAACTCTGCCCCCAGTGCTGCTTTATTTTAACCCAGTGCAGTTATTTTAACCCTTCTCCAGTGCTGCCTGTGGTGCTGTGAGCATGAAACTCACTGATGTTTGCAGATGGGGCTGCAGGGGAGGGCACAGCCCCTGAAATGCACCTGTCACCATGAGCTCCAGAGCACTGGATTATTATTCTGCCCACTCCCCAGCTCTGTCAGAGCCACTTATTTTTCTGACAAAATGTTTTTAAAATCCTGTTAGCTTTACAGAGCTTCTGTAGCTACGGGAGAGTGAGCTGGCATCTCGTTCTGCTCGTGCATCAGCTGAATTGTCAGTTACATTTTGATTGCACAGTCTTTTAACAATGATAAGGTGAGAAGCCTGATTTTCAGATATCTCTTGAAGTGTGCAGTGCTGGCAGCAGAAGAATCCTTCTTTGACTTATAACCTGAGCCAATTTGCTCTGAAATCAGTGACAGCAAGTAAATATGGAACCTTGCTGTGCTGTTAGACGTTCTTCACCACCTAAATGCACGTTGGTATATTAATTTTAGTTTAAAAATAGCAATCCTTAACCAGGTTTCTCCCCTTTTTTCCTCTTTTCCCACTCGAAATCATACAGCCATTGCCTCTCCCAGCACATGCTGAATTTCTGCAGCACGGGGAGGCTGTGTAGCTGTGGCTGATGTGACTCCAAGTGACAACTGTCACAGGCAGGACACTGCCAGGTCACCAGGAGCAGGTGGCAGAGCTCTGCCAGCAGCTGGATTGAAAGGACAGGAGGTGTTTACACCTCAGCCTGCAGCAGGGCCCTCGTGCTGCTCCACGTTTGACTGCCTGGTGACAGGGCACGGGGTGGAGAAATTCCTGGAAAAATCCATGGCTGTGTTTGTGTGCTGGGCTCAGACTCTGCCTGAGCTGTTTGTTTTGAAAACAGGAGGTCACTGGCCTCAGCTGCCTGGAAATGGGGCTGGTTTGGCTCTCTGGGATAGAAAAAGGGGGAAGAAAGGCAGTGACCACAGGGGCCTCTGGAAAGGACCAGACTGATTGTCCTGAGGTCCTGAACCTTCAGGTTTGTTCTGCCTGGCAAATCCCCCCAGACTTTGTCACTGCCCTGTGGCACTGTGACCTGCCAGGCTCAGACCTGGATGGAGATTCCAGGAATCCCACTGGCAATTCCAGAAGTCCCCAATGGATTTAACACCACCAAGCTCCTGTGGCAGCAGCTTTTAACAGCAGCTGGGGCTCCCACCTCAGGTGCTGGACCCCAAAATCCCCACAAGCCAGGCTTGGTGCCTCCAACCACCCAGTGTGGCCAGCTGAGCCAAACATTCTCCAAAGAGCTGCTTCCTTCTCCCGGGATTTAGCCAGGGTTTAGCAGGCAGAAACACACCCACCTCCATTAGAAGTGACAGGACTTGGTTTATGAATATATAACAGAGGAAAGGTAATTGAATGAAAATATTAATTCAGCAATATCCCAGCTACCAGAAGAGAAATGGGAACCTCCAATTGTGCAATCACTTGCTGCACCTTTTCTCCTCTGTCTCTGGGTCTCTTTCCCTGTGATCATGAAATTGCAAAACCCTGGAGAGTCCTGTTATGTGATTAAAATAATAATAATTATAATGGCTGTCTTAATTTCTATGCTGAATTATGTCTGCTGCCTGTTGCACATGACACTGGATGCTTGGCTCCATGGGCTCTTTAAAGAGAAAAATACCTCCTAATGAAGATGTTGCTGGAACTCAGTTGCTCCCTGGCATCATCATCTTTTTTTCTTTTTTTCATGTATTATGTTCCCCAGATGAATAATTTTCAGGAGAGCATTTTGAGTTGACTTTGGCTTTTGCTGTCAGTGAAATCTGCAGCAACAAACTTATTTCCTGGCAGCAGGAAGCAGGGAATCAGGATGTCCTCCAAGTCCCAAACTCACTGGAGCCTGGCTGTGTGTTGGAGCTGACAATAATCCCTGTTGTGGGTTTTTTTTCCCCTCTTTTGAGATCACTCCCAAGCTAATTGATGCTCAAGGAGATTTGTCCCCACTCCTCTCTCACCTTGGGTCCTGCTGCCAGGGGTGTCTCACTGAGCCCTAAACCCTGCCCAGGGCTTTAGGCTGATTACAGGAGCTCAGCTGACTTCTCAGCTTGAAAAACTCATTTTAAAAGTTTAAACAGAAAAAACCCCAGTGCCTGACAGCCTCCAGCCTTCCTCCAACACCTCTGCATCAAACCCTGGTTCTGGGGCTGAGCAGGGCAGTGGCTGCTGAGAAAATGTCATTTGAACCGAGGGGATTCATCTCAGATCGACATTTTAGCAAACAAATAAGGTCAGGAAGGAGCAGTGGGTGGAGGAGCTGGGATTGAGAGCCCAGCCCGGGGCACCTGGGCAGCACAGCCCGGGCCTGGCCGGAGCTGCAGACTGGCCACGTTATCTCCATGCGAGCCCGTTAATCATCCCGGCTTCCTCAGGAGCTCCTGAACTTCCCCCTGACCCCAAGCAGGGTTTGGAGCTTAATGAGGCCGAGGAGCTGGAGAGAGAGTCTTGGGATTTGTCAGGAGTGCTTGGCACAGCAAAACGGGGGAGGAGGAGACAAAACAAGGAACAGAAAAACAGCCATTAGAGTAGCAAATGGAAGCAGGAAAAGGGAGAAAATTGCCTGGAGCTGCGAGGGGAGAGGGTTCTGTGGGGGCACTGTGGCTGCTGGGGAGAGGAGCAGGCAGAGAGGTGGAGGAAGCCACACGTGAGCAGCCCCGTGGCCCAGCACAGGGAACAATCAGGCTGGAGCTATTTTTTTTTAATCTTTTTTTTTCTGGGTGTATTTTAAAATAGAGTGAGCTCGCCTTTAAGATTTTTTTTTTTGCCTTCTTTTTTTTTAATATTTTCTTTAAGCACCCCATTATGGATGTTGCCTGTGCCTCATTCTGGACACTAATTATGCGGAAATAATTGTCTAATCTTCAGAGATATTGAGCGTGTGATTAAAAGGCAGCCAGCTGAGAGTGGGTGGAGTTGGGCTGCTGGCAGATCCAGCTCTGCATTAGGAGCCTTTGGTGGCAGCTCCACGGCAAAAGCTGGGTTGGAGGCTTGGCACTTGCAGCTGGTTGGAGCAAACATCCAGCTCCAGGGAGAGGGCAGGGCTGGGTCAGCCTGGGAACCGCAGGGGAAGTGGGGCTGGGTGGGGTGGGAGTGTCCCTGCCCCTGGCAGGGTGGGCTCCAAGGTCTCTTCCCACCCCAACCCCTCTGGGATTCCCCAGGCAGGTAAACGCCTCACCTGGGGCTCCTGGCTGCCTTGCTTGGGCTGAAGGTGTTTTTTGGGAATGCTCAGTGGCTCCTGGCCACTGTTTGCAATTAGATTCGTGATGAGATCTTTGCCAGAATCTCAGAATTAAGGTCAGAAAAGAGCTTTAAGTCCAACCACTGAGCCAGCAGCACCCCTGTGGTCTCCACTAAGCCACATCCCCAGGAGCACTTCAGGGCTGTGACTCCACCTGAGCAGCCAGTTCCAACCCCTGAGCACCCTTCCAGTACAGAAATATTCCCAATATCCAACCTAAAGCTCTCCTGGCACAGCTTCAGGCCCTCTGCCTTGTCCTGTCCCTGATTCCCTGGGAGCAGAGCCCGAGCCCCTCTGGCTCCAGCTTTTTTCCAGGAGCACTTTGCACACACAAACCCCCCTGCACTACCAGGAACTACATAAAAAGCCAGAGCAAGTTAAGAATATTTTAAAAACACGCTTTTAGCTATGCTTTTTAATGTTGGAAATATCTTGAGACTCGAGGTTTTCTTACCTTTATCCCTCTGTATTTAGGTTTCCCTTGTTTATTCAGAGGAGATGGAAACTACAGCAAAAAACCCCTGCTTACTTTGGTTTTAATTCACTTGGTTTCCACTCCTGAAACTTCTGAAGGGATTAAACAGGTTCCAAACTGTCTTTGCTGTGTTGGATTTCACATTTGGAACTTAACTGCTTTATCACATCATTTTGTGCTGCTGCTGAGGTTTCTTTCCACCCTCATTATGTATCTCATTGGATATTCATCTGGATTAGTGTTAGATTTTGACATTTTTCTATTCACCTCCAGGAGATCATATTTCAAATGGGTCCTGCTACAGAATTTCTTCCTCTGTAATTTCTCCAGGTGCTTGTTTCTGATTTTTTTTTCTCATCTCTGCTGCCTTTTTGGGGAAGAGGAGTCCCTTATCTCACTTAATCAGTGGGTTTAACTTCCTCCCACAGGACATCAACTTTCAGATTTGTCAGTGCTGCTGGGGCTGGCTCTGTGTGCTCAGAATCTTGTGGTAGGCATTTGTCACTCGAAGACCTTTTTGCTTTCAGAAAATACTTCCTTTTAGCCTCCCAGGATTGTTCCTGTCTCTAGAGAGGATTTTTTTGGAAGTTCAAGGAAATCCCTTAGCCTTTGCTTGAGGCAGCAGTGTGAAACACAGGGAGGATTTTTTTTTTTTGGACTGACTAAAATTGTTCATCCTTCTTCTGATGTTTTATTCCCAGCACCCTAACACAGTTTATGTGCAGCTCCCAAAGGGGAGGGGGGGAAGGAAAAAAAGTTCAGTGCAGGAAAATGAAAGCATTTCAAGAGACAGCTCTAAAGGCAGAGGTTGTTTCCTGCTAATTTCAATAAACCCAGAATTTACCTCTCAGGTACAAACATAGAATCAAGGACAGCTCAGTTATTGCTGTTTATCTGAACCCAGCATTGCTCTGGGATGGTTTCCTCAGCGAGCTGGGGGTGGGAAAACACCAACTGTGTGAATTGTGAACTGGGGGATCACAGCATTCCAGGGCTGGGCTGCCAGCAGCCTTGATTGCTCTGTTTCATCTCCTTTCCAAGCTCCAGCCTGTGCTGTGTTCTGCCAGGAAAAGAGGGAATCTGGGAACAAAGAGACAGGATCAAGGTCTGCCCATGCAGGAGTGCAGAGCTTTCATGGACTTCTCCTTCAGGCATTAAAATTAACACCTTTTGCCTAGGCTAGAACATTCCTTCTCTCTTGGCAGGCTCCATCCTGGTTGCTGTGGGAACCAGCATTTTTAATTTCCTGACTTGTGTGTACATCCCAAATTGTGGCTGTGATGTTCTCTGTCACTAAGGTAGCTCTGGGAAAGGTTTGCAGGGAATGGAGCCATCAGAAAGCATTTTATGGAGCCCTTCCTTCCCTTGGGATCACTCTGCTACATCTCCAGGGGGCATCTTCAGGAGGCTTTGTGGAGACCTGCAATTCCCACTCACCTCAGTGAGCAGCAAAACACAAAAGTAGCAGCGAGAGGTCATTTAGTCCTTCCCATCCTGAGGCTGGAAAGTCCTGGCAGGCAATTCTTCCTCAGTGCTCCCAGCTTTAAAGCTTGTCCTGGTGCCTGACCCCGTCTCCTTGGCCTTTCCCTGGGGATGTGCAGAGTGGTTTTTGGCAGCATCTCCCGGTGCCTTCACAAAACTTGTCAGGTCTCCTCCAGCCTTCTCCCCTCGAGGCATTCCCAGCTTTAACTGCAGGTCACATTCCTCCTCCTGAGCCCTCTCTTCCCTCTGGAATCTCCAAATGCTGCTGGAAGGAGACTCTGTGCCCTGGCCTGGAGGGCAGGGCCCTTTCCTGTGCGTGAGACATCACTGCTCACCCTGGGGTGGGCTTTGCTTCTTTCCCAACATTCCAGTGTCGTTGGTTTGAGCTGGAAATCGTTGGTTTGAGCTGGAAGTTGTTGTTTTGAGCTGGAAGTTGTTGTTTTGAGCTGCTTTTGCGAGGGCTGCAGCCTGGGTCTGGCTTTCACAGAATGCTGCCTCACCATTTATTCCTTCTGCTTCATGGTTCGTTGTGCTTCCCCCGGGGCGGAACGCGCGGCCTCAGTGAATTGCAGCCCGCTTGTTCCTGACTCTTTCCCCAATTTGCTGAGATTATTTTGATATCTAATCCTGTCAAGCAGCATACTGGAGAGCATTTGGAGGCTTTCAGCTGGGGTCTCGTTGGTGTGACTTTAACAATATGGGAGAGAAGGGGAAGAACAGGGACAGATGGTCCCAAGTGATGGAGTTGCCGTGGCTTAATGTGTTTGTGCCCATGGTAATGGACCATTTGCATTCTCCTGACCCACTGCATTCACAGAGAAAATGTGTTTAGAGTCTTCCATCCATGATTAGGAGGGTTCCAAGCTCAGCTCATGAGTGCTCAGCAGGTGGCCAGGCCAGCAGTTCCCTTCCATACTGAGCAGCACAATTAGTCCTGTTCACTCATTCTGAGGCCAAGGGTGGTTTCCTTTCTGTCTCTCTGAATTCTCTCACACCTGGGCTGGTGTTAAGGGCCACATCATCTCTGGGAGGTGATGTTTGCTGGGCTGGGCTGTGGATAAAACCATGTCAGGGATGAGTGGTTTTATAGCCCCAGCTCCAAGTTGGTGCCCATTCTGCCAAGCCCATCCAGAGCAGATCAGATCCGAGGGAACATCCCCGAGGATTTCCAGGCTGTGCTTCCATAACACATCTGCCACTTTTTGGGAGGTGTGTTTGGGAGGTAGAAGGGCACCTTCTTCCTGCTATAACGAAGCCTTATTCAGCTCCCCTTTGAATTGGGAGGTGAATTAGCAGCCTGTGCTCATTAACTGCTACCTGTGGCTCTGGCAGAGCAGGATAATCGTGTCAGGTAGGACGTGTGTGTTTGTTTTAATGGGCCTGTGGGGACCCCTCCCGTTAAATGCTGCAGGTCCTCGAGGAGGTCTGTGGAGGAGCAATAAATTGAATATAATCAGATTACCTTTAACCACTCCAAAATTAATTTCAAGCATCCAGAACAGGGAGACACCAGCAGTGTTTTGCCCCAGCTGTTGTCTTCTGCTTAACCTCCTTGAACTGCTCCTCCCAGAAGTGCTCCTGTCTTGTCAAATGACCCATCTTTGTCAGAAGTAATTACCTCTGCCATCTGAGCCCCACTGCCCAGAACCAGGAGAGAAAAGCTCTTTCCCAGAGGAGCATTTGAACGATTATGGCTTCCAATTTCCTGCTGAGCTCCCCACGGCCCTGGGAGCTGCCTGCCACGGGAGACAGATGGGAGGCACGTGGAGGGGGATTTGCAATATCTCTGCTGTATCAGGGATTGTGTTCCCAGGCTCAGCCAAACCTCCCCCTCCTCGCTGACACTTGGAAACAGGAACAGTTTGATTTGAGCTCCAGGAGGTGTCGGAGTCGTGCAGGGATGAACCAGAGCTGGTTGTTGGAGGATCACTAAATGTTGAGAGATGGTTGGAGAAACTGGGGAAAAGAGGATTAAACTGGGGAGCTGCTGCCAAGTATTAAATATTTAAGAATCAGTTGGCAATAGGTGCTTATCATATGTCTGCTCTCCCATTCCTCTGAAGGAAGGAACTTGTCTGAAGGGCTGGTGCTGTGACAACCAATTCATTTGTGTGCTGAACACCTTTATTTCTTTTTTTCCCAGTGCATAATAAGAGTTTTGCCAACCTGTTCCCCCCAGGCTGGTCTCCTCCAGGCTCTGCCTACTTTGCCACACCCCTAAATGAGCCCAAGTTCTGGTTTTGTGTCTCTCACCCATCACTGGTTCAGGGCAGAGCTGCCACTGCTGCTTCAGCTTGAACGATAGCCTTAATTCTTCAGGGGAAATTGATATTTGAAAAACATGAGTGGTTTGTAATCCAAAAAAGCCATTTCTTCCCCAGCTGGAACACACACTCTCTATTAAATTTGATCATAGCAGCCTAAAAGGCAGCACTTGAAGCTGCCTGTCTGCAGTGCCAGCTTTATCTGTGCAGCCCTCGTGCCGGAGCTGCTCTGTGGTGCAGCTGGAACAGGGATTCACTTCCAGGAACCTGCAACATCTGTGTGTTGACAAGGAGGAGCAGGCTGAGCTGTGGTGTGAGCCAGGTGTTTGGGTGATTTCCCTCGTGCCAGTGCTCAGGGTTGCTTTGCTGCAGGGGGGGCTCGGCAGACGGAGCTGCCCCTGCTCCGCTCCGAGTGCCCCGGCCCTGCTGCTGCCAGGACACGTGCTCCAGGATTAATTGCCCTGCTGTTCCTAAGCACCTTTTCAGGGAAGGAGCAGCACTTTGACCTTTCCTTAGCCAGGGGAGGTGTGACTTTTCCACCCTGCAGTGCACAGGACGAGGGTTGGAGTGAAGCTCAGAGAGCGACGGAGCCGCGGTGTGGTCTGAGTGGTGTCCTGGGTCTCAGAAAGGCATGGAATTCCAGTGGATCCACTGTTTCCTCCAGAGCTGCGTGAAAATCCCCATCCCAGGGCCAGATAATTGATAGCTGAAGAGGTTGGCAGCCTCTTGGTAGCCTGCAAAGCACCAGCATCCTGTGAGTGCTGAATCTGCCAGGGATCGTGAAGTGGAATCGGCCAGACCAGCACCAGCTGAAATTGGGGGGAATTTGTGTTTTGGGGAGATGGGGAATGTTTGGTGGGATGTGGGGGGGCTCAGCACAGGGTGTCACCCCCAGAGCCCCAGGGATGGCTGCTCCCAGCTGAGGGGCAGGAGCAGGGACAGGGATAGAGCTGCCCCTGAGCCTGCAGGGCTCTGCCAGGGGACCTTTGCTGCCCATCAGGGCAGCTCCTCTGGCCTGGAGAGTGCCCAGGGGTGACCCCTTGACCAACAGCTGGAGAGGAGAGTGGGGAAGATTAATGTGAGGAAGATGGGAAAATAACCTTGGCCATGAAGTGTTTTTTGATGAGGTCCCTGAAGTGTAGGTGCAGTGGTTTATTTGGAAAGCAAAGAAAAATGAGGTTGCTCAAAAGCTAATGGACTTTTTTTTTTCTAACTCTGCAGGAGAATGTGCTGATACAAAAAGAAATAGATCTTTTCTAATTCTTGGACTACTTCTTTGTCCCTTCCATCTCTCTGCTTCTGCTACCTTGTTGCTCAGATGTAATTTGTTTAGTTTGCCTTAAATAAAAGGAATGTAGTTACTCTGTGTTACAGCTATCAGGTTCACAGACAAAAAACTCAATAAATAAGGCTCTGGCAGAGCTGTAGCTCAGGTCTGGTGTTTCTGGCTTCATCTGCAGTAGATAGCATTCACAGGCAGCTGAAGGGCTGGGCTGTAATGAGATGATTGTGGTCTTAACTGAGAAACTTTCTTTCTTCTGGAAAAGAAAACCCATTTCCCAGTTCCATTTGGATTTTCTATTTAATTTCTGTCAGCTGGACCAGCAGGACCAGCCCTGTCCTGGGGATCCCTGACAGCTGGGGTGGATTCTTGCAATGTGAGCAGGGTGACTTTCCACTGGAGAGCATCTGGAACTGGAGTTTGTCTTCCAGTGCCCATCCCTGGTGTGAGGTGTCAGTGCTGAAAGGCAATGTTAACAAATAAACTGGTGGGGAGTGTTTCTGCACCATTCCAGAGGCAGGTGGAGGGCTGGTGCCAAGGGCTCGGGCAGAATGGAAACACCAGGTGAGATGTGGTGGATCAATTAATTCTTATTTCTGTAACATCACATTCCCCTTCTTTAAACCCTCTTTCTTTTCATACTTTGAGGAAAATTCCTCCTGTTTTTTTGGCTGGCAGGGGAAACTAAAGCCCAGAGCAGGCAGGGAGCTCTGGCCTAAGCCCAGATCCCACCTCAGGAGCTGCAGGCTCCCAGCCTCGCTGTGCCTGACCGGGAGCGCTCTGCACAGGGACTGCAAATCTTGGCTGCAGGGCAGATTTTTCAAGGAGCTGCAGTGATTTTCACAGTTTACTTCGTTGCCAAGATAATCCTGAGCTGTGTAAAACGTCTCTGTGTGGATTTCTCCCAGAGTTGGACAGTTTGCCACCAGCCAGGAGCTGTGTGGTGACGTGGTCCCAGGCAGCTCCCAGGCTTCTCGCACGGATCTCGGGATGAGTGGCAGGAGTTCAGGCTGCTCTCCAAGCCCTGTCAGGGAGAAAAAGGCCCAAAAACCAGGAAAAGCAGCATTTGGAGATGGTCCTTTTTCAGACTCCTGCTGTAACAGGGCACTGATTTTAATTGAAGCCTTCAGACCAGCAGAACCAGGGGAAGGGATCATTGTGTTTTCCCACCCCAAGCACTGAAGGTAAACAGCCACTGACAACCAGAGCTCCTTGTGCCTTGGCAATTAACAAGTTCATCATACTTCATAGAAACTGCATCCTAATTCTTATTCCAAACAAGATTTCAGCACTAATTTCTGTTTTGACAAATGTGATTTGACATAAGAACAGTGGGAGTCAAGACCTTTCATTTTTGATCTGGGTTTACATTGCTCTGATCTAAATTCCTCCCCCTTCTGCTCTTGCCTTTCAGTTGTAAACTCTGTTATTAAAGTTAGCAAAGAGCTATTTGAAACTCCCTGTTCTGTAGCATTTAAACAGTCCTGCTGTATGCAAGATTAAGTCTGATATCTTCCTAATGGCTTGTGCTGCTTGTCTGAGGCACTGGCACAATGTGTTACTGTACAGATTCCTACAGGCTTTGTTGGAAATGGAGGATTTGGTTTCTGTTCACTGAGAAACTTCAGAAAGGGTTCCTTGCCAAATGGCAGGACCAGCCCCCCTGGGGCTGAGGGCATTGCAGAGGAGATTGCCCAAGCTCTCTGCTTGCTGCAGGGCTCTGGCAGGGCTGGCTGAGGTCAGTGTGGGCTCCTTCCATCCCTGGGGCAACCACAGGGCTCTGAACAGGGGTGATACAGCACAAGGAATTTGCTAGTGGAAGGTTGGAATTGGAGGATCTTTAAGGTCCCTTCCAACCCAAACCAGCCTGTGGGAGGATGATTTTATTTGAGTTAAACCCTGGCATCAGGGAGTGCTGGAGAGCAGTGGGGATGCTCCCATCTCCTGCTGCTTGGGAATCCTTGCACCGTGTCCAGCTTTGCAAAGGCACACCCTGAGCTGCTCCATGTTCCTGGGACCCCAAAGCAAGGACAGGAGAGTCCTGCCTGTGGTGTGGGGGCCCTTGCAGGCTCCTCGTGCTCCATGGCTCCCCAGGCACAGGGAGGGTGATGGGTTCAGGCAGAGCCTTTGGAAGGATCTCTCCTTCCTGGGAAAAGGGCTATTTCAGACCCCACTCGGAGCTACTTGGTTGCTGAAGCATCACTTTTGTGGCTTTTTTTAAGGCTCTCAAGGGCCAGACTTGCAGCTGGGAGCCCTTCAAGTCTCCTCTGTGGCCTGTGATACTCCACACTGGCTATTTTGGGATGAGGGGAGCGAGGGGAGGCAGCGCTCTCCATCCCTCCCATCACAGCTGCTCCACTTTGGAAGGGCAGACATGTGCTGTGCTCTGGGTGCTGGATGAGTCCTGGGCTTAGGCCACTTGTTCAGCTCTTGGGAGAGGCAGGTGCAGGTGAGTCTGGGCTCAGGTAGATCCCCAGCCTGTAAACACCTCACCCCAAGGGTTTCCATTTGGGGCAGAATTCCTTCCTAGAGCCTGAGTCATTTCCCACAAAAACAAAACCCAAAAGAAAAAAACATTAATTAAGAAAAGAAGAAGCAAAACAAGGCAAAACCCTCTCACAGCCATCAATGCCAGCTCCTCTCCACCCAGCACCTTTGCAGCATTATGTTAATGAAGTTAATGTTCATTAATGCTGTCTGTGGCAGGGTTCAGCAGGCTCCTGGGGTGGGTGGGAGCAGGAACAGAGCAGCCTTGTTGCCCACACTCCTCTCTCCATTCTTCTGCTGCACAAAAGGGCAAATACAGGGTGGCACAGGCCCTCCTTCGGCTCAGGGAGAGATGAACCTTTGTCTGCTCCCAGCAGCTGCTGCCTCTCCTCCCCTGACCATCACTCAGGGCACAGCTCTGGGCAGAGGCCCTGCCACCAGGGCTGCTGTGACACTGAGTTAGAAATGCCCCCAGATGTCCTGGGTTCCTCCCAAGGTCCCCTTTCTTCTCACTGGTCCCAGTGGAGGGGGAGTGGATGATGCTGGAGGGTCCCTTCCAGCTCAGCTGATCCTGCATTCTGTGCCTGCTCTCTCTCCTCTCTTCCAGTGAGGAGCTGCTGCGGGGCCCAGAGCTGTGCCCAAAGTGCCACCTGCCCTTCTGGGCATCAGCCAAGTGACTCTGGCTCTCCAGAGTGGAGGTATCCCCACCCCAAAGCACTTTTGGGGCAGGATCAGGAGGAGCTTTTTGTAGCACTTAAGTTTGTGGAGAGAGGCAGAGTCTGAGGTCCTGCTTAAAATCCACAGCTCCCAGCTCTGGGTACTTCCAGGAGGGTTTCCTTTGAGGGTTTCTTGTGAGGGTTTCTCAGTTCCTGCTTTAAAACTCCCTCAGAGCAAGTACAGCAAGGCTGAAACCAGCAATTTCGAGCTGAGAGTGTCAGCAAGAGTCAGAAGTGACAAGAGGGGCTTGATTTGGTTTTGAGCTGCCTCCCCTTTGATTACACACCCACCAGGGAGGCTGGTGACACCCCCTGCCACCTCCTGCCCCTCCTGTGCTGATGTGCAGGTCCTGAGAGGTGCTGATTTCGTAACAAACCGTGGCAGGGGATGGCAGGGGGTGGCAGGAGGTGTCACCAGCCTGCCAGGTGGGTGTGTTTGTGCCGGGATGTGCTCACAGCAGCTCCACGCTGCTGCCCTGAGGGAGCCAAGCCCGAGCAGGAGGATGCTCCCCTGGCCAAGAAGTAACAGGCTGGGGCTCAGGGGCTCTCTGGGTGCCCCCTGCCCTGGCGAGGGACACACACAGCCAGGTCCTGGTTTGCCCCGTGCCTGAGGAGGGGCAGGAGCTGCCTGTGCTCCCTGTGCCCGAGCTGACACGGCCCCTGCAGTGCCGGGAGGGCTCCGAGGGCTGCAGGGAAGGAGGCACCGAGCGTCTGCAGCTGCTTCAGAGCAGCAGGAGAAGGGGAACACGGCCCTACCCTGGTACAAAACACACAGCCCGAGGTTCTTCTGATGCAGAGGGCGAGGGAACATTTAAAACAAATGTTTAATGTGACACAAAGACAAACCAGCAGGGGAGCCAGGTTTGCCCTCCACTTTGTCAAAGGCAGGCAGGGAAGCTGAGCAGAGATATCAGAGTGTGTTCCCAATCCCCAGAGCAGTTCACAGAGTTAAAGGCCTGACTCACTAAAAACATAAAAGGCACTGTCAATTCCAGCAATATTTCTCACTTCAATTAATCATCCCAGAAAATGGTGAGTTTATTGTCTCTTTGTCTCCATTTAGCTTGAGCAAATCCAACTTTCCTCATTGTCTCTGCAGATTATGAAAAGCTTTTGTTGATTGTATCATCAAATTAAGGCCAGCCTGGTAGTGTGATTTTCTTCTCAGAATATCACAGTAACAGGCTGTGCCTCAGGTGCCCCAGCCCTTCCTTCCCTGTTTAAAATGCTTTCCCTGGCTCCCTGTCACGTCTCTCCTTGCTAACAGGAAAGTGTATAAAAATCACATAATCATTAATATTGAAGAATCATTAGTGCTGATAAAAGCAGCGCTGCCTGCCGTGCTGTTTTTCATGGTCAGTGCTTTTGGCAAACCTTCCAGGCCCACATCAGCCCAGCTGCTTTTCAGAGCCCACCAGTTGATCCAGTGACTGTTTGACTCCATCCCTCCCAGAGATGGCTCCAGTTAGATGATCATTTCCCAGGCCTGCGGGAATAAATGGATTTCTGGAGGCTGTTTCAGCTGCCTCCCTCCTCTCCCACAGCCCCTGCTTTTGATGCAGACAGCATCCAAAAGGCTGCAATCTGTAGTTGAGCAGTAAAGTCCTGGTTGGGTTTTTATTAAAGCAATGATGTGCTGGCTGGCTGAAAAGTGTCAAAACTGAAATCTTGTAACATCAACAAAATAAGGCAGGATCCTTCCCTACGGGAGGGGAATGCTGAGAGCAGGAATGGGTGGATCTGAGCACCTCTCTGGCTGCAGGGATGGTGCACATCAGACACAGTCCCTTTGTCCCTTGGTGAGAGCAGACCAAAGGTTCAGGGCACACGAGTCACCTTTGGCTCCCTCTCCCCTCCACAGCAGCACCTCCAGCTGGGTTTTCCTCTCTTAAGCAGAGTGGAATTGAAGTAGCACTCAAGGTATCACAGAAGTGCCAAAGCCATCTGAGCATGCAGAGAAAGGCCAGGGGAATTTGGGAGAGCAGCTGAAAGTCTGTGAGTGGGGAGGAGGAGCTGACCTGACCCAAACAGGTGTCAGGAAAATCCCTGATGTGGCAGTGAGTCTTCATGGAGAGGGAGGTGATGGGGACAGGGCTGGTACGAGGAGCTTCTGCTGCAGAAGCAAAACCTGAACCTCATCCAAGCATCTCTGCTGGCAGAGATTCCCAGAGGTCTGCCAGGGGGTGGGTGGGAACGTGGCTCAGCTGAGCAGAGTGTGTGTGGTGGTGCAGAGGCAGCCTCACGCCTGTGCTGCATCCCAGAGGGGTGGCTGGGGATGGTTCCAGCCTGGAGCCCTGGGTGAGTGGTGCTGGTTCCAGTCTGGAGTCCTGGGTGTCTGGTTCTGGTTCCAGTGTGGAGCCCTGGGTGTCTGGTTCTGGTTCCAGTGTGGAGCCCTGGGTGTCTGGTTCTGGTTCCAGCCTGGAGCCCTGGGTGTCTGGTTCTGGTTCTGGTTCTGGTTCCAGCCTGGAGCCCTCCACGTGAGGGTTTGTGCTGCTGAGCTGCCCAGGGCTGGGATGGCCTCTGCAGTGTTGAGTCACCAGGAGCTGCCACCCTTGGCTGCCCCATGGCAGGAGGAGTTTTAGGGAAGCTGAGCAGGACTAAACCCCTGGTGCTGAGCTGTGCAGAGCAGGGCTGTTGCAGCCCTGGTTCCGTGGCTGCTCTGGGGCTGTGTGCCCACACACCCTGCAGAGTCTCCTTGGCTCCCTGGGAGCTCTGTGTGCGTCAGACAGAGCCTGGCAGGACATTTTTTACACAAATGACACACTCAGCCCGAGTTCCTGGCTGGAGTTTCCTTCAGCTGCCTGTGTCCCGTTGCCATCTGCTGGGAATGGGCAGTGAGCTCACAGGGACAAGGGGAGGTCCCTAAATCATCCCCTGCTCCAGGCTCACTGACATTCTGGTCTCAGCCCCCAGCAGGGCTGGGGTTTGTGTCTCTGCTGCTCCTGGCACGGTGCAGAAATGTTTGTGCCCCAAGGAAACCAACTCTGCATCAGGACAGAAGGGTCAAGGTCCTGCTTGGGATGCTCTGGAACAACAGGATTCAGTTCTCTCCCAGGCTGTGCTTGGAAAGAAAGAGGCTGAGGGCAGGTTTGCAGCTAAGCCATGGCTAAGGCTGGAATCCTGAGCCACTCTGGCCAAGACAGGACTGCAACCAAGGCTTGCAGCTGGGACTGGGGGCTTCAGGTGTGGACCCTCAGCTGTTCCTTGGGGCAATTCTTCCAGAATTCAGAATTCTTTGAGGCCTTTGAAAATCGTTCCTCTCCAGCTTTGGGTGGCAGAGTTTCCCCAGCCCTGGTGGAAGATGCCACCAGACACCCCCAGCCCTGGGACTGGGAGCTGCTGCCTGTGCCAGCCCCTCCAGGCTGCTCCAGAGCTGTGGCTTCATCCCTCTACTGTGTTTTTGCCACACAGGAGGCCTTCGAGGAGCAACTGTGATCGATGCCTTAGATACCCTCTACATCATGGAACTCGAGGAGGAATTCCAAGAAGCCAAGAAGTGGGTGGAGAAGAGCTTTGACTTGAATGTGGTGAGTCAGCTGCTGGGAATGCCTGCCTGTGTCACCTGAACAGCCAGACCTGATCACAGTCTTGCCCAGGAGTCACCTGGGCAGGGAAACCAAGAGCTCTGTGGGGGAAGAAACCGCTCAGCTGATGTTTTCTTTCTAAGGCCAGAGGGAGGAGTGCAGAGATTCACCCCAATTTTCTGCTGGTTCCAGCAGGGGCCACAGCAGCCTCACCTTGTCTGGCTGAAAATAAGGTTCAGTGTTTAGTGGTTCTTGTGTTTTGGTTATGGAAACAGACACTAATTGTTAGACACTCCAAGGAAATTTTGCTCATCAAAGAACAGGTTCTGTTTCATCTCAGGTGAGTGTCTGCCTGTGATAAGACAAATTTTCCTTTCTAAATTAGATTTAAGGCTGTAAACTCAGCTGCCCCTGTCTGGGCCCTTTGTTGGTGTCACTGCTGGGGCTTGTGTGACACCTCGAGGAGCACACAGTGAGCCAGGGCTTGGAAAGAAGGGCATCACCTCTAAAAATGGCCTGAGCTTCCCTCTGGGGCTCCTGGAGCTTTCCCACACACTCAGGGCTGTGTTGGGACTCTGGGTGCAGCACAGAGTGCTGGCAGCTGCAGGGTGCTGTCCCTTCTCTGCCCCTGGCCATGCTCTGAGCCAGCTCCTGGGTTCCTCATCCCCAGCTGAAGGGATCTCATCAGAGGCACACACAGAGAATGTTAAAACCAAAGTGCAGTTAAACTTCTATTTGTTTAATGCCAGTCTAGTTGTTGTGAGGAATGGTTCTCCCATGGGAACAATGCCTGCAGCTGCCTTTATAGAGAAGCATCATTTGGGAGGGCACCACTGGCATTCATGGATTCATAGAAGGCAGCCCACATCTGATAAATCTGGTGAATGGTCTCAGTCTGTTACTGAATCGATAAACAAGGGACAAAATCAACTGGGAGATAATTTATCTGGATTTCATAAAAGCTTTTAATCTCAGCCTGCAGAATAGATTGATCTGTAAAGACAAAAGTGAATGCTATGGATTGATCTGTGAAGTCAGGGAGCACAGACAGGGAGGTGAGGGGAAACTAATTCAATATTGCCTCTGCACAAGGAGCTCCCCTAGGCCAGAAAGGCAGGACAGGGACTCCAGGGCCCACAAGCTCTGCCTGAAACTGGATGCTGTGATCTGTCTGAAGCTGTGCCAGGGAAAGTTTAGTCTGGATATTGGACAAAGATTCCTCCCCCAGAGGGTGCTGGGCACTGCCCAGGCTCCCCAGGGAATGGGCACGGCCCTGAGGCTGCCAGAGCTCCAGGAGAGCTGGACAGTGCTGCCAGGGGTGCCCAGGGTGGGATTGGGGGTGTCTGTGCAGGGCCAGGGGTGCCCAGGGTGGGATTTGGGGGTGTCTGTGCAGGGCCAGGGGTGCCCAGGGTGGGATTTGGGGGTGTCTCTGCAGGGCCAGGGATGGACAGGGTGGGATTTGGGGGTGTCTCTGCAGGGCCAGGGATGGACAGGGTGGGATTTTTGGCCCTATGCAGGACCAGAGGTGCCCAGGGTGGGATTTGAGGGTGTCTGTGCAGGGCCAGGGATGCCCAGGGTGGGGTTGTTGGCCCTGTGCAGGATCAGGGGTGCCCAGGGTGGGATTTGGAGGTGTCTGGCAGGGCAGGGCTGGGACTGGACGACCCCAGTGGGTCCCCCCCAGCTCAGCAGGTTCAGTGATGGTGTGACCTGCCCTGCCTGGCTCAGGTGCTGTCACAGGTGAGAAATGGGTCAGTTTGGGTGCTTCTCTTCGCTGCTGTCCCTGCAGAGCAGCTGAAGGGCTGTGAGATGAGCCCCTGGCTGCTCTCAGGGCTGTCCTTGTGTCTCTGCAGAACGGAGAAGCGTCCCTGTTCGAGGTGAACATCCGCTACATCGGAGGGCTCCTGGCCACCTACTACCTGACTGGAGAGGAGGTTTGTCCCTCACAGCCCCAGGAGAGAGCCCACAGGGCTCTCCAGCAGCTCTGCTCTGAGCATCACATTATCCCCCCATAACAAACAGGCTGAACCCATCGTTTTTGTGAATATGGAAATGCCACTAATGTTCCTTTAATTAAGCCTCGCATAATTACCTTGCACACACCGTGCATGGCTCATTTGCCAGAGATCTTTTCTCCTGTGGGCAATTCTAGCAAGACACGTTTGCAGTTGGACACATTGCTCCCCGGGGAAATGCCATTTGCAGAGGATCTTTGTCTTTGTACTTGTTCCTCTCTACTCCAAGTCGGGTGAGATTTCATCAGACATCATCCAGATCCTGCCTGGGGCTAAGGAGGGCAGCTGAAGAGGGGCAGGTGCTCCACACTCAGTGAACAGTCCCTCTGCAGCAGGGATTCCTGAGATAAAGTGCCCTGGGATGCAGAGGGGCAGGGTGGCAAACAGGGCAGGGCCCCTGGGTCTAGAACACCTGCTGGCAGGTGACCCTGCCCACGGCAGGGCTGGAGGGAGGGGATCTTTAGGGCCCCCTCCAGCCCCCAGAGCGTTCTGGGCCTGTGTGACAGCCCCTGTGACAAAGTGATGCAGCTCCACAGAGTCCCCATGGCCCTGGGTGTCACAGCCCCTGTGGTGGGTGCTGCATCCCCCCAGAGCCCTGGGGAGAGCAGGGGGATCTCATCTCCACTTCCCTCCCTCCTCCCTCTGCCAGAGGCTGGGGCAGAATGCTGTCATCTGTTTTATGAAGTGACTGGGCTGGAATTTTACAGATGGCTGTAGGGAGATGAGGAGATTATTCCTGGGAGTCTCTGGTGGCTGGGGGGGAGCTCAGTGAGGACTGGCCCTAAAGGAGAGCTCAGCTGTGGTGCTGCCCCACCACAGAGGGTGGGGGGGCTCCTGCCCAGTGACACCACTGATCAGGAGCAGCTCTCTTACTTCAGTTGCATTTTAAATGTTCCAGGAATGACTTCCCTCTGCGATTTCCCTCCAGGGAAAACTCTCAAAGACTCAGTGCCCCGACTCAGAGTCTGTCTCAGTGACAACTTCAACAGGTTTCAGATCAACAGAGCAAAAAGAAACCACATTAAACCATAAAACTCCAGCAGTGACCCCTTGAAGTCCCAGCAGCAGCTGGGGCAGTGCCTGTCACTTACCCAGTCAGTGTCACTGGGCTGAAAGGCAAAACCAAGTCCCTGTCTCTTGCCTTCCCTTCTGAACCAACCCCCTGTTTCCTTGTGAGAGTATCAAAGGCCCGCAAGCCCACAGGAGAGCTCAGGTTTCCTCAGTGCTGTATTTTTAGAGCAATAAATTCCTGCTTTCTGAGAGCCACCATGACAGGGCTAGAGGTAAAAGGCTTGTGCTTTATCTCCTAAGTCACTTAGAGGCTTCTCTTGATCAGGACTAATCTCTGCAGCAAAGATTAGTGCTTGTATCAGTTTGTCCCAAAATAATTGTGTGTGCTTGCTTTGTGCTGCAAGCCTCCATAAGCTGCAATTTGACTGGAAAGCCCAAAACCCAGGGCATTACAAATGGAAAAGGAGCAGCTTAGCCATGAAACCACGAATCCTTCTTGGCAAAGACTTGCAAGGAGAGGATGGTTCGTTGGAAATCATGGGTTTTACAACAGGAGATGACACGAGCTGGGCAAGCCCCCTCTGTAAATCTGACAGTGCTTCAGCCTGGAAAGATTTCTTCTGATTTTAACTCAGTCCTTTCAGCTCCTGGAGTTCCATCCTGGGAGTGAATGGGAAGAATTTGGAGAGTGCTCTTTGGATCAGTTCACATCACAGGGTGTTGTGAGCTGCTCTGGTCCAGGGCTTTGGCAGGGCACTGGCTGCTGGTTTAGTGCAGATTTTAGAGGAAATTTAGAGATGCCAAAGGTCAGTGAGAGTCTGGGTTCAGATCTCTTGTGCAGGGGAACCAGAGCACACCTGGAACAGGGGGGGCTCCCTGACTGCAGCACTCAGGCTTTTATAACAGTGTTTGAAAAAGGGGATGTGGGAGGATCCTGTGAGACCTGCTTCATCAAATATTCATCCTCCCTTTTCACAGGTGTTCAAGAGCAAAGCTCTGGAACTTGGAGAGAAACTTCTGCCAGCCTTCAACACCCCCACTGGCATCCCACGTGGAGTCATCAACCTGGGCAGGCAAGGCACTGGTGCTCCAGGCATTTCCTTACCTCGGGGTGTCTGGGAGGGACCAGGAGCTGCAGCAGCTCCTCTGAGCTGCCCCCTCCTCGAGGTCACTTGTTCTGCCAGCTCAGACCCTGGCAGAGATTGCAGGTGGCTCAGGTCAAACCCAGCTGTGTTTTATTAATTTGGGGCTGTCCACAGTTCCTTCCTGTGCCTCCTGACAGGGCTCCCTGCTGCAGGAGCATTTTCCTCACTCTCATTTTCTTTGAAAGGGGAGTTTTGCAGTGTGCCCAGCTAAATGCCTGTGGATTTATCCAGGAAAAATGGATTTTAAAAATTGGGAAAGCTGGGAAAGGGAGTGGGTGGGGACTGGCTGACAGTTTTGGTGCTGGAAAGGGGGGAGACTACAGAACACAGCTCTCAGCCAGGCTCTGACCCTCCCTTAGAGCCCCAGAATTCAGGCAGGTGATGTTCTCATGGCCAGGGGAGGCAGCTGAGTGCAGTAAATCCCTGCAGAAGGTCTGGCAGCAAACAGAGGCAGGGCTGGGGCTGCCCTCCTGCTCCCTGCCTCTCCTGGCAGACAATTCCCTGCCAGCAAGGCAGGGATTTGGATTTGCTGGTTCTGCTGCCTCCAGAGGAATCCCACGGGTGTAAAGCTGAGGGAAATGTGGGTTAACAAAGCCTTTCATCCTCACCTCTTGCAAAACTCTGAAAGTCATTATTCAGCCCTTAGCCCAAATCTCCTCCTTGGCTCTGTGAGGCAAAAGACTTCCAAATATTTGGCTCATGCTGCTGCCTTGCTCAAATATCACTGTCAGCCCTCAGCTGCCTGATGTGCTCCTGATCCTGGGAAAATTGGAGCCACCACCAGCGCTGTAATTGTCCTTTTTACAGCACAGACATCCTGCTTCCTCTGAGGCTGATAAAGGCTCTGCATAGACTAACCTTTCAGAGAAATGCCAAACCCTCCCCTGCCCTTTGTGAAGACAATTGAAGCAGCCTCTGTCTGCCCAGACGTTCCCAAAATGTTTTGCTGCCGACCTTGAGTGAGATCACACAGCCCATGGGCAGGACCCCCATTGCTGCCTGCAGCTCTGGGGCTGAGGCTGCTCTGGGGCTGCAGTGTCACTGATTCAGAGATGAGAGGAGCTGTGGCCCAGCCTGAGCTGCTGCAGGAACACCAGGAACAAACAGCTGTGACCCCACAGGAAAGGGAATTACTCAGTGTGGGAGTGGGAGCAGAGCAGGGTGAGGTGAGGCTGTGAGACCACACTGCCCAAACAGCAGGGCCAGAACAAAGCCCAGAAGAGTTTTGCAACAAGGAATTCTCTCTCCAATTCTGCTTTTGCAAGGATGTGCTAATTCCAGAGAGACCTCACCATCCCAGAAGGAGGAGAGTCCTGCAGCCTGTGTGGCCTCAGCTGGTGGCAGCTTGGGGGACATTTAGACATTTGAAACCAAAAAACCCCCCTGGCACTGAATCAGTTCTGCAATACATTTTCGAGGGCCCAAGCACAGACAGCCCCAGCTCTTCCCTGAGCAGCTGCCTTTATCTCTTGCTGTCACCTTTTCCCCTGGGGTGCCCTGTGTGCTGATGAGCTTCCCCTGGCTCTGTCCTATCTCACACAGCCCTGTTTCCATCCTGCTGCTCCATCTCCTGCAGCTGCTGCTCTATCTCTGCTCTGGGCTCTCTCCCCCTGTGCCTCCCCTGCTGTGGCCCTGGCCCTGCTTTCCTTCCTGTGCCCCTAAACCCTCTGGACCTGCAAATTTCCCCTCAGCATCCTCTCCTGGCCTCTCTGCTGACCTGGCACTGGGTTTGCTGCCTTGGCTCCCTGGGAGGGAAGGTGATGATTCGATGTTTCAGACTCTCTTATCTGGGAGATAAAGAGGCTTCTGGGCTTGTTCTTTTCCCTTGGAGGCCAAGGTCCTTTAAACAGTAGCTTCCTCTGAGCTGTTAAAAACAGAGCTCAGCCTGAAAAAATGTTTTCCTGCAGGGGGTCAGTGCAGGCTGCTCTTCGACCCAGGGACACGTTGCAGATGGGCTCCCCCAGACCCTGCCCACGAGCTCAGGCTCCCGTGCAGGCAGTGCCTGGCTCTGGTTTTTGGGAGGGCAGGTCCCCAGGACGGGGTTGTGACGGTCACTGTGACCCTATGACACTGTGACAGAGCTGCTGTGACAGCAAACACAGCCCCACTTGGCTGCCCCAGCCCTGCTGAGCTCCGTTTGCTCCCTCCAGAGCAGTAAATAAAGGGAAATAATTGACTCTTTCCAGGCTGAGGGCCCCGTGGGGCTGCACTGCTTCCCCAGCAGCTCCCAGGCTCGGCAGATTCCTGCAGTAGGGTGTGAGTGCCACATTCACCTGGCCAGCTCTGGCTGCCCCGTGGGGCTGTTTGGCTGTTGCCAAAGCAGGAGCAGCCTGTGCCACTGCTGAGCCTGGCAGGGACTGAGCACTGGAGCAGCATGAACACATTGCTTCTCTAATGGCTCTCTTTGTCTGGAGGCAAACAAACAGCTCGGCCCTGCGATGCTTTTCTCTCCATCACAGCGAGGGAACTTCTCCTTTCCCTTTTCCTTCTCTGAAGGATCATTAGTTTTAAGCTCCTGTAAACAACAACCCCTTCTCCTCTCCCAGCCAAGCTTCCCGGCGCCATCTAGTGTCACCCTGCCCTTCCCGGTCCCTGGGAACCTCTCACCTGCCCGGGATGAGCCGCAGGGACACGGGAAACCCGAGCCACGACACCTCGGAGGCTGCTCTGGGCCCGAGTCCTTTCATCCAACCCTGTATCCTCAGGACACTCTCCTGTCTGGAGGCTCCAGAGAGGCCCAGAGCTGTGGGGTACCAGCAGGAGGTTTTATCCCGAAATACCTGTGGAGGGCAGGGTGTCAGTGCTCTCCCAAAGTTGTTTTTCAGCAGAGCTGTAGAGGAGGGATTCCTCTCCCACAAATAAAAATGCAGGTTGTGCAGGCTGTGTGTTAGCCCAGTCCCAAACAATCTCTGGGAAAGCACAGCTCCATCCCCCTGGAACTGCTGCTGAAAATCCATGGATGTCCTGAACCTGTGTGTGTCCCTCCCATGGCCCTGATGGCACCTGGGGTGCAGCACAGGCACCTGGCAGAGGCACAGCTGCCCTGGGGCAGGGGCACCCCAGGCTCTGGCTGTGCTTTCCTGGCACTGAAGGCTCCCTTTTCTCTCCTTGCAGTGGCATGAGCTGGAGCTGGGGCTGGGCATCTGCTGGAAGCAGCATCCTGGCAGAATTTGGGACCTTGCACCTGGAATTCCTGCACCTCTCTGAGCTCTCTGGCAACCCAGTGTTTGCAGAAAAGGCAAGTACCCCCAGCCTGGGTCTCAGAGCATTGGCCTCTTCTCCTCCCAGGAGGAGAACCCACTGTTCTTCCCAGTGTGGGTGAAGCTGTGTGAGTTTTGCTCAGATGAGGGCACAGCCAAAGCCATCAGGTGGCTGCAGATCCCTCAGGAACCTGCTTTGAGGGAGACAGATTGTCTCAGGCAGAATCCAGGCTGCCCCCCATGAGCCCAAGGGAAGTGGGGCTTGTCCAGAGTGCCACAGTGGGGTAAAAACAGACAGAATTGCCAAAAAACCTCAAAATTTATGCTTTTCCAGGATATGCCCAGTGCAGGTCTGTCAGTTGTGAAACAAGGGGGGAATTTGAAGGAGAGAGGAAAAAAGAGGAGGAGGAGGAGGAGGAGGAAGAAGCTGGGAGAGCAGAGCTGGGATGGAGTGGATAGAAATCAGTAAGGGTGGGATGAGCCAAGGGATGTGACAGGAGGGAAAAGCAGAGGGTGAAGGGAAACAGGAAACTGTGGGAAGATAAAGAGAGGTTGGAGATGTGAAATAAAGAGAGAAGGGAGGCTCCTGAGGACAGGGACAATGACAAATGGCTCCCAGGGAGGGGGAGCTGAGGAGGGGCCAGGAAAGGGAGCAGTGCTCTGGAGAGAAAATGTGTGAGGGGAGGGGAGAGATGAGGAAACACTGGAGATGCACTGCTAAAATCCAGAATTGCATCCTCATTCTGGGTCAAACTCTGGCATTTTGAGCCAGGGTCAAACCTCTGTCCCCAGCCTTACAGATTTTCCTCTTCTCCTCCTAAGCCCACGGAGGGAAAAGGGCAGAACCTTTCTGATGGACTCTCCTGGGCTGATGAGTGCACAGAAAATGGATCACATCCATCCCAGCACCCTCAGAGAGGGAAGGGGTGGGCTCTAACAGCCCAGCCTGTGGGAGATTGCTGCAGAGGAGCAGATCAGCTCAGTAACTCCCAGCATGGGACCTGGGTGATCTTAGCAGGAATTAAAGTCCATCTGTGTCGTTTATTCAAACCTGTCATTAATATGCCAAGCTCCTAAACTCCAGTAAATATTATGGAGCCTGACAACTTCCTTGGAAGCACCAGCTGAAGCCTGTAGCCAGCTTTTGGTGTGCAAATTGTCTGATTTTGTAAAAGGTTTAGAGCAAATTAGCTGCTCTGTAGGTTATAATAGAATATTTATGCTGCATGGAATTTAACTGGGTCCCTTAAGGGAAAGGCCTATTGGATTTAATGGGGGTGAAACCAAGGGAGGCTTTAGAGAGTTAAGTGCTGGCTGTTCTGGGGTATTAAAGGAACTGTCTGTTGTTGAAATTAAAGGCCCCAATTCATCATGTTAAGTGACCACATGGTGAATTTAAGTGCTGTGTGAGTCACTCATCCCTGCCACTCCTTTCCCTTTGGATCATGGAAAAATTCACCCTTGGCCTTGCTCACATCTCCCATTTCCACCCAGATCCCCAATCAGAGAATCAGATTTGGGTTTGGAAGGGACCTTAAAGCCAATCTAGTTCCACCCCTCACCATGGGCAGGGACTCCTTCTACTGTCCCAGGCTGCTCCAAGCCTTGTCCAGCCTGGCCTTGGACCCTTCCAGGGATCCAGGGGCAGCCACAGCTTCTCTGGGCACCCTGTGCCAGGGCCTCACAGGAACAATTTCTTCCCAATATCCCATTAAACCTGACTTCCTTCACCTTAAGGCCATTCCCCCTTGTCCTGCCACTCCACACCCTTGGGAAAAGTCCCTCTCCACTTCCCTGTAGCCCCTTTAGGTATTGGAAGGACAAGTTCTCCCAGGATTGCTTTGGACCATGGCAGTGAGCTGGACTGGGGCTTTGCAGGGTTTCCAGAACCATTTGTGCAGTGCCACAGAGCTGGATGAGGATGTGCAGAGGAGTCCAGCCCTAAAGCATCTCCCTGCCCGGGCAGTCCCACAGAGCCCTGTGCTGGGCCCTGCCTGTTCCTGGTGTTCCAGGCTGTGGCTGAGCAGGCAGGGATCACTCCAGGGAGCTGGCAATGAGGGTGCAGCCCTGGCAGCAGAGCAGTAACCAAGCCCACCCTTGTGTCTCCTCTCTCACAGGTGAAGAACATCCGCAGGGTCCTCAACAGGGTGGAGAAGCCGCAGGGCCTTTACCCCAACTTCCTGAGCCCGGTGACGGGGAGCTGGGTGCAGCGTAGGTATCACCCTGCCTCCCTCCTGCCTGCAGCCTTCCAGGCTTCCCTTTCTCCCTGAGGAAGCAGCAGCAGCAGCTGTCAGGGCAGCCAGCCCAGCAGTGCCGTGTCAGGCAGGCTGTGGTACATGTGGGGGAGCACAGGCCCTGCAGGCTGTGCTGCAGCAGCTCTGCACTTCCCCATCAGCCCTGTGTCCAGCTGAGTGTCCCACCTGCAGACACAGTCAGGGCCTCCCCTGCACCTGCTCCGTCACACAGGCGTGGGGAATCAGCACAGCCCTGCAGGAGCCTGCACAGAGCCACAGGGGAGCACGGTGAGATTCCCCTCCAGAGTGGCTGCAGCAAGTGAGGAACCACCTGGAGAGGCACAGGGCTTGGAGGAGCCTTGGATCCCCCTCGGATCCAGGATGAATTCTCCTGTGTGCATCCGTGTTCCTGTTACCATGGTACCTCTGCAGAGAGTGATTGGGGAAGGAAGGATGAGATAAGAATGTTTTCTTCTCTCCTGTTGGGAACCCAGCACTGGAGATGTGGCCTTGGGGAGAAACTGCTCTGGTGGGCAAGGGGAGCAATAACCAGGGAAGGTCTTGGAGAGAGCAGGGAGACTGTGGGAGCACCCAGGGAAAGGTGGCACACTGTGCCCCTCCTCCTGGGCCACCCAGGGGCAGAAGTTTGCCCTGTGGTAGGACCAGGAGATGCCACTCCTGCAGCTGTGCCCTGATCTCTGACCTCCACTTTCTGCTCTGTTATTGATCTGCTGGATTTGATGTTCCTTTGTCAAAGAGAAGTCTCTTTCTGCAGAGGCTGGTTTGGACCTGTCAATGGACGACATTTATTATTTAGGCAGGTTACTCTGAGGCCTTGCAGCACCTGGTGTCTCCGTGTTTTGTTGCACTTTTTACTGGGCTGGATCACTCCAGACCTTTCCCACTGCTGTTTTTATGGCTCTGGTGGAACAGTGGCTGAGGTGGAGACAGAGCTGTGGCTGTGAGCAATCCCTGACCTGTAACTGGCAGGGCTGGTCCCAGCAAAGAGTCTGGGATGGTCACAGTTATCCCATTACACCAGAGCTGCCCCTTGGTTCTGTGAGGAAGGGCCAGGTTCCTGTTCCTCCCATGAGCTGATGCTCAGGGTTACCCCATCCCTTTGTGAACAGCTCAGCTTCCCCTCTGCAGAGCTGTTGCTCTGTGTTTCCCCTTGAGAGCTGATCTCCCATCCCCTGCTGCTCCCTGAGGCTCCCCTTCCTTTGGGTTGTTCCTGATGGCAGCTCCCAGTTCCACACTGCACGTTCAGCATCAGTTCAGTGCTGCTGAGGGGAGGAGGAGAAGCTCCTGGCTGCTCCATGACTGAGCCTTACAGAATCTTTGGGACACTGAGGAGCTCTTACCCAGCTGGGTGCAGCTCTCAGCTGGATACCCAGCCCTCATCTCTTCTGGCACAGATTTAATTCTATTTTATGTCTGCACATTTCACTGCATTGCCCTGAACTTGCTGATGCAAAAAGGTTGGTGCTTTTCAGAGCACATTAAAGGCAGCCTCTGATTGCTTGTGTTGGGACAGGCAGATCCCTGCCAAAGGCCTGGAAGTTTCCTGACTGCCAGACACACTTCCACAGGCTTTGTGGCAGTTGCTCAGGATGTGACCTTGGGATCTGACTCCGTGTTCCAGGGAGGGAGATGAGTGATCAGCCCCTCCTGCATCTCCTGTGCTGCTGGGGAGGAACAGATGAGGACCAGAGCAGGGAGGCATCTGCAGCCTGCTCCTCAGAGGTGCCAGGCTCTCATTTTCTCTCTTGTCATTAAAGCTCTTTGCAGGAAGCTGTTTTCCCTGAAATTGCTGTGATTTTCTTAAAAGGTGTATCTTTGACCTGGCTGAGTGAGCAGATGTTGTAAATGAAGAGGCTGTGCTGCACCTCTGTGAGGTCAGTGCTTCCCTCTGGGAAACAAAGCCCAGTCCCCTGCTGAAGGCAGGGATTTGTTTGTGCAGAGTGCCTGGGAGGCAAACGCTGCCAGGGCTGCTGCCATATGGAAAGCAATTATGTACCAGGGCTGCAGCTTTGGTGAGTTTATGAATGACACACTTAGGATCACAGAGCTGCTCTTTAAAGGCAGCCTGTGTTTGCAAATACTCTGCCCTCTCTCCTCTCACAGCAGCCGGGTGTTTAATCTCATTGTTTTGCCAGGGATTATTCCCTGGATCGTTGGACACAGTGTGTCAGGGATGTTTGCTCTTCAGGTCAGGAAAGTGATGCATGGCTGTTGGTTTCTGCTGCTGGGAGGATTTAGCATTTGGAATAAGCCTCAGGACTTTATCTGTGTGCAAGGAGAGGGGAAACAAAAATCTGAGCAGCCCTGAACACCTGCTGCATGTGCTTAGCTGGGAAATGAGGGTGGTGCAGGGCCAGGGGTGGACACTGTTAATTAACAGGGATGGCTCGGTGCAGGGAGGGTAATTTGTCTTGCTCTCCTAAAAATGGGAGTGCTTGACTGCTTTAAAGAGTGAGAACGCTGCTCTTCCCCCTGTGGTACAGTTTGGAGCTGTAAATCCACCCAGCAGCTCTCCCCAGGCACAAACGTGCAGCTGTCAGGCCCATTTCACACTGCAATTCCTCTGCACCTCCTGTAAGGTCAGAGCAGGGGGTGCTCTGAGCAGACAGCCTTGGAAATTTGATTTCTGCAGAGGAAAATATGCAGTGCACATCCCTGTACCTGACTTTATCATTTTAATATGCCAGCAACCCCCAGGGCACAGAGTCCCTCCGTGAGCCAGGAATACAAATGGCACAACAGAGAAGTGTCTCCAGCAGCCCCTTGCTGGCAGCTCTGTGGGATCCAACACCTCTCCTTCCTTTCCTGAGGCAGGGAGACAGCTCCCAGGGGCTCCATCGAGGTGGAAATCTATCAATACCCACCACTGCTTTTGGTTTATGGGGGTGGATTTATGATGATGGCTCCATAAACAGGAAGCATCTTCACGTTGCAGTATAAATAACTTGTAAAATGAGGCCTCTGAATGGTTCTGGTAAGGGATACCAATGCTCTGGAAAATGACAGAACATTTTTCTTCTGATTGCACTTTGCACCTTTCTGAAAAGCAATGCTGCAAGCTCTCCCCAGGAAGCTGGGAAAGAGCAAGGAGAGAACAAGGGCATTAAATAGGACGTGATTGTTTCCCCTTTGTAAAGCAGCTGCTCATTGTGTATCACAGAGCTGAAGCTCTTCTCTGGCTTTCCCCACCACAGACCACGTCTCCATCGGGGGGCTCGGGGACAGCTTCTATGAGTATCTCATCAAGTCCTGGCTGATGTCAGACAAGAAGGACTCTGAAGCTAAAAAGATGTACGACGATGCCTTGGAGGTGAGGAGCGAGGAGCTGCTCTGTGCTTTGGGGGGTTGTGGTTCATAAGAAGGTTCCAGATCTTCAGAGTGAGCCTGTGGGTTTCCTCAGCTCTCACTCCTGTCCACTGAGTGACACTGAGTAGGTGAACTTACTGTCCACTCCCTTGAAATCCTGATTTTTATCCCTTTAGGCAATAGAAAAGCACTTGGTCAAAAAATCTGCAGGAGGCTTGACCTACATCGCGGAGTGGAGGGGCGGCATCCTGGATCACAAGATGGGCCACCTGGCCTGCTTCTCCGGGGGCATGATCGCCCTGGGGGCCGAGCACGCCGCCCAGGACAGGAGGCACAGGCACATGGAGCTGGCTGCAGAGATCACCAGCACCTGCCACGAGTCCTACACACGCTCAGGTGAGCCAGGGGCTCCCCCACAGCCCCAGGACATCGGGCACTGCCTGGCAGGGGGGGCTGTGCCTCGGCATCTGCAGCCCTGGGTGTGGCTTTCCCTGGGATTGTGCAGGGCACAGAAATGTGCTCTGTGTAGCAGCAGCTGGAGCAGAGGGACAGGCAGCACTGAGCCCCTGGGACACAGCTGGGAATGCACCCAGGGCTGAATCCTGCTCCCAGCAGTCCCAACAGGACTCCGAGGCTGTCCTTCCCCATCCCTTTGCAGGCAAGAGGGAGGATTAACAGTTGTTAATTGCAGTGTCCCATTATGGAGCAGAGCAGCTGAGGAGCCCAGCAGGACAGTGCTGGGGACCTGCAGCTGCTGGTGGGAACCAGAAAAAGGAAGTTCCAGAGCCTCTCCCAGCTGTCTGAGTCTTCATTGCACAAGCTCAGGATAATTTCTTTCACCACCCAGAGCCTGGGAGAGCAGTGAGTGGAGATGAGTGAGGGACTGGGCTGGTTCTCTGCCTGCAGGAGCTGCTTTGGACACCACTGCTTTGTTTGTAGGCACCTCTGCAGCTCCTGAGGGGCTGCAGGCAGCTGAGGCAGCTCCCCAGGACCTTGTCAGGCACAGGTCTGTCCAAAACTGCAGCTGAGGATTGTTCCACACCTTCCCCACACCAGCGAGCCCAGTTTGGTGCCCGGCAGGTCTGCCCAGTAAACATCAAGCTGACCTGAAATGATGTTTGCAAATGAGTCTTTCCCCCTCCCAGCACTTACAGAACTAAACCAGGACCTCTGACCTGAGAGCCCTGAGTGCCTGGAGCCAATTCTCACAGAGAGGGCAGCAGCAGGTGCTGCAGAGGGGGCTGTGCATGGCACCCCAGCTCCCAGCAAACACCCTCAGGGCCCAGGGAAGGTGTGCAAATAATTAGAGGGAGATAATGACTGCCTGAAGCCCAGCAAGGGGGTAGACACAGCCAGAGAGACCTTGTGGTGTGATCACAGAATTATGGAGTGGTTTGGGCTGGAAGGGACCTTAAATCCCATCCCATCCCACCCCCTGCCCTGGGCAGGGACACCTTCCCCTAGCCCAGAGTGCTCCAGGCTGGCTTTGGACACTTCCAGGGATCCAGGGACAGCCACAGCTCCTCTGGGCAACCTCATGAACAAGTTTTTTCCAACAGGAAGAGGGCTGGTGTCCAAAGCAGGGATCTGAGTGCTGCACAGTGCTTGCAGGAGGTTGGGATTTGTAACCAAAGCCCCTCACACTCCCAGTGTTGTGCAGCCTTTCCCATCACCCTGCTCCCTTCCCTGCAGAGGCGCTGCGGGAGGAGAGGCTCCCCAGAGGCTTAGTTCAGCTCCTGAGCAGGCTGACAGCACCTGGAGGTGCCTGTGCCCTGTCCCCCCGTGACCCTGCTGTGTGTGGCTCTCCCCAGACACCAAGCTGGGCCCCGAGGCGTTTCGCTTCGACGCGGGGAGCGAGGCCACGGCCACGCGGCTCAGCGAGCGCTACTACATCCTGCGGCCCGAGGTGGTGGAGAGCTATATGTACCTCTGGAGGCTCACCCACCAGCCCAAGTACAGGCACTGGGGCTGGGAGGTGGTCCAGGTAAGGCTGCAGAGGGCACAGGGCTCTGAGGGTCGCTGTGCTCCCTCGGTGGAGGGAGTGGAAAGTACTTAAATTGAGTTGAACGCTGAGATACGTCAGGAATGCTCAAGGCTGGGTTGGATGGGGCTCTGAGGAGCTTGGTCTAATAGAAGGGGACCCTGTCCATGGCAGAGGGGTGGAATTGGGTGGTTTTTAAGGTTCCTTTCGACCCAAAGTGTTCTCAAACCCCTGAGAAATGGGGCAGGAGCACGAAGTGCCTCAGTTCAGGGTGCTGCCTCCACTGTGGGTGTTTTCTTCTCCCTTCTGGGCTGCACTGCCTCACTCAATCAGCCAGCTCAGGTGGCTGGTGCTTCTCCTGCTGTTCCATTGGAGCCAGCCTGATTCCCAGGGTGTGGAGTAACCCCCACGCTCCTCAGTGAGGGACAGAGGCTGCAGGAGACCTGGATTTGTGAGCTGGCTTGGGGTGCAGCTGATGGATGGGTTGCCCCATTCTGCTGGGTGTTGCTGAGGGTCTGTTCCTCCCCCAGGCCCTGGAGAAGCACTGCAGGGTGGAAGCTGGGTTCTCTGGCATCCGAGATGTTTACACCACCACGCCCACCCACGACAACATGCAGCAGAGCTTCTTCCTCGCAGAGACTCTCAAGTAAGTCTGGGCTCACAGGGCCTTCCCGAGCAGCACAGTTCCTGCAGCACCTGCTTAATGAGTCTCAGATAATCAGGGGGCCTCTTCTCTTCCAGGGGGAAGTGTCCCTGCCCAGGGCAGGGGGCTGGAGCCAGAGGAGCTTTCCAGCCCAGCCCGTTCAGTGGGGGAAGCTGGGCAGGGCGGTGGGTGCTGCAGAGCTCTGGGAGTTTCCTGCTGCAGAGCCACTGCTGCCCTTGGCTCCCTCAAGGCTTTGCCCTGGCTCTGAAGGGCTCTGTGGGATCCAGAGCTGGGTTAAGTGGGAAGGGGGATGATTCCCAATGAACCAGGGATGTGTCACCACACCCTGCTGCCTCTGCTGAGCTGCTTTAACCCCTCTGTGTCCCTCCCCTGTGGCTCCAGGTACCTCTATCTTCTGTTCTGTGAAGATGATGTGCTGTCCCTGGAGGATTGGGTGTTCAACACCGAGGCTCATCCCCTGCCCATCAACCACACGGACTTTAAAGCAGCAGCGCAGCCCTGAGGCCCCTGCCCAGCTCCTGCTCCCCCAGCCTGGGCAGACTCTGCTTTTCCTTTCCATTAAAGGAATTCCTGTTGTTCCTGAAATGGTATTTTGGGGCACTAGTCCAATTCCGGACAGTATTTTCTTGGGAAGATGAACCATGACTAAGCACCTTCTTTTCCTCTGTGAGGAGCTCTATTAGGCTGATGATGAGATGTTTATTCTGGGCCATACTGTACACAGTTCATAGACATTCCTTTATACAGAGAATTTATATGGAACCCACTGATTTTGCTTTATAGTGGCCAAAGGACTGGAAGTTTGCCATAAAATAGACTTTACACACACACACATCCTCCTTTCCTTTTTCTCTTTCATTTCTGCCTTTTATCTGCTCTTGGATTTATCACCTTTCCAGTGAACAGTTTTCAGTATTCTGGGCTTTCTGGTGCTGGGCTTGGGGGGCTCTTCAGGAGGGACAGGAGAACGAGGAAGGGGAGTTGTCCTTGGTGTGGGAGAGCAGCTGGAATGCTTGGGAGGAGCCAGCTGAGAGCTCAGGAGTGGGGAGGACAAGGACAGGTGATGTTTTAGTGGGAAAATAAGACAGAAGCAGCCTCAGGTTGGAAGTTGCAGGCCCTGCTCCTCCTGGGGGACTTGAACCACCCTGATCTCTGCTGAGCAGGACAGGAGCAATCCTGGAGTGCACTGGTGGTAAATTCCTGCTCCAAGGGACACAGGAGCCAACTGAGGGGCTCTGCTGAGCCCCCAAACTGAGGATCCAAGGCAGCTCTGGCTGCTGTGGCCATGAGATGGTGAATGAGGATCCTGAGGGCAGCAGGGGGGGAAAGCTCCTCTGGCTCCAGCCCCCTGCCCTGATCTGGACCTCTCCAAGGGGCAGGGGACAGCCCTGGTGGCCCTGGGGCCCAGCCTGAGCAGGGTTTGGGACAGGTGACACAGCCCTGGTGGCCCTGGGGCCCAGCCTGAGCAGGGTTTGGGACAGGTGACACAGCCCTGGGACCCTGGGACCCTGCCTGAGCAGGGGTTGGGACAGAGGGACCCTGGAGGTCCCCTCCAGCCTCAGCCATTCTGTGACTCTGTGGCTCTGTGGTGTCAAAATTGTAACTAAACCAAAACTTGGCTGCAAAATCCTTGCTCCTGGTGTATTTTTTATATACTTTTTTTCTGTGCTCTTAAAACACATTTACCACCCATCACATCTCATTTAACTTTCCTTTATCGGGTTTTTTTTGTGTTTTTCTACTTTTATTTGGAACTAAATGTTACGAGTCACTTGTAATAATTTTACTGCTGTAATAGTCAGATCTGTGAAACAGAATAAAAGTCTTGTAAAATAAAAGGCCTGTCGGGGTTGATCCTGTAAAAGACCAGTTTCTCCATGCATGGAATGAGACAATACTGGTGGGCTGAAAGAGAAGTTGATTTCTAGGGGAATCCAGGCAGTGTTTGACAGCAATTCCCAGCTCTCTTAAACTGCTGGATCTGGGATCAGCATTCCCTGTGATCACTGCAGAGCTCTGTGGCCCTGGGGGGTGGAACATTTTTGTTCACTCTTGTGACACCCTCGTGACAGTTGGTTCACTCAGCAACCTGGGGAAAATAAAGTTGCTTTGAGCGAGTGGTGAGAACAGAAGATGTTGTTTCTAAATTCCTGCCTTTGTAATTCCCCGAGAGAAATAAGATTGTCAGATGGGGACTTAGCATTATCCCAGGGATAAAGCTGCTGCCTGCTAAGCCTGGCCTAGAGGGATGGTTATTGGTAAATAAACATCTTGGGAGTGAGCTGTGTTATCCGGGAGATTTGGGGATCGGGGAGCTCTTGTAGCTCAAAGGATTTTGATAATGGATTAAGGGAATTTCTTAAATAAGAACGCCCTGCTCTTGGAATCACAAGGAACACTTTTCCTGGCAGAATTTAAACCCCCCAAATAAACAGCAGGGTCCTGGTTTCCTTTAGGAACTGACCCTGGTGTTACATGAGAGCTCCGTGCTTGGTGTCCCTTTCACCAGTGGGAACATCCACACCTTCCAGGGGAAGTTTCCTGCAGCTCCGTGGCCACACCACAAACCAGGAGGTGTCTGAGGTGCCCTGAGGAGCCAGAGTTTATCCTTGGCTGCTCCCATGGCACAGCAGAAGCTTTGGCTGCAAGCGGCCGCACTCGAACGTTTCCGAGGCAGCTCCGCAGGTTCCCGTGCCTGGGCTCCAGATATCCCCTGAAATCCCCAGGGATTAATCACAGGCATCCAGCTCAGCGTGCCTGTGTTCAGCAGGAGCTAAGATTTACTCCAAGGATCAGCCTTGTTCCAAGGCCTGGCCCTGATCCACACCAGGGATTTTTCTGTCCCACAGCACTGCAGGTTATGGGGATGTTTGTCCTGCTGGTGCCTTGAAATGCCTCTGCTCCTCCCCTCCCGAGCCTTGGCTGGATGCTCCTGCACCCTGGGAGCCCTGCCCCTGGGAGCAGGGGCTGGATTCCACCCCAAATTCCTCCTGCCAGGTGGGATTTTCCTGAGGGAACCCCTCGGTTTCCAGACTTGGAGCAGGTGAGTCGATGGAGTCCCAGAGGTTTGGCTTTAAATGCCCCATGGGAAGGATCTGTGTCCTTCAGCTGCTTTCCTGCCCCAGGTATGTGGGAATTCTGTTGCTTTTTGGGGTTCTTTTCCTGCTTGGAATCACCAGGCAATGCCACCAGCCTGGGTTATTGCCCATTTCCCCTGGAACATTCTACTTCAGAAGCTGTGATTACCATCTTAATTTTCACCATCAGAGCTTGTGGCCCTCCTCTATATCAGAAGGAATTTCCTGTAACGAGGGTCTCTCC
>VZRX01020476.1:0-38455 GCA_013398075.1 Notiomystis cincta
GGGCTGGGCCCGCTCCCGCAGCTCCCCGCTTTGCCCCAGTCACAGCCGGACTCCTTCGCGCCGTGTCAGCGTAGATGGCATCTCCGGGCCCGGGGCAGCTTCTCACTGGAGCCACCTCTGTGGTCCCCCTGTTACCAAAACCAATACATGCAGTCATATCATCCTGTTCACTTTCACCATAGAAATAAAAGGATTATTGCACAGGTAGCTGCTACTTGGCACATTTGTATTTTCCAATGCATAGTTTGTGATTTGTCTCCTCTTGTTAGCATTGTTTCAGTGAAGCTTTCTAAATTCTGTAGTATTTGGCAATTTAAAAGCTTCTGTTGAACTATATTCACTCTGTTTCTCCAACATTTTTTTAAATTTCTTGTGGTTCTTTGTTTGTTGTTGTTCAATGATTACAGTTCCCTTGAGACTCAGTGTGTTAGAATTAACTGATTGTAATGGAATGTTACTATGTAAATCTTAGAGCAACTCTTAACTCCTGCCAGATATTCCACACGCTGCTTTCATGATAAATGTGTCAACAGCAGTGTGGCCTCACTGCCTGCCAGACTTACAGTGTGCAGAACTTACAAGGATGTTACTCACTCTAGAGCTTACTGTACCAACAGAGCATCACCTTTTTTTTCCCCTAAATGTTGAATATTTAGAGAAAATGGCTATTTTGCCATTTTTATATAGGGCGATGATGACTAAGTGGTAGGGTTTAAATTCTGCTTCCTCTGAACTCCCGCAGCAGTGTGTAATCAGTTCGCCTGGAATTCTTAACCCAAAAGTTGATAGTATAGACCCACTGATAGATTTGCTGCCTTTCATGCCAAGTTTGGTGACTGCATAGACCCAAGTGTAGTGCCCTCCCCTCAAACCCGCAGCTTTATTAAATCTGTAGGTTCTTACAGCTACTATGCTAGTCCCTCACTCCCTTAATCCTTCCTTATGAGTAAATACAACTTCAGGTTTCTTTGGCTGATTACCAAGGCTGTGCAGATGGGTGGGGATCAGTCAGTCATTACTTTTTCCATCAGCCAACCTCTGTGCTCAACACAGATAAATCAAGGGTCTTGTTACCTCAGCACAATCCCTGTAACTGAATATGGTCTGCTGTTCACAGACTGCTTAGGCTGTTTCTGGGCTCCCAGTAGCAGCGCTGAATTTGAAATGAGGACTCTTGATCTCTCTGGTAAACCTTGTTTCACAGTGGTCAGCCAGTGTGTGTGAGGTGGAGCCTGCGTGGAGCCTCTGTCTGCTGCCCAGGAGTGATTTGTGACTGCACAGTTTCACCTCAAATCAGGCCCTGTGTTACCCACTCCATTTGAATTCCTAATTAGTAGACAGCTATATTCTCAGCCACCTCTTTTCTCATATTTTTTAAACAACTCCTTTTCCCCCAAAACACATGTCAAGAACTGGCCTCCACGCCAGATAAAGGGCACAGCAGTTCCTGGATTTATAGACCACAAGGAAAGCAAACAAACAAAAACAGCAAAACCCCTATCAAAGAAGATAGTTATTTAGTATCTTTAAATTAGTAAATCACTTGCAATAATAAAATTCCAACCCAGTAAAGCAGATAGACTGAACCAAGCATTCTCCAACTCTCACAGCTGGAACTGGAGGCACCAGGGCTGTGGCCATGGCCGAGAAGGTGTCCCCGTGTTGTTCCAAAATAGGTTCTTTCACTTGGTATGCAAGAGGCCAATCCACACTTGATTTACATACAGTTCTGTGCAGAAAGGTGTGTTGGGTGACAAATCCACAATGCTGGCACAACGACTACCAAAACTTTTCACTATTTAAACATTTTAGCAAACAAGGGCATTCATGTTCATTGGCTACGAGCTACCTAGTTCTCTTATTAATTACTTTTCTGACTTCTATTGGTTAATGATTCTCTCGTTCCTCATGCTGTCTAGTCCGTATGCTCAGTCCTTCTCTTCTTTTGGGTCAATGGGCAATCTCACCCACCAGAAATACCTTTTACCCAGTCAGAGCTGACTTGACAGAAGTTGCTGAGTTGCCATTATTAATTTTTCCCTTATCTTGGGGATTCTGCCAAATGCCCTTGTATCCTGTAAATTCTGCATTCTTTGTGTCCACTGCGAGTGGTACATCCTTCTTCCCAAATTTTGTTAATCTCCCTCTAGGTCTGAGATTATTGAAATATGTCAAGCCCTANGGCCGGGGCTGAGGGCGGACGGGCGGCACCGCGGGCGTGCTCCGCCACCTCCTGCCCCGCCGTCTCGGCTCTGCCGGGGCCCCGTTGTCCCGTCGGAGGGAGGGCACGGCGGGTGGGCAATTCCACCGACAAATATTTTCACCTGGACACCGCTTAGAGCTTGTTTGCTCCTTTCTTGTTGATTAGGCTTGAAAGTACACAAAGATCAAACATCAAACATCAAAGAACG
The DNA here is from genome assembly GCA_013398075.1 of Notiomystis cincta. NCBI lineage: Eukaryota > Metazoa > Chordata > Aves > Passeriformes > Notiomystidae > Notiomystis > Notiomystis cincta. The sequence continues at coordinate 2,412 of VZRX01020476.1, forward strand.
TCCTTTCTTAAAAAAGTTTTTACATGTTCTGCAACGCGTGGGGCGGGGGCGGTCCCGCCGGTTCCCTGATCCCCGCGGCGGCCGGTGCCGGGGTGGTGCCGGTGCCCGCCCGGTNTCCGGCACGCGGCCTCCTGCCCCGGCGCCGGGCGCTGCCGTGCGGAGGAGACGCGTGTGGAGACTCCCACTGGAGCGGTGCCGCCCTTTGGCCCCGATAGCTCAGCTGTGCAGGGCTGTTCAGGAATGTTGCTGTCCGAGCAGCGGCGTGGCTGGACTTGTGACCCAGCTGACCTTATGGCAGCCTTCCTGTACCTGAAGGGAGCCCGCATGAAATGTGGAGGGGAACTTTTTGCAAGGACATGTGACAGGACAAGGGGTAGTGGATTCAGATTGAAAGAGGGTGCTTCAGATTAGATACGGGCATGTTGCCCAGAGAAGCTGTGGATGCCCCATCTCTGGAGGCGTTCAAGGCCAGGTTGGATGGATTTTTGGGCAACTTGCTATAGTGGAAGGTGTCCCTGCCCGCCGCAGGGGAGTTGGAACAAGATCAGCTCTAAAGTCCTTTCGAATCCAAACCTTTCTCTGATTCTGTGACTGTGTGGATGTTGCAGGAGGCCATTTGTAGTGAGTTCTCCCCGAGCACGATGCTTCTTGCCTGTGGCTGCTTGTGTGTTTCTGAGACGACTTTCTGCAGTAATTTTACAATTCACTTCCACCCTCTGGGTGAGGGTTGTTTTTTGGTTTGTCAGTGATTTCTGTGTTGTTTGATTGGTTTGGTTTTTTAAGCTGTTTACTGGCTTCTTTGTATCTCTGTTTACACCTGAGATTTCATTTAAAACCTCAGCCTTAAGCAGTGGAATGATTAAATTGCATGGATGCTGTCATAGAAGCCTCTTGTGCAAGCCAATAAGGAGATGATGCCAGTCTGACTAAAAGATTGCTCAATTATACCAACTTTACTGGCTGGTTGTCATTACTGTACTTTATTAGTATTGGTGCAGCCTTCTGCTTTCCTCTGGTGTGGCATATCTTAATCTTCCCCCCTCGAGCAGAAGGAAAGCTGCTTGCAGTGTTTCTGTCGTGGAGAGCAAGAAGACTGGGCTGTGTCTGTCACTAACAGAGCACCTGATCAGGGACTCTCAGTGCTCACAGGGGTTATCTCCAAATCCTGAAGGAAGGGGGAGTCCAAATGCCATCTTGATTTGCAGTCTCAGCCGTGAGCTGAAATTCTCCAGAGGGAGCTTTCTTCCTGAAGAGAGATGAGTAGGGGACTACTACAAAAGTCCCAAAAGAGAACCTTCACATTTCTCTTTCCTGGAGGCTTAATAGTATTCTGGTACTCCGTGAAAGTATGCAAATTTTATTTTCTCTGGGACAATTAAAAAACAGCGGTATGTTACAAATGTGATAATTCTAGCTTTAGTTCAAGCTTTGCTTTCTGAATTTTGTTCTATATAGTGGCTCCAACTCTTCCTCAGTTTTAGTTTTTCACAGAACATTCTGAGTTGGAAGGGACCCATAAGGATCATCGAGTCCAGTTCCTAGGGGAATGTCCCATACAGAGACTGAGCCCATGACCCTGGTGTTATTAGCACCGTGCTTTAAGCTGCATCCAATTGTCACTGTAATTCCATGATTGTTCTTTCTGTTTCCTGAATTATTTATGCATAGGTATTACCACATAGGAAGATTCACATGCACACTTCTGCAGACCAACTTCAAGCTCTGTGAAACCCCCATGCATTTTAACTGTAGGAAGTACAGAGTAATCATCTACCACTGAAAATATTGGCTCTTAATTTTACTCTTCAAAATGTGAATTAGTAAACACAACAATAACTTGTAATATTTTAACTGTTTTAAAACAAACTTTATTCTTCATGCCAGTCTATTGAACAATTGCATGGTTTTATTAACAGCATCATACAAGAGCAACCATTCAGTCTTCTTTGACAAAATTGTATTAGATTTTTTTTGTACTAAAATAAACATATTAAAGGCTCAAGTACAAGTTAAAATCAGAGAGGTATACTGCAAGTGTAACTTACAGTCTTCTAATTTTTTTGCACACCAGAAATAAAGCAAGTCTAGTTTTGTCATACCTGGAAGCATTTGAAGCTTCAGGTTAAGATGATTTATATTTTAAACAATAAGGGAATTTATGAATTATTACTGTAATGCTTCTGTCCCAAGGCATTTAATTCAGTATTTAGATTAGGGCTTGTGTTAATTTAGCATATAAGGATGCTAGAAATATCACATTGGCTATTTTTGCTGCAATTTTCTTGGTGACATCACAAATTTCTCATTACAATAGTGGGATATTTTCTTACCAGCATTGTTTGCTAGATGTAATACTGATTTTTCTTCTTTTTTCATGTGTGTTTTTAAACATGTTCCAACCCATTTTTGCAGGGATCAATCCTTCCTAGGGTAATTTACTGTAGGTGGTATTCCTGCTGGGACAGAGTGTGATGCTGATAACCCAACCTTGCCCAGTTTTGTCTGTGAGATGTCACTGGTTTCCTTAGCAGCTCCAGTGGCCATTAGGGCAGGTCTTGTGAAGTTTGATTCTGTCCTGCTCAAGAAGGTTTGATTTGATGCAGTAGTAAATGATCAAAATAATAAATTTATTACTGAAGATTTTAAATTTGTAGCCTAAAATCACATGGATTCGTTTGTGCATAAATTACAGTGCATATATCAATCTGAAGCCCGAGTCCTTCTGTAATTAGTTGTGAACGGTTTGCTGCTTGCTTTAGTAAAAGTTATAGATACAAAAATGAACAAAGTAGCAAAATTCATGTGAAGGAGTTTTTTCAGTAGTTCTAGTTGTAGTAGAGAATCTAAAAATAGGTCAGGTGCTTTCCTAGTCTAGTGTTAGCATTTAAGAAAAGGCCCGTGTGTGTTGCTATGATGCAATCTAGTCACTCTTATATTCATATGTATTTACTTATAATAAGGCAATTATGATTGTTATCTCCACTGTCATAGGAAAATCTGATCTTTTAGCATAAGAGTCCTGCATACAGAAAGGAGAAAAAAGTAACTTTTCTGGCTTTTTTTCTTTCAGTTTTTCAGCCGTGGGCCAAATGTGCTGCATCAAGACAGCAGTGCACCACAAGCTGCATTCTTCTCACCTCTTCAAAAAGTGATGCTGCCACCAAATAGCTTCCAAGGGAAAGTGGCCTTTATAACTGGTGGAGGTACTGGGCTTGGCAAAGGGATGACAACAACTTTGTCCAGTTTAGGTGCCACGTGTGTTATAGCAAGCCGGTAAATATTAATAAAGATGTTTTAGAACTTCCATTTAGTAACAACTGCTGAATAGATCTGTTTTCTTCTTTATAAACCAGAAAAGGTTATTCTGTTTATTCTGTTTATTCTATTTCAAATCACAGTGTCATATTGTGGATTCTAGAAACTTGCAGATTTATCTGCAAGTTTTTAATGGTATAAAAATCAGTAGGAAAAAATAAACTAGGCACATTTTCATGAAATATGGCAGCAAATAAACAACCTCAAATATTAGGCATAAATTCAACTGAAATCTGAGAAAGAACAAAAATTTGCAGTGGTCATTATTGAACAGTATTATGTTATTACAGGTGTTCTTGATACAGATTTGATTTACAATAAAGAATTAAATCTATTCCTCTTCTGACTTTCAACAAGAGCCGTAATTTTCTTTTCATGGTGATTTTCTACAGCTCTCTTAAGTACTGCAGTAGACTCTAGAAGCACTTCAGTAAAGTTTAGAAAAACAATCTCATTTTAAATCAAAATAAACTGAAGTGTTGTGACATTCATCTTAACAGTAATTTAATTGTTTAGTTTTTAAATGAGAATATGTTAGTCTCTTATTAATACTAGTGGAGTAGTAGCTAAAACTAAGTTTCTTATGATCATGTGCTTTTTTTCTCGCTTATCCCATGTTGATCAGCTTTTGAGTCTCTTACCATTGTCACTTCTGAGTTGCTTTAAAGTAACATTAACCATAAATTACTTAAAATTTCCTTTCAGAAAGTTAGTGGTTAAATATAGTTTTGCTCTTAAAGCTCAGTTTTCATGAAAATCAGCAACATGCATGTGCACACACATATTTTTAGTTTAGTTCATATTTGGTCAGGAAAAAAAAAAGATTAATCTTAATTGTAATTGCATTTAACTGACATAAGAAATGTTAATACTTATTTCTAGGAATCTGGATGTTTTGAAAGGAACAGCAGATGAAATTTCTTCTAAAACGGGGAATAAGGTAAATTTTTGCATAATTGTGAATATGTTACATATTCTACATTTTATTGGATTTTTTTCTGCATTTGAATGCTTCTATGGACTTGTTTAATTTATGAGTGATGCAATTTTTAAGACTTACAACTACCTTTCCATTATTCCTTATTATTCTTTAGGTTCATGCCATCCAGTGTGATGTGAGAGATCCAGTTTCAGTTAAGAATGCTGTTGCTGAAGCAATCCAAGTGGCAGGACATCCTGATGTAAGTCTTGTAGGGAAATGAAAAAGCTCATTCTTCATTACTGAAAATACTTTGCATAGGAGGTATGAAGAAAGTTACTAAGATAGAAAGTTAATGGAATCTAAAAACTAGACAGAACAGTGGCAGTATTTCAAGGTAAAGCTAACATTCATAGACCAGTTACTCTGTTCCTGTGGTTCTTAAAATTTTTAGTGGCCATGTAGACAAAACATTTTTACCCTTTCTCTGAGGACTAACATCTTGTTTCAAATAATGGGACAATTCTGGAGGTATTCTTTGAATTAAGGGAATGGAATATTGCCCTTAAATCCTTATGAAAAGGTAACTTACCTATATTTACTGAATTACATCTCTTGCTTATTAAAAAAATAATCACAAATTAGGAATGGAAGTAATCATGAATGTCTCCTTTGGTCCTTGCTTAGCTTATTAATATACATAAATAAGGTTCCAAATTGAAGATTAAGTTCTCATAAAATGAAGAAAAAAGTCTTCAGTCAAGCCAAGCATCTGTTTTTTAATAGTTTGGCACAAAACAACAGAGCTCTTAATATCAGATTGTGAGGAGGGTGATCTGGTGGAGTCTGAAGGATGATAGTCATCAAATTCTGATTTGATTGTGAGATAACAACTTGGATTCTGCTAGCTGATAGAAAATGTGATGATGTAGCATCACTGTAAAGGACAATCAGATTAAAAACTGTTTACTGTAAATTTAAAACTGTTGTTTGTGTGTTGTAGATAATTTGTACTCACTGATTTGAATCCCTGTTATGCAAAGTCACTTCATCCAGACTAATTAGGTTGCCTTCTTTTGCTTTTATTCCCATGCATCCATTATACTAAATGCACGTGATGTTGGAATTTGGTGGGATCAAACTTTTCTGTTAGGATGCACCTGAGACACCATGGAAAATAGTGACTTAAGTCAGTCTCTACATTTTACTGTTCCTCAGTACAGTAGTTTGGAAATACAGCTCATTTTCTGTTACTGATACTTTATCTACACTGCAGATATTAAACTTTCTGATGGATTATTCTCCCTCTCCTCCTACCCCCTGTACCTCACTTGATAAGGATATTTTTTCTTTTATTCCTGAAAACACTAAAAAGGTCCTTGCAAATTCTTTACTTTTGTCTCAGGAAGAGTTATTTTTAGTTAACTCTTTTCCTTCGTATGTTTCAGGTTGTGATAAACAACGCAGCTGGAAACTTTATTTCCCCTTCTGAACGAATTTCTGCCAATGCCTGGAAAACAATAACTGATATTGTACTGAATGGTACTGCTTTTGTAACTCTGGAAATTGGAAAGGAGCTCATTAAAGTACAAAAAGGTATCTTAAGCATTGTGACATATTATTACTTGCTTTCCTTGCCTTATTATTATTATAACCAGTTTTGAGAGTTCATGTGAGGCGAGAAATACAATTTTTAACATTCTTCTAGAAAGGAACTTTTTCAGTGAAAGCTGTACTTAAGTATCACACAGTAGATCTGGCTGACAATTACTTCATTGTATTATAAGGCCTTACAATTGGGTTCAGAGGCCAGCTGAGGTTGAATATAAAATCTAATTGCAGAGTTCTAGTTGTAAAACATTTTTTAAATTAAAAAAATAAAGCTTTGTGTTAAAAAAAAAGCTGTTATTTCTTCTGAATCTTCTCTATGTTAATTTCATTGAACTGAACATGGGATATTTCTTTAAATGAACAAGAAGTCAGGATATCCCTTTGAATTTTCCTCCTACAGTAAAACAAAATTTACAGCTGTGCTATTTGACTAATAACACTAGAGAATATTACTTTTAAGATAATTTGAAAGAGAATTTTGAAATTGAAATCAGTATTATATTTTATTTTCCCAGGCTTAATTCTTATTTCTGCACTACCTAGCAGTTTAGTTCAATATCACAGTTTCACCTTAAAAATTTGACAGTTCTTTTATATACTATTTAGCCAAAGATTTATTTAACCAGATTATTGTTTTAAAAGGAAAGGTGATGTAAGTCCTTCTATGTAATATCATAGATTATATACAAAGAACTGCTTTCATTTTACATTCCAGTTATAAATTGAAAAACAATGAATTTACTTTATGAGATCAGAATGATATAATATCAAATTCATTTAAAAGCAGTGAGATACAACTACGGTTTTCCATGTGCCCTCACTTTTGAATCCTTTTTTCTAGGTACAGCCACTGTTTTGAAACACTACTTTTGTATTTACACTATCTCTGAATTTCTTCAAAACTCCTCTCCAAAAAGGACTATATGAGCTTATACTATTTAATTATAACAATATGAAGTTCATGTTGGTTCATGAGATCTGAAAGTTTTTGTTAGTATACAGGTATCTCCCCCATATATTTTAGCAGCACATGAAAAATTAATTTTTGCCATTCTAGTGCTGATATTCCCACATTAGAAACCCATCCCCACCTATGACTTACTATGTCATTATGGCAGACCATAATTGAAATTGAAAATTGAAAGAGTTTGCCTTATGGTCTTCCAGGTGCATGTGGTGTGCCCATATAGTAATGTGAAATACAAAATCAAACATGCTTTTGTTTTTGCTGTTGCTGAATGAAAAGCTACTTTGCTTACTTCCATCCTCAAATTTGGTAAAATCCAGACATCATTCACTTTCATGTTGTCTCTCTTTCTTTCACTTCTAAGCTTCCAAAACATGTGAATTTCTTTTGCCATTACTTGCATGTCTTCTTTCTAGGAGAGTCCATCTGTAAATAAGACTTTTTGTTTCAGGCTTTCTTTAAGACATGTTTTTGCAAGTAAGTCATGTGTACCTGTTTGTCATCTCACCTTCTTTTTACTTGCTTGCTTTTTTTAGTTTGAGCAGAGACCTTGGTTTCAAAAGTGATGCTACCTAGTGCAAATATTTTAGAGCAGTCTGTGAGGGTACTACAAATCTGACAGTTTCTAGAATGCTGGGACGTCCTTTAGGTCTGCAGTGTGACCTACATTAAGTCTAATGTAGTAAATAATAAAAGTTCTCTGCTTCTAGACTGCAAGTTTGTGCTGGTATTTAAAAGGAATTTGTAATCTGCTAGCATGTTACTTATTTTTACAAAGTGAGAGGAGTTAATTGGTCAGTTGCTGTCCATTTTATGAATATAGGCTTTAGAAATAAAAGTTGTGTATGAGCTGAAGTGTTCTTTAAATATCAGAGCTGTAAATCTCTCAGTTATTCTTCCTTCTGTGTTAGCTTCACTTAGCTTGCCTCTATTTAACTATATTTTAAAAAACACAGTGGTTTAATTCTACAAAATGTGTAATTAACAATCATCTCTAGATAACTTCAAAGTTGTTCTATGTTTTTTTGCCTGTGTAGACTTTTCCTTTCAAAGTCTCTCAGTGAAGACTCCTCTTTTATAAACAGGGCCCATGGTTTCTGGATATCTGCTGGCATTTCAATTAGTGCTTTTCAATTAGTTTATGGTTCTCTCTAGTTTCTCTTGTGTAATATTACTGTAACTTTTTACCTGAGTCTCTACTTACATGCAATCTATCAGTAGTGTATATTGTTTTAGAAGTATCCCCTGGGCAGCAAGTCTAATGAAATTATTTTTAAAATATAGTAAGTAGAACAGTTATTTTAGTTACTGTGACGTAAGCAGTGAACTGTCATCCCTTGTCCTTCATTTCCCAGCTACAGAAAGCTCATGCCAGTCATTGATCAGACATAATTTCTATAAAAGAAAGATTAAATAAACAGTTGCAATTGCCATTATATTCCAGAATGTTTTTTGCTAAATCTGTTATAAAATATAGCATATAAAAGAAAGTAATTCTTTTATAATGGAGTTTGTTGTGATAATAATAGGAAAAATTATGCAGGTTCACTCTGTAATAGGCTCTACTGGAGAAAAAGCTCCTGAAAATTTCTTAAAAATCTTGGGTTTTCTGTTTTACTGCATGAACTTTAACTCAAGTCCTCAACTGTTAATTTCAGATGATGCCAAACCTCACTGTTAATGCTGGTTTTTTTCCTTGTTTGTTTTGTTGTTGTTGTTTTTTGGTTTGTTTGGTTTGGTTTTTTCCCCACTCATTAATTGATGAATTTAGGGTAAAATGTCTGGTTAATGACAACTAGACTAGAGCATTTTCTGAAAAAAAAACACTTTATGATCTTGGGCCTTCACTCCAGTTAGACTAATTTATGCATTAAGTTCATTATGAGTAGAAGTCTGAGGGTTTAGACCTTCAGAGCCTAATCAATAGCTACTGCACTTACCTGGAACAACTCTTAACAGTCATGCAAAAGAGGGAACTGAAATAAAAAGGCTTGAAAAGAAAGTTTCAAAGACTATATTTTAAAATGCCTTTTCACTGCCCAGAGTGAAAAGGAATCCCTAACACTTGAGCTGCAAACTTCTGTGTCATTTAGCTTTCTTTTACCTGAAGTTGAGAATTCAATTGTCCTTTTGCAATTTCTAGGAGCAGCATTCCTGGCTATTACAACAATTTATGCAGAGAGTGGTTCAGGATTTGTGTTGCCAAGTGCCTCTGCCAAAGCTGGTGTAGAAGCAATGAGCAAGTGAGTAATACAGCAAAATGTGTGCTTTGGTTTTCACATCCTTCAGATGGGGTAAATGGTCTATAAAAATGCAGCTTGTTAGTATAGTCCACCTTTTCCAGTGTACCACAAGAGCTCAATCCAGGCTCCAGTGTCCTAGCAAGAAAATAGTATGCTGACAGCTTCTTACAGAGGGAAGTATTGACTGTTACTGTTCCTATCACTGGATCAAGATAAGAACAAGTAGAACTACTTATTTTGGCAACTGCAAGTTCCAAAGTTTGTTTCACAGAGTTTTGATAATCAGGTTCTCTTGCATTCTCATAGGTGAACCAGCATCTAAAAACAGCTATTAGGGGAACTAATTAAAGCACCTTCTGTTAATCTAAAGCACCTTCCACATTTTTTTTTCTGAGGAAAATATGTGCTTGTTATTTGGGTGCAGTATATTGTGGCTTCAGCTCTGTTAAGATTCATCAACAAATTTGTTTCCTATCATCATGTAAAATTAAGGTCTGCAGTTCTACTTAGTTCAGAACAGTATCATGTTGATTTATCCATGGTGCTCAGCAAACAAAAGGATTTCTCTCATTTCTAAATTCAGTCTTGTCCTTCATAGCACATATATCTTCCTCTTCACTTCAGCAGAAAGAATTGAATAGATTGGCAGCCTTTTAGTAACTAAAATTCTTTATCTGGAAAAAAATGAGAGACTGAGTAATGGTCTTGATTTCTGTTCTACAGAACTGTAAAGGAAATATATACTTTTCAGAGACTTTATGACTCAGGGAATTCATTCACCATAGTAGATCTAAAGTACTCATTATGCAGAGAAAATGTCATAAAGCAAAACTTTTGTAGTGGTCCTATTTTAGAATGTATCCTCTGATTTCAAAACATGTAATGTGGACAGCTATGTTGAAAATGCTAAAAATGTCTATTTGTGGGATAATCTAAATTGCCACAGAAAGATGATGGCCTAACAGTTGTTTGTTAAGGAATTCAGGTACCAACAGCAGCCATGATTTGAAAGGGAGAAAGAATTACTCCTTTGTGCTGCTTTACTTATGATTCATCTATTAAATCAATATTCCTTTGTGAATGAGATTTTTTTGGCTTCTCTGAAATCATTTTGTTAAGCACAGAAAAAAACCCCTTAAGTAGAAATGTCTGTTTCAGGAATGTTCTAGTATTTACACATTTGATTAATTTTTAATATTTTTTTCCGAATAGGATTAAAATATTGTGTTTAAAATATTGATGCATTCTGTTAATGAATTTTTAGGTCTCTTGCGGCTGAATGGGGTAGATATGGCATGAGATTCAATGTGATTCAACCAGGTCCAATAAAAACAAAGGTACATGGCATGAAGTGAAACTCAGCCTTGAATATGCATTGCAGTACAGACTTAACTTTTCAACAGTCTAACCTTTCTGTAGCTGTAAATTCTAATATGATTTCCTTGGTCGTCAGGACTGTGCTGGAATATTGAACACACTTCCCTCTTAGTCTTTTTGTAAAATAGGATTTCTTGAGCTTCTGAGACCTGCCACTCTTCTACACTTGATATAAACTGAACCTTTTTTTTAGTGTTTCAAAAAACTGATATATCAAAGTACTTAATGCTGATTCTTATTTCTGTGTGCCTAGTTTGTCAAGTGGAGTGAATTCTTACACTTGTTGAAGTTCTATTTCTGCCTGAACCCCTAATTTTTGAACAAAACATCTCATCAGTTCCAAAATCTTAGAATCTCTTTTAGGTGTATGAGAACAGAATCTCACTAGTTTTGTTGAAAATCTCAAAACTAGAAAAACTAAGTTGGCAAGGAAATGAGAAGCTTTGAAGTGAGAGAGAAGGAGGACTGGAGGGTTTGAAGGAAGTAATCCAGAGCAGCTGGAACAGGAAGAATAAAGAAAGCAGTCCTGCAAGAAGAGAAAGGAGGAACCATTTCCCATTGAATCAAATTATTATGATTATGGGCACTAACAACTAATAATGGTATTACTTCTTCCTGTAAAATATTTCACAGTTGGTTTTGCTGTTGTTTTGGGAATAGGGGTGCAGAGTTATTTCTTTTTTGCTTTTTTGTTTGCTTGTTTATTTACTATTTTTTCCTTTTCCCCCTCTTGTCAGTTTTAGATGCTACACTGGAAAACTTAGTTGTGACTCTTTTCACTATAAAGAAAAATAAGTGGCAGAATTAGCAGGACTATAAGAATATTGAAATAGTATTAGAGAATCAGACCAAAAGTTCTGCAGGCCTTGTATCTTGTGTAATTTTAAGTCAGAGCAGAAGAAAAAATTTGGCAAGTTAGGGGATTTAAATGTCAATAGTTAATGTTCCTTTTTTGAATTAATAGTGTATAACCTGCTTGAGATGCTGTGTGTTCTTAATAAAATGCTACATTTGGTGTATGATTCCAATTTAAAATCTTCCTGAAAGCATAAAAAGGCAGCATATTGCAAAATCAAGGCTTTCTGCCTTAGGGGCAATATCCATGGCTTTAAAACAGACTGTTTTAAGTCATGGTGGAAAAGAACAAGGCATACAAGCACAACACTGTTAGGCTTATAAACTGGCAGTTAAAAACATGGCAATAGAAGACTTAAATGGCATGATTACAGCCATGATTACATGAATTACAATGTGCTATAAATTATACCTTCAGTAATTTAACATAAATGTTACTGATACATTTCTGATTTTGAGTGAGGAGGTTATTTCCTTGTGGAGGAGTGGGGAAGAAAAAATCCTTTTTATTTCCCATGCCATTTTAAGCTATTCAAGTACTAAAGCTTCTGATGACTTCCTTTAGCTTTAGCAGTTGCTGCAATTTAACTAAACTTGATTTTTTCCCATTTTATTTACTCTATCATGCATAATTTATTTTTGGTCACTTTCCTGTTCTTCTCCCTTTGTTCTTCTCAGTCCATGCAGCAATTTTGAGTCTTGCTTATTTCATCAAATGTTTATCAAGGGTGTTTGAGGAAAAAAAGATGGTTAACCCCTTTTGTTTGTCACTGACAGATTGTGGATGACTATCTCAAATGTGTTAAATTCCAACTTATCATCAGTAGATGCATATCAGTGCAACAGGGATAAATTGTTTTTTCTTTTCTACTTTCTTTTTTTTTTGTGCTACTTACAGTGAGGCTATAGACAGCTTGCTTACAAATACTAACTTCCATCTTGTGTATATGGAGTCAAATCTCTGTTGGATTTTATTTTATGGTGTAGTTATAACTTTGTTTTTAATGTTTCTTTTAATTCTCAGGGTGCTTTTAGTCGCCTTGACCCAACAGGTGCATTTGAGAAGAAGATGATTGAGAGGATTCCCTGTGGTCGTCTGGGAACTGTAGAAGAAATTGCAAATCTTGCTGCCTATTTCTGCAGTGACTTTGCAAGCTGGGTTAATGGAGCAGTGAGTTTTGGTTGATCTTGTTTGTACAATTAACCTGGTGATGGTGTGAGTATTGCTGATATTTTTTTAAAGGCCTGGTTTCAGAAGTGAAACAAAAGATCTTACTTTAAAATTCTTTCCTAGTATTATTCACTTTCAAGTGTAGTGCATGGTTGTTAGCACCTTTAAAAAGAACTTCTAAAAGTGATTGAAATGCACTGTTTTGAGTATGGGCTTTTCTCACCCAAATCAGTAAAAATTACTTTCACAGTTCATAACAAGGGAATACTACAGAAATTGTACTAAATTGTACTAAATACAGTGTTTATGCTTTTTCTAGGTTATTAGAATGGATGGTGGAGAATATGTTTCTATGGCAGGAGAATTCAATGATTTGAAGAAGGTATTAATTTCCTTGCTTGCTATTTTACATTCAGACACTTGGATGTGTAATTATTATATGAAATTCCAATAAAATTCTCTTTTCTTTTGTTAGGTTACCAAAGACCAGTGGGATATGATGGAAGCAATGATTAGAAAAACAAAAGGCTCCTAAAGTACATAACTTTATGGTGGAGATTCTTGGAAATTAACCATTACTTTTTCATTAATATTTAGAAATAATCAATTAAGAAATAGCCACCAAATCTTTTTTATGATAATTTCAATAAAATATTTTGAAATTGTTGTATTTTGAATGTAGTTTGTACATTTTTACAGTCTAAAATCTGTTCTGTTGCAATAGTGAACAACAGTTGGTCACTACAATTTTGTTGTTCTTTAGATTGTCTTACATAGCCATGCCTTTTCTTTTTTTCTTTCTGAGGATTTTTTTTTCCTCAGGTAGATGCAAGTGTATCTTAATATTGTAATTCCAATAGCAATTCAGTGCTATCATAATGAATCACATCATAATGAATGTAATCATTAATCTGAAGAGAAAACCAAAATATTTGAGTCCTAATCGTCACTCTTCAGTAAAAAGTTCTAAACTTGCAAATACATTTTCACATTATTAGCAGGACTGCATACACTGAGAAAGGATGTAACTCCTGTGGTTACTTAGGAAATCTTTAAATACATAACCATCTTGGTCTCGTCTTTTGTGACATTTTCAGTCTGTTAATTATCTTATTCTGAACTTTAAAAATGGCATTTACGGACTTGCAGTGCCTTTCTAAGGAGCTTGCTCTTTGTCATGATGAAGTTAATGTTCTTGAAAATGAGAAACTGAAAATCATTTGTTATTACATATGTGCAGCTATGGGGGCTCTCCATAAAAAGTGGTTTATTTAAGACTTAAAGGAATGTTGGTAAATTGGGACTGAAAGTGTTGAAACCTCATTTGTTGAGATTTACAAAAAATCCCTAAGTTTCATTTGCATTACAGGCTAGTACTAAGGAAACTTAAATAGCATTGCCTCTGAATCCAATCAGTTTATCCATCCCAAATAAGCAGGTGATAAAAAAATTGCTCTCCCTCTTTTATCCATATTTAGAGAATTGGTGGGTTTTGTCCCTCGTGCCTCAGACAATGACTGGAATTCTTGAAAGAAATTATCATCCTCTGGCCTTTACAGCCTGAAATCCATGTCTTTTTTTTTTTCTTTTTGGTGTTTAACCAGAGCTCCAGCCTGTCCCCACATATAAGCATGTACATAATTCTATGTGTTTTGTGACTGATACAGTGATTTAAGAGTCAGGACAATAGAATCAATTCAAGGATTTCTTCCTTCAGGTCCTGGTGGTGGTCATGTATTTTTCCACACAATCCAGGACATACTTAACATATGCCAACATGTGACTTTGAAGTCACTTGATTGCCTTATTACAAATCTGAAGTAAGCTTTGTTCTGATGAAAGTGTGGAGTGTTTTAGTGCAAACTTCCATGTGCCTTTCTCCTGTGAGTGATGGTCCTGTGGGGGATTGAATAGCCACTGATAATAAAACAAATCAAGTGTGCTTGTGGCAGCAGCCTTCAAAGTGTTCTTGAGCATAATGTAAAGCTTTTTTATGATAACTTGGGTTTGGTAGCTGTGCAGTCAAGATCAAATGACAGCCACATCTTTTCCCCAAAAACTGATTTAATTGAGAAGCTAGGCCCATATATACTCTTTTTTTGCTCATCATCCTTTGCATATGATTATATTCTCTCCTTGTATGGGGCACAGTTGCATATAAGACTTTGATATTTAAAAAAAAATGCTTCAGAAAAAAATTGAAATGTATGTTTGTGAGATGTGGTAACATCAAATATTTCTCTGGAGTGTCTAGTAGGTTATCCTCTGGAGACAGGCTGTCAATAAAAGTAAGTTCCTAAGTCTCTTGCATCTGTGGGTTTCTGTGCCATACTATATCTGTGTCATGTGGTGGAAGTACTGGGCTGAGACTGGAGATAACCATGCTCAGTCTCTGAAATTGCCACAGACCTCGTGTGACCTGAAGTCATCTCTGTAGGCTGTGAACAGCAGGACAGGTGTACTGTGCAGTATTCCCTCAGGAGCTGGTCATCTGAAGCAAGAAGAATGGCAGGTTCCTTTTAGCTCACAAAACATAGTGTGGGGCACAGGTGGAAAGATCAAGAAAAGAGTCTCAAAATGAAGTTGGGATCTGGTTTATGCTTGGTTCTGGGGGCTAAGAAGCACTTCTGCCTGTCATATAGCTCTCTTCTCTGTATATAAAATAATAGTAACATAGGATAGCAGATTTTGCTTCATCTGATATGGTCAAAATATTGAAGTGAGGCCTTTAAATCCTCTTATAAAGAGATACTGGGGATTTATTTACCTAACAGAATGTTTGTCATTTGCAAAAAAGTTTGTCATTTGCTTCTGAAGTATCATCTTTTACCTGTTAACTGTTCATAGCTAAATGAATTATTAATTGTAAAGTGACAAAAAACTATTTTTAAAGCTATGGAACCAGAAAGCACATTTTAAGTTTTAATGAGCATCTGTAGTAAGAATATGGTTTCCTTTACCTTGCCTGTGCCAGTGACATCCATTTCAGACTACACAAGTTAGTTGCTTTTAGATGCTGAGCATTTTGTCTTGACAAGATATGCCATGTAATGTTTTAAGAGTTATATGTTACTAAACTTACAAAATATTTGCTAATACATAGACTTAGTTAAGTGAAAAAACAGCTCTGATCTTGTCATCTGCTGCTGCAGGAGAATGGAATAGTCTGACTGGGACACATTTCCTTCAGTAAGAGTTGTTAGACTTGGTAGGGACAGGAAAGGAATATTACTATGAATCCTAAATATCACAAGTTTAAGTCTTGCCAAAATACAATGCAATTGTTACTGAAGTACCAGCATGTGATATCTGAACTGAGGAAAAGAATAAGAAAAAGACACTTTATAGCTACTACCTAACCCAGGTGGTGTCTGGTTGGGAAATTCCAAAAGAAGCTGTTCCTAAATGCTGATGGGGATTAGACTGTCCTAGTGATAAAATATCCCTAAAACCCAAAAGGTGTCCAGTCCATAAGCATGCTCCACAGCTTTGTGTTACTCCCAGACTGACATAAAGCACAGTCATCACAGCTACTTTACTGCAAACACAGCTGACCTGGCAGGAGAGTGTCCACACTGTCTTAGGCTGACATATTTGCCCTGAGATTGATACATGCCTCACCCTATCTGAGACTGCCAGTGAGCCACAATGTAAAGGGAAGGATGAAAAAAGCTGTTGCTTTGTGGCATCATCATTTTATGAAGTTGGAGGGACAGGAGCACAGAGGAATGAGTCAGAAAAGGGAACGGTGTACACTGGAGATTGCAACAGGAGTCAGGAGGGTTGCAGAGGCAGTTTAATTTTCATGAATCACAAAGATACTTCCCTAAAATCCAAATAACTTATTTTTAAAAATTACTTTTACATGATCCATCAGTCAAAGGTGTTATAATTTCCATGAACTCAACTTGGAGACACCCACAAAGGGGATTCATTTTCTGTTTTCAACTGAAAAGTACATCTTGTCTGCTTAATTAAATCTTGAAATTACCCTTTTTATTTCTGCTGGTGATTTACTGTCTTTGAACCTGTTACAATTTATTAGATTAATTCAGTGCTGCAAAAGTGGTATTGTGCTATAGTAGGGGCTTACCAACAAGTAATGAAAATCATTTAAGGTCTCAAATGAAAGAAATCTGTTGTATTACCTCTTCACTATGATACAAGAACTGCTGTCAGTCTTTAGTTCTCCTAGTTCTGGGAATTCTCTCCTCTTGAATATTTTAATTACTGTTGAGAATATTGCTTATATTTCCCAAGTGAGAATTTGCTTTACAAACAGAGGATGATAATATATGAGGGAACTGTGAGTTCCTACCTGTCCATACTGGCTTCCAAGTTCATGAGTGTGTGAACTGCTCATTTATATTTACCTTTTTTTCCCCTACTGATAACATGTAACTAAAGACAATGAATTGTAAGAAAGTTTGTTCCTTTGTCTAACTCCACGGAGCATCTTGTGTTCTAACTGCTAAATAATTAATGCCACTTGAACAAAGGTAACCCCACAGTCTTTTATGTGATCACTTAATATGCAATAAAATAAAATAGTCTTTGGGATTTGAGTGCACTGACCTGCTTTTAGTTGCTGTAGAACAACTTCAGTTGATTTCAGAGGGAACTGGAGGTGCTCAGCACTTCAGAAAATCAGGCCATGTATATTCAGGTGCCCAAGTATGCCTCTGTATCTTCTCAAAGATGCAGCAAGTAGGAGTGGATTGCAGTTTCCCTCCATAACCAGTGGCTATGATTATGATGAGGGCTTAGTATAAATCAGAGAAAGCAAACCTCGTGTGAAAAACCAAAGTCTTAATCGAGGTTTAGGTGCGGTTTAGCATCAGTGAGTTTGTATTTTGTTCATTGACGAGGTTCATGTGGCATGAAAGTGCTGATGCCTGTCAGCACCCTGGTCTGTATTTGACATTTGCCCATGGAATATGGTGGTTAGAAATTTCCTTAGCTTGTGTGGATAATCTTTTCAGAGGTGGATAACCAAGTTGTAAACAGGGAGGATTAGATCAGTGCTATGATATTGTACATGAACTGTTGAGCATAGAACAGTGCAACAGTGAAAAAAAGAAAGCCAAAGTACTTGTTTCAAGGGCCGTGTTCAGTCCTGATTAAGTTGTTGGTGAAAATTCACATGATTTTCTCCATAATGGTCAGCTGGGCAGTGTTAGTGGCCTCTG
Organism: Notiomystis cincta; assembly: GCA_013398075.1. Classification (NCBI taxonomy): domain Eukaryota; kingdom Metazoa; phylum Chordata; class Aves; order Passeriformes; family Notiomystidae; genus Notiomystis; species Notiomystis cincta. The sequence goes on from VZRX01020476.1 coordinate 20,059, forward strand.
AGGTGCCCTGATGGATGATGGTGTGGGCCCAGGTGGAAGCAGGCACTTACTCTGCCTCACCTGGTACTGTTAAAGTTTACTTCTGTCAGCAAATGCTGCATTTGTAATGCCAAGATTTTATAAAGGGCCTCAAAGTTACTACTGTTATTATTTTTTCAGTTTACTGGTTTATGCTTCAAAATTTCTAGAAGATCACCTTCTTTGATTTGAATACCTAGTGCCATGTTAAGTTTTAATCTGTATGCATTTAAACTAGAATGGGCTAAAATATTTTACACATACTTGTAATTTGTAGGACAGTGGGGTTTGGTATTTGTTACCTTGAGTACTTCTTTGCATGTTTATTTTAATAAATTATGTATTAATAGGCAGCAAAATGGTTAATAGCTACAGTAAAGGGGATCCCAAATAGCTCTGTCTCAGTTTCTGTGTTTAGCTGGAATATGGCATACCTGCACTCCCTCACATAATTAATCTTTGTGCATGCCATGATTTTACTTCTGTTTGCTCACCAGATGTCTATCAGAAGAAAGAGGAAACCTTCCCTATCATCATCTCTCTTATTATTATGCCTCGTTCTGCCCCAACCCTGACATTTAAAAATCAGTCTGTCCAGCTGTGATTCAGAGTTTAAAGCCTGAAGGATTTACAGCAGTTTTGACGTGGCCATACTTGTCACAATTTGCTTTACACTGACAGTAGGCACCTTTGCTAGAACTGGGGTTTTAAACTGCTGTCTTTTAATCCAAGTTTTATTTAAGAGAAGTAATTGCAGGAAACATCCTGCCTGTGTGTGACTGAGACCTGCTTTCTGTGTTGTGCCCTGCTGCAGAGCCAGCTGGTGGGCAGGAGCAGAAGGGTGACCTCAGAATGGATCTGTGACAGTTACTCATGTTCAGGAAGACAGATTTCAGTTTCTGTGGTGACTGTCAAAACACTTTAAAAGCTTTATCTCTTACTGTAATGATGTAGCAAACATATTTTTACACACAAGGCTTGGGGCTTTTTTCTTTACACTTTTAAAATGTTAAAATAAGGCAAAATCCAGGGTTTCAAGTGCACAATATGAACAATATCAATCATTTATTGTACTGATAGGCAGATTCACTGTTCCTTCACTTAATGTACACAACTGTATTTCACATTGCATAGAGAAAAGAGGAGACAAGCAGGTAAGACATTAAATCACTGTGCATGGAGTGGGAGTAAAACAGTGAGAATGAGCTGGCTTAACCTTATTTTAGTTTTTTGTGTGTTTTTTTTCCCAGCAAGACCCCATCCAGCACCACCTACCCCTAAACTTTCCAAGGCTCAGCCTGGAGAGAGCCCAAGGCCATTAGGCCATTCCTGAAATGGTATTTAGTTACTTGAGTTCACCTGAGGAATTCAAGGATTCATTTCATGGGAGTTCACTGACTAATCTTGAAGGATTGAGCCTCATTGTTTGAGACACATTCCAAATAAAATGCATTTGCTTCCACTTGCTAAATAAGACAAAGAAATGCATCTGAGAAGTTGTATATAGCTAATCTGCTAACCTGGAATTGCTTCTGGAACAGTTGTACATGGAGGCAGCATAGGTTTGTTGGCTTTAAGACACAGCCCAATTTCCTTCCTTCTCCAGTACATACTGGGAATAGTGGCCTGGACATTCATGAAGTTGTCTGGCATAAAATTGGTGTAAAGTAAAAAGGGAGCCAGGCCAAAAAAACCCCAAGGATGCAAGAAGATAGGGCTGCTTCATAGTATAGTTCCCATTTAAAAAATACATCTCTAATATAATAAAAAGCAGAGCCCACCATGTAAACTAAATTACTAAATTGTTACAAAATCTGTACTATTTTTTTCTTCATTTAATGTCAAATTTTAATGCTAGTGAGATAGACTTGTAATTCAGTGTAAGATCCAAGGAGGCACATTTTTTTTAAAGTAGTCAGTTTGTCCTTTACATAGTACAGATACAAGAATCCAGGAGATACACAAACTAGACACCAATAATCTTAGGATATTAAATTTAATTATAGATTACACAGAATATGATGTAAAAACAGCAATTTACTAGAATAATTATAACCTGCAAAATGTGAAAATAGTTTAGAAAATGGATTGTCATATTCTCTGACACAGCAATAGTCATGAAAGGTACACTTATAATATCATATGTTAATCTGTGTATTAACTATACTACCTGTCATTTAGCCAGGATTTCAAGACAGATTAAAGGCATTTATTTCTGAAGTGCCTATGTTTAAATTCAGTAAAACATCTAGATTGAGAACACTATATTTTTATCAACTACGCATGGAGATCTATTCCAGATAAATGCTTTTTCTATATGCTATGAATTCGTAATGAGAAGAGTAATTGTAAGACTGCAGAGAGTACAGACTTGTAAGTGGGTGGTTAGACAACTAAAAAAATTTCTTAGTGCCTTATTAAATTTTTGAAATCAGGCATGCCAATATCTCTTTCCTATTTCAGACCTAGGTCATATTTATTCTGAATTCATGGTCTGTATTTAAAAACCCCATATTTATTTGTTATGGGAAGGATATGTGTAGATCTTTTTGTTATGTGGTTTAACAAGAAATGTTGCAAGTGTCAAAGGATATGATGACCACAGCAATGTCAGCAGGTTTAATTTTTCTCCAGCCATGTTTATGAAAGCAAAAAACCCAACCAAAACCAAAACCAACCCTGACATATTTAGTTTCTTTTTGAATATACAGACTGGCCCAAACACTGACATTCTCTTTATCAATCTTATTGTTACAAAAACTGTACATTACAAACAGTATAGAAACAAACTGAAAGGAATGTGCCACACATCCTGGCTAATTTTCTATATGCAGTTTAAAAATACAGCCTACTCCCTTATAGTGCACAGTTATTGTGTAGAGTACATCACTAGTTAAGTGGACATGATAGAAGAGCTCTAGTTTTCCTCAGCACAGAGAATAAGAGCCAACTCTGCTCGGTAAAGCTTTCCTCCATCAGACAAGGCCATGATGCTTTTCTTGTATGTTGCAAGGTTGGTAATGTCTAATTCCTATTTAAAGAACAGATAATGCTTTATAATCCTGTTTAGTTATCAGCATGAACAAGTTTACTTACAGTGGCAGGAAATGAGAAAAAAATCCCAGGTATTCTCAGCCCGTCCAAGAGTAACAAACTAAAATGTTTGTATATATTTGTATTTTATCCATATCACAGCCATGTTAGCTTGCTAGCTGTGTCTCAGAAGCAAGCAAGCTCTTGACAGTGGAACTGTGTAATCACAACTCCCCTAGTTCAGGATTTACACTGCTATTATTTCCACCACAATTTTTAGTTGTACTTTGACTTCAGGAATTATGACTTAGAAGCTCTATATTTATCTTATTAGAGTGGATTAAAGTGTCCTTAAAATCTAAATTAAATCTAATCTCTAAGGGGAAAGAAGCCCTCTAGGATTACCTTTTTGTTCTTTTCACAGAGATCCTTCAGTAGGGCATCGAGTTCATTTTCATCTATATAGCCATTTCCATCCTGAAAAATACCATTAAATATAAAGTTTAAACATTTATTTTTAATTCCAGAGGTTATGGCTAGTTTTCCACAAATTCAAAGATAAGTGCCATTGAACTATGCAGTTAATAAAAGCATTTTTAAAGACTTACTTGATCATACATCTCAAAGGCATTATTGAATTCTTTTGCACACATTTTGACACCCTAAATGCCAAAAGGAAAACAAATCCATTAATGACACCAGTTATGTGTGACGGTAACAGGTTACCTGAAGAATGTGAATATTCATACCTGAAATTTAATAAGAAAATTTTCCTGTACTGGGAGTAGTCTTTGGAGAGAAAAAAACAAAGGTCAAAATATTTAACTGTTCCCATTACTTGGTATATGATATTTGTGGTGAAAAGAAACAGAAGACATACCTGGCCAGTTCAGTCAGCTCCAGCTTTCCATCGTTGTTTGCATCAAACATCCTGAGCTGAAAAAATAAAAAATTTTACATTGCTAATCAAAATTAATCAACCTAATGAAGAAAACACTCATTTGGAAAACTTAAATCCAATTAACTTTGTCCTGAAATGATGTCCCCAGGTCACATTTGCTGTGTAATACGTTTATTTTAAGTACTGACCAAGTAATTTATAGTAATTAATTCTACTTCACCATCTTGATAAGAAACCAGATGAGCAATTCTGATTAACCTGCTGTAAGGTAGGTCTTAACCTGCCTGCACTGAAGAATGAATGTCCTGTATGAGAAATGTGCAGGTAATTATTTATAAATGAGAGGATTGTTGATGTGGTAACATTTTACTTTTGACTTCATGTCATGATTGAATAATATAATCATTATTCTCTATTCATAAAGATGAAAAAACTCTTGGGTAAAGTGCAGTGGAATCCAAGACATTCAGTTCCCTAGACAGAAAACAATAGACATTTCATTCAATTGACTAGGTCTGTGTATTTAAGTAAAAACAATGTTTTGTCACTGTGATATATTAAAAAAAAAAGTGAACAGATGTTGCAGATGATCATATTTTCATGATGGTATGAAAATGGGAAAATAAACCTCTTCAAAGAAGCATAATTAAATTATAGTAATAACTATGTTAATATAATTTCACCAAATGAGTGATTACAATTTCTAATAATTTTTAATAACTCTGCTATTAAAGTGTTTTCCTTTGAGGCCTTGAAAGGATGAGCTCCTTCTACTTGAGAGGCACAAACAGCTTATAATAGCTACTAGAAGTAGATGAAGATATTGCTCCTGCATAGGACTTTCTCTACCAGTATTTATGTCTGTATCATTCCATTTTTCTATTTTCAAACATTATATTGCACTTGCTGTATAAAAGAGTCACAAAAGCAGCAGACTACAAAACGTTGTATTGAAAACACCACCACCCACACTCCATCCCATCACCTGCAATCACAGTAATTTTAGATATAATTTATAGATAAAAGGAAAAGCAACATCCTGCACTGACATATATACATAAATATATGTCCTTTTAAAGAGGGAACTAATGTAATGCAATGAAAAAAGACCTAATTTCACCTTTTTAATACACAATAAATTACAAAGGATACCAGAAAACAGTGACCAATTCTACAAAGGTTTATTTCTACACCACACCATGGTTCCTTTTAACACTTCCTTCCTTTGTATGAAAGCATCTGCCTTGCCTGCATTTCCCAGGAAAACAGATTTGCATTTGGGGGAAGTAAGCAGTGGCAGCTGTGAAGTGAACTTATTTTGTATTTTGATGAGTTGTTAGTGGCTGGCTCTGCCTGCCAGCAGCTGCTCAGGACTGTGCATTTTCTATTATCCTTCTGTTTTCTGAGGAGATTATTGGAGAGATGGGCTTATTTTTTTCTCTCCTATAACTAAATTCTTTGTCATTGTGTGTCTCTGCAGAGAGGCCAGAACTTACAGCACACTTTAGGATGGAGATCAAAAAGCTCCCTGAATGAAAATGTTATTTTCAGCAATGAATGAACAGTGACAATTCTATGTAAATGGTTTATACTGGTACAGTGAACCAGCAGATTTTTCCAAGAGAAACATAAGGTTTTTTTCAGCCAATCTTAAGCCAGTTTGAGGGCTAGTACATCTACATAGCACATTTTTTATTGTTAAAAATATTTTAGGATGAAAACAAGCTGGCAAAAAAAAAAATGTAGTGTTATACATCTCCTAACAGATTTCTGTTAAACAGAAATTCTGTTTTTTTTTCTTGAAAAGCCCATGCAGGAGCCAGGACTGGTCCTTACCATGGGGTACCATGGCAATGGGATGGATGGATTGTTCCAAGGATGTGCTGATTTAAGGCCAGGGAAGCAACAGTTTTGCTACAGTGTTTATCTAAAACATCAATTTATCTTTCTTGAAGCAAGGGGAGCAGGAAAGTGTGAGATGTTTGTAAATCTAAGGAAGCCACCATGCAGTGATGGCTTTTAAGATAAGAGACAGACACCACAGCACTGTAAGAAGGCAAAACATAGAAAGTAACATCAAAATAATTTGATCTAAATATGATAATATAATTATGACAAAAACAATTTTGCTCCTATGAAGCGTGAAGACTTTGGTTTTACAACTAGCAGCACGAGGAAGCAAAACAGGAAAAGCACTATGGCATGGCATGATGTTATATAAATACCAAGAAGGTTAAAAATTCCTGGGCTTTTCTTTTTAAGCAGTAATGAAAAGTGCCCATTAAAGGCCTGTAGCTGCAGAAATACTTGCAGGGCCAGGTGCCACAGCTCTCTCTCTCTCTCCCTCTTGCAATGTCATAGTCTGGGTGGGACCTGGTGGGTCTCCAAGTCATTTGGAGCCTTCCAGTGACTAAAGATAAACAGAGTTTGGATTAACCCATTATGCCTGTAAATAACCTTACCATTATTTCTGTGTATTCCGTTAGCTTTGAGTCGTCAATCTGCTTATTTGCTTTCTGTAATAAATCTTTCAAGAAGCTCTGTTAAAATAAATAGAGTAATAGGTGAATTTTTATCTACAGTATAAAATGTTTGACTTGCTAACTTCTGAATAACGGGAAATATTATTTTACTTCCACATTAGTATTTACTACTGAAGTTCCAAATAAGTAGAAAAAAAAATAGTTGGTAACAGCCAAGAATATATGTTTCTTTTGATAAGTTCAAGTACATTGCCTTTTATTTGGAAAAAGTAACTAGTAAAACTTCCTGAATTGTATGCCATTTGTTGTACTGTGAATTTGGAAAAAAGTTTGGCTTTCAAGTATATTGCTTCTTAATCAGCTCTGTCAGTAAACTCAACTAATTAACCTTGGGTGTCCTTGAAATCTTGTATGCCTAATCACTTCTTGCAACATTGGAAAAATTTTACAGAAAAAATCAATGATTAATGAAGTTTTGTCCTTGCCTATGGCAGTACCTGATGCTAGAAGTGAATATTGCCTTTTCCTACCTTGTATTTCAAATGCGTGCAGCCAGTTTAATTGAATTTTTGAATGATGTCACATGACTTGAAACGACAAAAAATACGATGGTTTTACAATAAAAATTAAGATGGTTTCCACCCATTCAGTGTTTTAAATTTCTGCACTAAATCTGTGACATCAAAAAAAGGAAGATACAAAATTCTAAAGCAAGGGCATTGCAAGACCTGAAGAAGGCCCTAATTCCTGTCATCAGTTGGAGTGTCATTATCTTCGTGGAACATTTCAAGATAGAAAGTGGGAGAGCTTGTAAGAAAATATACTTGTATTCCTGGACATGAATGAACCATGTCAATAGCTGTATGTCTGGCCCTCTCCATGCTGGAGGAGCTGGAGCTACCTTGCTGGTAGCTCATATAGCAAAGAACACGAATGAAATGTTGTGGATGGATGTTACAGAAATGTGTTTAGTCTTGTGTGCTTCAATGGAAAATAGAACTTGGAGGGGAAATTAAAAGGCTGTTCAGTCCATGTCTCAAGAAAGGATTCTATCTAAACTTCCTGAATTACTCTCTCATCTGAGCTATTGCCAAACCTTTCCCAAATACAGGCAGTGATGAAGAGTCTACCTCCCCCTTAGACAACATATTCTACTGCCCTTACTATTGTTAGAAAGTTTTCCTAAATTCCAGCTTAAATTTCACTTACAAACTTGTAAGTGGGTGTACTCCTCCCATAGCAAATACTTTAAAATGTTTGGGCTTGCCAAGAAATACTGATCTAAATATAAAACTGGACATTTATCTCTTATTTTCAGAGTTAAAATGGCCTTTCTGTGAGGCAAATGAAACCTCACAGCACAAGAGAGATGAACCATTAGAGATTCAGTTAAAATATCTTTGTTCTTCAGCTGGCCCTCAATCAGGCCTGCCTTTTAAAATCTATTTTAAAATACAGCAGTTGGCAGGCAACATCTAACAGCTGGAGAGTTCTCAAGTGCTACCTTTTCCTGATCCTACCAACTGTAAATGCACCGACCTGGTGCAACCAGCCAGCAGAGGAATGGGGTCGTCTGCCTGAGGGTTACCCTAAGATTAGATCCTCAGCAAATGTCACACAGATATCAAACTCAAAAGACAAAGGGGAAAGGAAAAAAGATGTGAATTTTCTGTCATGGATTCCTTTTCTGAGCTGAAGAGCAGTAAAGATTTTGAACAGTTTGATCTATTGGTGCTGTATTTAAAACTTACATCATTCTTCTTTATACCACATATGGAAAAAATAGTCCAAATTAGATGGATAAACACTGCTAGATCTTTCTCTTGCTGTGAATTGCTTTGATGCCTTTGAATGTAAAGCTACAATAATGAATCAAATGCAGTTGAACTGTGGAAAATGGCACCTTTCTAGCAGAAAGCTGTTGTATATGAGCCTATGAAGAAAGAGAGAATTGGGACGCTTCAGCTTGGAGAAGAGGACTTCAGGAGAACATCATCAAAGTATATAAATACTTCAAGGGAGGGTGCAAAGAGGATGGAGCTAGGTTGCTGACAGGACCAGAGGCAATGGTCACAAAGTGAAACACAAAATGTTCCCTCTGAGCATCAGGAAACACATTCTCCCTGCAAGGATGACACAGCACTGGCACAGGTTGCCGATGGAGGCCGCAGAGTCTTCATTCTTGGAGACATGCAAAGGCCATCTGAACAAGGTCCTGGGCAACTGGCTCTGGGTGGTCTTGCTTGAGCACAGGGGTTGGACAAGATGACCTCCAGAGGTCCCTAACAACCACCCTGTGATTCTGTGACACCAACTCAGCATTGGCAAATTGATGCTATATGACTGGGGAAATCACTCTTGTTTCAAGATTTCTTAACCACCCAAGGCTGAGATGGCTAATGGCATGACCTCGGTTCTGCTCTTCTTTGGGCACATTAAGGCTGATACCAAAATCCTACTAGGTTAACCAAGCAGAGGCAGCACAATTCCATTTGTGTGGAATTATTACAGTGGGAATTGTAGGGTTACATGGTACTTGAGACAGCATATTCTGTCCAGTAGCATAGTGATTAATAGTAGTGATGCTCTTAACAAAAAACACAACAAAGCAGCCCTTTTCCCTAAGAGACCAAAAAAATAACCAACATAGCTGTAAGACACTCATCTTGCTTTCTTAATCTTTCTTACTTCTAAGCTACCTGGTAACCTGAATCACTTGATACCAACACTGATCTGAATTAAAACTTGGCTTTAAAAACATTGATCAGACTAGAGTTTCACTTTAAATAATTTACTAGCAATAAAAACATCAGCTAATTGTATTGCATTTTTTGTCATGTTTGAAATGCAAAAACATGCACAGGTGGGTATCTGAAGAAAGAGGTAGCAGCACAGGCTGTAATCCAACACCTGTTCTCATGTTGTGCATGCTCATAGATACTGGTTTACCTTAAGTTCCTCAGAATCAATGAAGCCACTGTGGTCGCTGTCGTATTTCCTCCATGTCTGCAATCAGAATGTGAATGCTTTAATGATATGTTTATGGCAAGCAGGTCTTGGATGGTTTTACAACAGGCAATTTTTCATACTGTACCTGCATGAAATCTTCACTTGACTTTAGCTGCTGGCATCTGAAGAACAACAGGAAATTCTCCTCCGTTGGCAATACCTGAGCAAGCTGTAACAGAATTTAAGAAAGATTAAATTTTGGCTCTTCATTAGGCCAGCTGAGCGTGTAATAGGGCGTGAAGATATTTTAAAACGTATTAAATTCTTTGTGCTCATACTGCCACTGCCGTATTGTGGCCAGCTTGAAAGCTTCATCCTGCTTAGCTGAAGTGTTTGGAAGATGCCTCTGAAAGGCTTCTGGCTTGCAGTTTGGTCATAGTCTTCAAGGTCAAACAGAACTGAGGTCTGAGAGAAAGGGGTGAGGTAGCACTTTACCAAAAGGGTAGCTGGGGAAAGAGGAAACAAATTCACCCACAGAGAATTAGGATCTGTATTAAAATCCCTTGAATCGGCACGAAGGGAGAGCATAACACAAGAATTCACAGAGGATAAGTGTGAAGGACCATGAATTAAGAAACTGAGGAACACAGACTACTCACAGATACCAAGGAAGAGCAAGAAAGAAAGGAACACTGACATGAAGAATGTCTGTGTAATGTAAATGGTTAAATATAAGGAAAAGCCAGGAGAAAAAAAAGAAAATAGGGAGGGTAAGGGATGGCAGTTCTCATTTGTCAGTCACAGAGATGTGCTCAAAGAGCTATAAATACTAGAAAGAAATCAAGAGGGCTTTTAGCCCTGCAAAACCAGGGATGGTTCTTCCAATGCCTCTTCTCTACAAAAGCCTTTTTTAAAATCAGACATTATTGTACTGATTATTGAAAATGTTCATTTACTATAACTCAATTTTGGCAAGTGACAAATGTAGAAGATGGAAAGTATGCTGTATAATTTAATGTAAAATCATGATTTGTTTTTAACAAAAGCCCAATTTTTTTTTTCTGTCCTCAAAATGTACAAAATATGTTTTGATTAAAAAAAACTTTTTACTTGAAGAATAGACCAGCTGTGCTTACTATGGAGAAACTGAAGAAAGATTTCTTAGCTGCATTCTTTTATGTAAAATGACATCTGCATACTTTCTGGAGTCCCATCTTAAAATTTTGATTCAAATTTTTGTTTTTCTGCCTCCGTTTCACACCCTCAACTCTTTTGTACTGCCTATTTCAGTGCTATTGCCTAATTGCCGAGGCTTTTTTATTGGGATCCAGCAGAGCCATAAGTGACTTCATCTCTCACTCCACAGACACAACAAAGTTATGGAGATATCTTGTTTCTCTAAAATCATATATGCAAGGAATCAGTTAAATTCTGCTAGTGTTGGTAGAGCTGAAAAGACACATCAGAGCACTCTCCTTACAGAAACAGTGCAGCTGATGACAGCCTGTCAGGCCCATCAGAGCCTTCTGAGTGCTTTTGCTAAATGGCTGAACACGAAACCAAAATCAACCTAAGAAATGCATTTTTGTCAGCAGCTTTCAAAGCCTACTCCGTTATAAATAGCATATACACGTACGGGTAAGTACATATTTGTGTGTACGCAGTGGCTAAACGTGTGTAACTTAGTCCTGATTTATGAAAAAAAAGTCTTTGTGTCTCTCATGACAGAAAAGCTTTGATTTCTAGAGTGCATTCCTATTTAACAGCAAATGTTGAATGGAAGAACGGTTTAGCATAAAAAGCAGAGTTTGGGAGAAGTGACGGATTCTAACAATGGGAAAGGGTTTGCTTGTGTGGAAAATATAAATAAGATGTCATTCAATGACATAGCTAACTCTTGTGAATTTTGCAAGGGCACTGTAAAATAGTAACTGTCCAAAGGATCATTAACAGCTTATTAGTAGTACCAAACTGTATTTGAGTTACAGAATATATTACCTCTGGAAGAAAATTACCTTATTTTAAGCTATACCTCTCACCCTTTGTAAGTCTCAGGGGAAAGCATAAAATTGCTTTTTGTAGAAAACTCTGCAGTATTGAGGGATGAGTAGATTGTGTGGAAACTGGTTCAACTTCCCAGTCCCAGTTTTATACCACTACCAAGAAGAAAGATGGAAACCTGGTGCTATTTTAAGTGATGACTTCCTTGTGGGGATGAGCATAGGGGGACTTTGTGAGCATGTTTGAGTAAGAGTGCAAACCACTGTGAGTCTGTGTTGGCAGCAGTAGTAGTTTAGTGAGCTTTGCTGCTTTTATGGAAAAGGTTGGTTATCTCTGGATTGCAAATAGTAGATGACAATTACAAAGCCTGGTTTGACTGCTTTGACTCCTCTCTGGCCAGCCATGCAGGCTGAGGTGTGTCTTTAGAGGTTACCTAGGAGAAAAATACTCTCAGTACCTAAAACAATATCAGAACTATTTTCTAGACATTGTTCTCTAAGTAAATTCCACTGATATTTAATGCTATTTAAAATTACTTTCACCTGATAGAGTGAATTTGCTTTTTAAAATCCCATAATAGAGCATGGGAGTACAAAGAATATTTTAGGCTAATAAGTAGTCAGTTTTATGGCAGCAGTAATCTTCAAATAATTTAAATGTGAAATTGCTGCAGTTCTGAGTTTTGAAACCTTGGGTTTCACAGCCACATTTTAGTAAAAGCATTGGTTTCAATGAGTACAAAAGGTGAATTAAAGGTCTCTTACACAATGGCAAGAAAGTGGGCACGTCAGGCTCTGCCTTTAGCTGGAGGACACTGGATGAGAGCCAGCGAACTAGCTGCAGTATGCTTGCAAAGACAGAATCAACACTTAATCTGAGCTGGAAATCCACTCCTTCCTCTGTGAAGCCACCCAGGCCTCCTCTTTATCTCAGTCAACAGACCTTTCCTGAAAACTCATTATTCCCTGGCACATTCTGCGCCGAATGCTGGGCGTTCATTTTGAGGGCTGGGAGTACGAATAGCTTTACGTAAGTTTTTTTAAACAGCCTTCACACAACTTCCAGAAAAAGATATTTGATGTACTATGTAAATGGGAACAATCTGGAATTACTGGAGATTTGTGGTTTTTTTTACAAAGAAGGAGAATCAAGTCCAAATACGAACTTTAGTATCATACTGCTCTGCATGTACCACACACTTCACGAGTCCCATCAGCAGTTTCCAAATCAAGCTTCATGCTGATGTAAGGGAAACAAAATATAGCTATTGGGTTTGGAAACTGCTATATTAAGAGAGAAAGTCCCTTCAGTCACTGAACTCCATACTATCACTATTCAGTTGCTTCCGTGGATGCTGAGCATGCTCGGCACTTGGCTGGGGGTGGTGAGCCATATCAGACCCTACTGGATTTGCTCATCTTCACTCATTAAGTCAATATCAGAATCAGAAATAGAATTTGAAAGGTAAAACTTCCAGTTATCTTTCCTAAGTGAATAAGCACACTCTTTTTCAGGCACTATTCACACATTCTTATTGCATCCCGTGCTTGCCATACACATATTCAAAAAGACTAAATTAAAGGAAATTCCTCAATGACAAATAAATTAGCATTTGTTAGTCCAAACCCAAAACATTTGTTTTACCAAATAAACACTACGTCTTTCTAGATGCGAAGCTATTTGATCAATGCCAAGTATTGTCAAAAGATGCACATTTAAAAATCAATTGTGGCTGCAAGTGAAACAAATTATTCATATTTCTATGGTAGTTTAGTCATAATTACATATGCCTTTAAACAAGTATATAAAATTCAGACCTATGACAGAGGAGAAAAGGTATCTTGAAATGATCTATTGTATCAGCAGTGATACTTTCTATTGACTTCTACAGATTCTATTCAGTCCTCTGCTTTAAAATTAGATGCTGACCCAAAGCTGGTCACTGTAGAAATTTTGCAGGCCTGGCTTGTTTCCAGCCATTTCTTAATTAGCTCTCTAGGTCAGATTTCTTATTATCAGGAAAAAAATATAATATCATTTAATAATAAAACCACGATCTCTCTGCTCTCGGAGTGACATAAATGAGTCTTTGGTTTAAGCTCAGAGAAGTGACTTCTCAAGCTGTAACCCTATAACCCCATGGACTCTCCTTTTTGACTTGCAGTGCTGAAGAGCGAAATTCAGAGAAAATAGAACAGTTCCTCCCTTCCTAGTGAGTTGTTTAAGTTATACAATTTTTGAGCAGCTGTACAAGGAGAAGTTGATTATCTTCGGCCTCTTCAGAAAATAGGAGTAAGGGATGTGAGAATTTTCTGCCTGAAGTTCTGTTACAGTTCAAGAAAATTTCTTTGGATTTCCTTTCTTAGTCATGATTAACATGCTGTCTTACCATATTTGGTTTTTTCAGAATAGACTACATACAGTGACTGCCCAATTAAGTTCACTCGAGTGTTATCGTCACTGTTAGGAATGGTGACAGAACATTAGTTCAAAAATCACAGGTAGCACTATATCACATTACTTTTCACCAAATTGCCTTTTTAATTTAAATTTCTAAACAGGACTTTTATCTGCTTTGTAGAAAAATTAAATTGTCATTGATGCTTATTTGTTTTGAATAAAGAGAGAAAAGTTAAATGACTCGTGGTGAAATGTCGGGAATGTGGTAAGGAATACATTACTTTTTGTTAATGAAAAGGTTTCGTTAGTGAAAAGAAAAAAAAGATCTTAAGGGCAAGAAAGACATACTCTGTGTATCTAAAAATCCAAAGTATTGGCATATTATGCTCACATTGTTCTGTGCTAAATGTATTTTCTTCAAGCAAGGTTACAAAGTAAGGTTCTTACCTCAACTATACCTATTTTTCCATCAGTAGACTTCCCATATTGGTCCACGAAAGCTTTCATTTCAGGTGTTAAATCCTACAAAGTTACAACAATAGAGTCATTACTTTAAAATACAAGAAACATATATAAACTTACTTGAATAACCTATTATTTGTCAAATAATATACCACATTTAATGAAGTGCTCACACACTACAGCTACACTCATCAAATTTAAACGAAAATGAGCATTGTTTTTTGTCATAAATAACGTCATTCTGATAAATTTTACTTCCTAGGGAATTAAATTATAGCTGGTGTGAATGATTGGCATCTAAATACTTAGAACTCTATTTTAGTTTACAGAATGAAAAAATTATAAAGATAGATGTGTTGGAAGATATGTCTAACAGTTCCTTTTGTTTAAGAGGGTGACAGAGAAGTTCATAGGCAATTATTAGTCCATTTTCTCAGTTTTCATTTTTAAATTAGTAATTTGAAGGCGGTTTTTTTTTCAAAATAAGGAAAAAATTTCAGTATAATACATCTGAACACCAAAATAGTCTTTCCACGTCTTTGAGTGGATTTTTCCTGAACAATGGATGCTATTTTAGTCTTAAAAGAACTCATCACAATATCATATTTTTCACTGTTTAGTATTTGGTTATCATGGAAACAGAGTCAAAATGTCACTGCTTAAATGTAGAAACAGAGATTTAGGCAGGAGAAAACTTTAAGCAACACCTTAAATCTGACAGAATAAAGCCATCATTATTGTCCTTATAAATTATGGTCCTGATAAACATCTGTTCTCTAAAGCCCATCCTCATTCTAGGCTACGGCAAAAAGTGCCAGCCTCGGGGTAAATACCTAAATATTTGATTTCACACTTCAATTTGACCTGCCTTCCTTTGATAGGAGATGTCATCAACTTCAATACCGATTAAACTTTTAATTTTCATTGTATTTCTTGGAGGTGGAAGCTAGTGAAACCACGCAGCAAAAATAGGATTTCATTAAAACAATGGACAATTCTACAGTTATAGATGAAGTTATGTCAGACTTTGGAAATTAAAGGTTTAGTTGCTATAATAGGTCCTATATATAATTATATAGGACCTAAGTGATTTTCTCACTGGAGACATGGAATCTCAGCTGTACAAAGTCCATTGTAGCTTGTCCCAAATTTCACCTGCCAAAGCTAACTAAAATGTCAGTTCCTTGTGGCTGATGCAGTCACGGCCTAGTATCCTATTTCTGTCAAAGTCATCCATGGCAGGTTAGTAATTTGCCGTGGCTTTAATTAGAGATGTGGTTATTAATATAATGGACTTCAAAGTCACCTTTCATCTAATGATCCCAAAGTGGGGACAAGTTTGTTTAGCAGATAGAATGGAGAATTAGACACTTGGATTTTAATTAGTCCTGGTTAAATATTTTACTAATCTAATAGCAGCTCTGCAGTGCCAGGCAGTGTCCAGCCATTGAAGTTGATTACAGGTTAAAGAAAACAGGAAACTTGTCCTCTAGTTTGTTATTCAGAAATGATGATGAGGTTTTGGTGTTCACTTCACCTGCTCATGAGGTGCGTGAAGAATTATTTGAGTTATGTTATTAAAATAAGTATTTTTGGTCAAAAAATTTGCCTGAATTTAACCAAGTCTAGTCCTAAACCTGATATAGATGCAGCACTCAATTTTCAAAATGAAGAAACTAGCCCTTCATGTCTCAGTCAGACACCTCAGAAAAGATACTTGTCCAACAAGTGAAAAAAAATTAGCTTTTTTGATATGATTTGAAAATGTAAGGATAGCTGGCACTACAGAAACACTTACATAACTGCACTCATAAACCACGTATTTCTGTGGAGAAATATTGTCATTATCTAGATAGGCAGGGAAAGTGAGAAACAGATGTGGAATAGCTCAGACAAGATCCACCTATTGACACTTTATCAACTTCTGCATTGGTCACTTATACCCCAGAGCTTCTTTTGGCAATTGGCACACCCAAATGGAGAATGTATTACATAAATGTGGGTCACAATAAATGGAAGCTCTGTTTATAGACTTTTGTAGTTTTTATCTTTAAAAAATAGGCAGTTCTTTTAACCGGCTGAAATTACACCAGACCAATTCAGTATCTACCATAATCCATAAAGAAAAAAGGCCTAATGTTACCAAAGCCCAAGCACAGAAACTTCTGAATAGACATTCCTCCTTTTCAGGGGGCTAGCCTGAATCAAGCTGCATGCTACCTCTGTCTGAGAAAAAGCAGCTGTGAAAGTACAGGCTTACTGAGTGGATTAATACAAGGATTAGCATTAGAACATAATTAGAACAGTTCTGTAGTTGGGAAGAATATTGGGAAATATTAAACCATCCTATTCAATGACAGCATCAATGTGATTCTTTAATGCATATGGCATGACTGATGTAAAATCCAGCTATGAAGAATGCATAATTGAATATTTCAAAAATAGTGAGCAGAAGAGCGACCTGAAATGCAGAAATTAATGATGACAAAGAAGCTTTGGGGTGTTAAAAGAAGGACAGACAAGGAAATGACATATAACCTACACTAGTTTCTCAATGTGTCCCTTCTGGCAAAAGAACAGATATTCAAAGACTCTGAATTAGTACCCCGCGAGACAAGAAACGAACTAATGAGATGCTTGTTTAGCAAATGAGCCTTCAAATGCAAGAATCAGGTTAGATTTGAAACCCAAGATGACATACAGCTGTACTCCAGAGCCCACAGACCAGGTGCTGAATTTGGTGTTACTACTGTAGATTGCTCCTTTCAGCAGAACACTCCAAAGCCAGGCTTGAATCAGAGATATGGGACGGAAATACTCACACATCTGAGCATTTTTAGAATACAGTGTGAGATACTGGCAGGGGTTATTTTAAAAACCCCACATATATTATAAGATTTGTAGCAGATAAGAATAATCCTGCAAAAGTTTCTGCGTTGCTTTGAGTAGGCTACGTTTTTAAGAGATGCACAGTAGCTTTGAGAGAGAAAAGATCCTGACCTTAAAATTATAATTTCTTTTTTCTTTAGCTTGTAATTATTTTTTAACTACTCAATAATATATTAGCATTTCTACTAACAATGCCATTCATACTAAATAAAAAGAGGCTTCAATATCTTCTTTCTACTGAGCAAACTTGAATTTCCTGCACTTTAGCATAAAAGAGAGATTTGTTCTGTCGCTGGGCTTGAAGTGTATTGAAGTTGTTTAATCTTTTCTGTGAAAAAATAGACCTTTTCTCTCTAAAAACCTCACATCCCTTTCCTAATTTTCTGTTTTGTTTTGGGATTTTTTTAACTTTAATTTTGCTCTGTTTTATTTTTGATTTTAGTTTGAACTTACACTCAGGAAAATGAGAGCCTACACCAATGTATCTAATAAGAATTAACTGGTACCTAGACTGCAGTAACATTAGAGGCATTGCTGGGAGACAGATTTTCATATATTTAAAGTTTGTACTCATACAATTTATATGATAAAATTTTCCACAAAAACAATTAAGATTTATATTAATTTTTTTTTCTTAATTTAGGTCTAAAATATGCAGGAACTTTCAAAGCAAAATTAATTACCGAAAAGCTATTTCTTAATTTGGAGGCATTCTTATTAAGAGGTATTAATCTATTTCCTCCATGCACACATCATCCACTTAAATTATGTATTTTCTTCTGCTTCTTCAGAAGTCTTTTAGCATACATTCATTTAGACTGATTCCATTAAGTTATATTTTGGGCTTTGATGCTAAAAGTGGCTGTATTTTTACACAGAATCTTTAATTTCTTTCTTTCTTTCTTTCTCCCTTTTCTTCCCCCCCCCCCCCCGCCATGGGTTTAGTTTGGAGGAAATTAATAATTAATGTTTCGATAACTCATACACAGAAGTGTTTTGATGACACTCTCAGAAACTCCGCTGTCTCTGAGCCGTTTAAACAGCCAGGATTTGGTACTCATACTCCCGGTGAAGAGCAAGAAGTGTTTAGGAGTCATCTGCAGATCTATTTAGTGACCACCAAGGGGCAGAAACGCATTTCAGCCCGTGTTGCCCATTAGGTGTGAAATTAAGAGTCCAACTACCCTGAAGTGTTGGGTTTTTCTCTTTTTCCTTTTCTCCCTTTCTCCTTTTTCGTTTTTTTCTTCTCCTCCCCGCCCCC
>VZRX01020476.1:39227-78069 GCA_013398075.1 Notiomystis cincta
GAGGGGTGTGTGGGAGCCGAGCGGGGAGCCCCGAGCAGAGAGAGCGGCGCCGAACGACCCACTCGGGAGTTACTGCGCATCCCTTGCTGTGGGGAGCGTGCCCATGAGACGTGGGCGCAGCCTCCCAGTTTAGCCATGGGGCTTCCATGTGGGAGAGGGTCCTGAGTTTTAGAGCGTGGCTTGTAGCACCTCAGGATGTCCCAGTACTAGAAAAAAAAACTCAATTGGGGCACCATGTAGAGTGCAAGGAACCTGTTTATCACTGTTCCATCCCCAGTCCAGACCTGCAGGCAAGTTTGCACAGAGCTGATCCCTAAAGAGCTGCAACCCTTTAACCTGATATTCCTTCTGAGATATAATGGGATATTGAGATATCCATATTGAGACAGCATAGAAACAGTGCAGAGGCATGAGGGACACTACCACAGTCTGCTCTGACTGAGCAAGAGTTTTTTTTGGTAGACCAGCTTTGGAGACTTGCTCTCCTATAAGCGGTGATTTGGAGGAAAGAGACAGAGCAGCTTACAAAAATCTTCCTCTTGAGGTGGGCAAACATGGTGCTGTACTGGTGATGCTGGCCAAGTCCCTTTTGGGATGACTCATTTTAGTTATTAGGGCTACCTGGGTACTCTGAAACACTGAAACTGCCTTTGTCCTTCCAGCAGTACCCTTCAGATGCAACACTGTGTTACAATGGTTTGATGGTCAGGATGACTGCCTGACAGGACATTGACAAGTGCAGGAGGTAGCACAGTAAGGATGAGAGATGCAAACAGCTGGGAAACCCAGGAGTCTCCATGTCTTAAGTGATCAGCATGAGTAACAATAGGACAATAGTATGTTAAGACTCACAAATAGCATGAGTATTAAAAAAATAATGTGATAATGCAGAAGACAGCAAAATGCCAACAGGGATGGATAACCCATCAAGATGAGAAGAGGATGTTTAGTTAAAGGCTGACATGTCGTGAGAGGGATTTCAGTAGATTGGGTGGCTGAAATCTTGTATGCATTATGGAACAAGATGTGGACATAGTGATTAAGTAATCATGAGACCTTATACTTGATTCCTTCCATCTTTCCATTCTCCTGTTTCTCCACCTGTTATGTGCAGTCCTCTCTCCTTCTGGCACTGTTGTTTGGCTGTGAGTTCTTTAAGAGATGCACCAGGTTGGCCTGTGTTTTGTTAGCTACTGAACAAAGCAGCACCTAAGAGAAAAGAAACAACAAACTGGTTATTAATCTCTTCAGTTCAAATTATTTGTATTAGTGAAAAATTTTTAGACTAGTTTTGCAGTCACAAATACCCATTACACTTGCAAAAGGGCTGAAGAAATTTTAATGTTTCCTTACAATATTGGCTTACACCGTGTAAAAAAGACATAAAAAATCACGACTAGGCCAATTTCCCATCTAGGAAACAATTTCAGGCATGGCTTTCTCAGAGAAGGAAACTTCAGTGGGAACCATATCATGAAACTTTTTTAATCTGCCTACATCTTTTCTTGAAAATAAAAGTCTGAACCTAACACATTTCCATAAAGTAACAATAATGACCAGGAAAAAAAGAATTCATTAGGCTTATTTTTACAAGGGGCAAGGACATGGCAAAGCTCTGGCCTCGGCAAACGGAAGCACAGTGAATCAGGCCTGGGATTATTCTTTGTGCTTGGAAAAGACAGTGGGGTGCCAGTGACGCAAGGACACTGGAAGGAGACAAAGGTGGAACCAGCATTTCCTTCATTTTTAGATAGAAGGTGTCTGTGCCAGTGAGGCAACTTCTTATACGCCAAGCATATTGAATTACCCTGTCCAGTGCAGAATTTCAGCTTCCAGCAAGCCTGCAGGAAAAGAAACCAAGTACTGAACCTGTTTCAACAGACCTCTGACTTGCATCTGATGTTGATTTGCTCCTTGCTGCTTACCATTTTCCAGTGGCACGTCACATCTTGTTCTTGTTCCTTTCCCCTGACCCAAAAGACTGTAGCTGAATGGGAGCAAAGAATTTAGCATTGTTTGGGGCCAGCTCAGCCTTGTTCATCTGACTGTTCAGACTTTTAAATGAACCAGAGCTGCAATGTTTACATTTTCAAAAGTTCTCAGAATAAAATATTTTACATAGGTTATTTGTGGCCAGGAGGATTTAAAAGAAGTTTCACACGAACTTTTGCTGCTGCTCCCCGTACCTGTACAATTGAATGCAGATGTTTGGACACATTGACCTCTCGTTATGCTAACATCCACAAAATCAGTATTGGCTCCAGAGCATTTTTGCATCTTTGTGTGTTCTTTATAAAACAGTATATCAAGGTGAATGGGTTTCTAAGTTCTTTGCTGCACTTGACATGATCCTTCTGCACAGGCATAAAAGTAGCAGACATTTCTGTGCAAAAATAATCACTTACATAACTAACTGCACACCATATTTTTATGATTAATGAATAACCAAGCCAGCATTCATATTTAATCCCACTGGCCTCTGCTTATGCAAAACTAAATCGGAAACTGGTCATTTCAATTCAAGAAGCTATTAATTTCCATTGAAAGAGAAAGTACTGGAAAAGACTTAAAAATGTAGATATATACAGGATGTGATCCATAACCTAACGAAGTCCATTCAAATTTTCCCAGTGATTCTAGAGGGCTTTATGCAAGGACAAAATTCTTCCCATTTTCAGAAATTATATGTATGGTGGTAAGCAGATATACCCATTGATTAATGAATTACTTTACTGAGAAGCCCAAGCCTTGTCGTTCATTTTTACTAGAGCTACATGAGCCAGATCCATATTTGGCAGAAATCAGAAAAGCTACACTGAAGCCAGCTGGGAATTTGACCCAGTATCTGAGTGATGATGATTTTCTTTGAAAACATTTGCTGTTCAAATACTTTTTCTTTTGTATTTTGGATGTGGCTTTTCTGAGACTTCTTAACTCTGACTACCAGACTTCTCAACTCTGACTACCAGACTTCTCTCTTTGCTCTCAGGAAAACACCTGATGGTAATAGCCCAAGGATTTCTCAAGATGTGTGGAAATCAAACATGCCAATTCTAGCTTAGAATATCCCCCAAAGTAATTCTCAGTCAGAAAACACAAAAATATAAGCATCATGTGAAGCATCACAAACTTGATTTTGTTGGGCAGAGATCAAAAGGGAAGCAAATGTAAGAACTTTCAAATGAACATGTCCTACACAAATGACACAAAAGAGCCACAAGGACCACAGAAGTTGTTTACTTAGCTATTCTCAGTCCATCATCAGAAGTTGTATCAAAGGCAGAGACTGTTTTTTCACCTCTCTTTTGAAAGGCCATATTCTTGTGTGATCCTGAGGTGTGGCTGGATTTACCTCATGAATTTCTTCTTTCCTATTAGATCCTTAGTGATTTTTAGCAGCACAGTTTCTCCTGAAACATGTGGAAGGAAATTCTGGTCTTTGGCTGGAGTTGCCTACTGTGGTTCTGCTTTTCTATAGTGAACCAGAAGAGCAAAAAACATTTTGAAGCAAATCATTCCCAAGATTTTAATTATAACCTTTTCATGATACAGAGAAGGTCTCTCTTGCTCTTCTATGCTCTTACGTTAAAATACATATCTGAAAAATATCATAACTGTAAGTCTTTCACAAAAGAAAAAGTATGAAGATTATGTTAATTCTGAAAAAGGGCAAACACCTGTACCTGTACAGAATAGAGTATAGCATAGCATAGCATAGCATAGCATAGCATAGCATAATATATCCTGCTACTGTCAGTCTTAATGGTGACAGATGTACAAACCAGATGATAGATAAGGGCTAGTGCCTTATAAAGTGATCCTAGGAACCCAAAACCTTGGAAGACTTTTTTTTTAAAATCTTTGATCCAGGTACTCAAATAAGATCCCCAAGCTTACACCTGACACATAAACCAGGCAGGGAAGCTGGAACAGTGTTGGTACCTGGTTTGGGCTGTGACAGAATTTGCAGAAGTAGTGTTGGGCTCTAGGATGAAGCTTGAAGATGTGTGCAACTGACACCAAAGTGTGTCTGCCTGTGGGTGGAGGAACATGTCTTTTCAGAATATTTGGCTAATACTACAGAATAGTTTATTGTTTACTTTATCTACATTTAAATCAGTATTTGTATTCTTTAAAAATTAAAAAGAAAATGCAGCATTGAAATACACTATCTTAAGCTGCCCTTGGATTATATAATCATTATGGTAAACCACTACTGGCACAGGAAATATATTATGTAAATAGTGGAGTGCACGAGACTTTTCTGGTTTTAGCAGACAGTGCTAAACAGAGACAGAAATATATTTTTCATGCACAAGACAGAATTGTCCAAAATAATTTTGAGGACTTAAAATATGTTTTAATAGAAACTGCAAATTGATGGGTCACTTGTGAATTCAGATTGCAGCATAATCCAAGCCTTAACCTTCTGACAGGTGAAGCTAGGGCCTAATTCATCCTAATTCTAATCTACATTTTTTCTTTACAGTCTCATCTGTAGCTTTCCAAGAACAGCATAATGACAAGGCAGTGCTCAACAACAGTTTTGTTAGCATTAGAAGGCCAAAAGTCTATGCAACCATGCTTTGCCATGTCTTCCCAACCTGTAAGATCCTCAGAGCCATCAGAACATTTCATTCTTTACTTTGCAGCTCTCTTCCTTCCAAAACTAAATGGATGCCCAGCACAGACCTCACAGATGGCACTGGCCTGACTCCAACCCAGCCATTCCCAACAGCTGGGAGCATGATATCCTGTGGCTCCAGACATGGCAAAACAGCTTTTTTGTTTGAAAGAATACACCACCATGTTCATGCATGAAAGGCTGTACTGGGCTGTAGGTGTAGCAGTACCACCAGAAATAGCACCTGATGTGGATGAGATCTGTTTGATGGTCTGTTCAATACTATTGACCAACTATAGCCAAGAATAAAACCAGTGAAATCAAGCAGCATTCTTGTATTTAGCCTCAGCTTTCCCCAGATAATGCCTAACTGTCTATTGTCCTGTATGCTGCTGGTAAGTACCTGCCTAACTATGAGATTTAAAAGAGTCTCAGGGATGACCTAACTCATACCAGTAGAAAGCAGCTTGGGCATGACCTAACTCATGCCAGGAAAAGCAGCTCCTCATGCCCACCTGCCACAATCCCAAATACCTTGACACTGGTGGCCTGTGAGGAATTGTGCAGTTACTGCTGCAGCCAAAGCCACTCCTGTCACAAGGAGACCTCCAGCTGTTGCCTCGAGCTCTCTCCATGACACAGAGAGATGGGGATGGGCTGCAGATCACTGGACCCAGTGCTGTCTCTGAGAGCCTGATCCAGTGTTTTCTAACAGTCCAAATTTTGGTCATCCTTAATTTTCAGTGAGTTTCAGTGGGATTTTTAGTGGCTTATGTTGCTATATGACAGATTGATTTTTATTTTCTTTTGTTTGGTTTTTTCCTCTTGTTCCACTGTTTGGATAATGTATATTTGCATGCAATTCCAAGCAAATTCAGTAGAGTTTAATAGTCTAGCAAGTACTTATCTGGGATGTTAGTGCAACTAATAGTGATGGTAGTTACTAAAGCTTTCTGAGACCCACCTTGTGAGACACGTTACTGGAAGGCAGCTGGAATTTAGGATCCTAATTTAGAATGTTTGCCTGCCCCTTTGGAGGATTTTAGAGCTCCTTTTGCGTATTTAGGACACTTTCACTTTACATCCTGGAGAACTCAGACTGTATCTAGTTTGCAGGGCAGTTTGCCTGCTTTGGCCAAGCATTAGCTCCTCAGTGGGAGGAGAGCTGGGTGTGTGTAGTGGCCCCTGTTCCCAGAGTCCTCACTTCCTGAGCTCTGACTTCTTTTTTTTGCAAAGAAACTTGAGCTGACAGCTGAAAGGAAAAACAGTACACCCACAGGTCCTGCTGTCCTGGTGGGTGGGGGAGCAGGGCTGTGGGGTGCTCCCTGGGGCACACCTGCCCTGCAGTCCAGGCACATCCATAGGGCACTATTCTACTTGGAGGGAAAGCTGATTGTGTGACCCAAGGTGTGGGTTAGGGGTGTGTTAGATGTGATGGGATCCATGTGGAACAGTTTGGTGGGTCGATCCCTTGTGGGCAGAATGAGAGACAAACCTTCCTCTCTATTTTCTTTGCATCACCTTAACTGAACTCAATGCTCTTTAAGAAGAGCATGAATCATGAGAAACACAACCTGTGTCCCAGAGTAGTTATGTAGGATGATCACAAACTGTTAATTTGTAACTAGGAAATGCAGTGTTCTTCATAGAGGTTGAATTAAAGCCTTAAACCATAGTGTTTTCTTGTTTGGGTTCACAGCACAGGCCTATCCTATCCAATCCGTGCTGCAAGGGTCTACCACAACATAACAGTTGCTTGAAAAAGTATTCATTTTAGCAAAGTTACAGAATATGAAGTTGTTTAATAAGTAGCTTCAACCTTTTGTAAGTAATGGAAAAACTTGTGTTATCTCATTCCAAATTCTTTTATTACAGTTATAGGTCAACCCACACAACTTCAAAGCCATAAAATTACACGGTGAGAGTCTCAAAGGGTAATATGGAAAAAACAATAAATAAAGCAAACAATATTATAAGGTGAACAGGTTCATCTTCCAACTGTGCTGAACTCAAAACTAGCTCAGCAAAAATGATGTAAGTGCCATTGTAATAAAATTTTCAGTCACTGCATGCTACTGCACAGCATTGTGAGTTCTTGGTGTGGACAAAAATCTGTGTGATCAATTTTTGCTGCAACTAGAAGCCTACAGAAGCAGGCATGTAACTCTCTTTACTTTTTCCACACAAATACCATTCCTGTAGTTCAGCTGCAAAGTCCATTCTTATGTACAGCTCTCACTGAAGATCAGTGCCTGGTAATCCTGTGTATCAAAGGGAGAATAACTCTTCTATAGACTGTTTATCTCCCAAATTATACGAGTTCTTTTTACATAGATTGTTGCATTCTTCTATTTTTAACTTTTTTCTATGTTTCAAATTTCCATCTTATCCACAGATTAAAATATGTGTGTGATTTTATCAAGAATATAGAATATTTCACTGTGAAAGCAGACCTTAGAACACTGTTTTCCATACCCCTGATCTATCAAAAAAAAGAAAAAAGTTCTTTAGAAATTTAAATAATATACTTTGTAGATGAGTTCAAAATTAGAGAAGAGAAATTTAGTACGGAATCTCTTTTTTAATTCTCTTAGGCATATTACTTCTGAAGGGAATTGACAGCTTCTTCTAAGTAGCTCCTGGAAATGATTGCAGCATCTGATAAGCACAGTGGCTTCTTGGAACCTTGTAAATGATACACTAAAAAGCATTTATTTTGTTTTATTTCAAAATTCGATCCATTCTTCATGCCTGCACTCAAGTTGAAGATTAGAAGCTTTCTTTCCAATAATTCATAACATAACCACTTATCAAAATTGTCCAAGGTTTGCAGTAAAATTATGATTAGAAAGTTTGATATAAAAGCTGGACCCTTTTCTGAGCAAAGATCAGTGCCTCACCTCATGATTGTGGAAAGAAATGACATTTACAACAGCCAGAGGATGGAAAATGTTAGCAAGTTAAAGCAAACAGAAGCTAAACATTAGGCTTTCACAACACAACAGTGCAGTGTGTCCAACCTGTTATCAGTTTACAACTTTAGCCTCGCAGTCCTCTTTCCAAACTCACAAAGTTCTTTGTTACTGTTCGATTGAGATCGACCTGGATTACACGGCCATTCCCACCGTGCCTCGTGCAGCACCACTGCTGTGGGAGCCAGCAGAAGTGTAAGGGCTGTGCAGACCAGCCTGCTGCATTATGTCTCATCACTGGATGTTGGTATTTAGTACCTTCCATGGAAAGATTTTGAGGAGCTTGAATTCTCTTCCCAACTAAGGACTAGCTGTGGCCACCAGCAGGGCTGCCAGTTTCACCGAGTGGAAGCAATGTATGTCAAGAATAGTTCATCCTATATTTAAATAGCTCCAAACTAAGCAAAACAGTGACATTTTGCACTTCCAGTCATACTGGAAAAATGTGTCATTCATGCTTCAGTTGTTCTCTGTACTTTCAGGGCACAAACTTACTTGCCCAGGTGTTTTTGTCTTGGTCTCACCAATTGCCACTCAAGACTGACCTCAGCTCCAGGTTTCTAGTCCCACGTCAGTTTGTGTGAGAAGCACAGGGACACTTCCAGAAAGCCTCTTGCCCTCCACAGTCCCACCAGCAGGATTTTTACACAGGTTTTCTTTGTGATCCACCATTAGCTGTAGCAGGGCTCTTCACCTGCAGCATGGGAACCTCACGTATTCAGGGCTGGCTCTCAGATGCCAGTTTGTCTGCAGCGAACCTATCCCAGACTTGCTGGGAATGACAATAACAGCCAGAGGTTTCCCACGACTTCTCAGCAATGTCTCACTGGCTGTATCAATCAGTCAGTTTCAGAATGACTATTTTGAAATGTCATTCTCTGCTCCTAACCACATGCCTACTCTTCCCACAGCTTGGAGGAAGGTAAGGAAGTACTTGGCTCTGTGCCATGGAAAAGCATGGAAAAGGCAAAAGTGACAGATAAGAGCTGTACTCTCAAAATGAGACCGTCTGCAGCCTGAAACAATATATGAATCTGTGGCCAGAATGAACAGAGGGAAATATCCCAGAAAGCCACAAAAAATGGAATAAACCAACTGAGCAGTAGTGGAACTTGTGAGCTTTAACACCAGCATCACTTCAGCCTGACATAGCCTGAGTTAGACCTGAAGGAGGACCCAAGAAGGATTATTCTCCTCTCTCCACCTGTATGGAGGATGACTTTATCCAGCCCTATGTACAAAGATGAACTGTTCTGATGCAGACAGCTCCAGTAGCTTCTCTGATGACTAAAGGACAGACACATCAGAAAATAAATATTTGTTCTGGTGCTGAGCTCCATTCAAGTCCTGCATTTACCTTATGTAGCATATGCTTTACTGACCAAAGTCTTGCACTGTGGGTACCTCACGTACTTTAGATCAGGCTTATTCTGATTTACCATTCAAAACTTTATTGTTCCCTTTATTTCATGGATATCCTACATGCCTTTTGAGGTGACACTTTTCCTCTTCTCTGGGATATTCTGTAGCACACAAGTAAGTGGAGGAATTAGGAGTGTTTTGCATGCCAGCTCTTCAGGTTCTGAAACCCTTTGAGCCTTTATCTTTCAGGAAAGTTTGCTAACTTCAGTGAGCCATTCCAGTACTCTTTCTAAAGACTTAGAACAATCTCTTTCGCCATACATTTTCCATTGACAAGCCAAGTTCACAGAGTGGGATTAATCTTTAATCTTTATAATTAATGTTTCAAGTAACCTGAAGATGTATTTTTAAATACTGCAAGCCACATCTCTTCCCTGGATGCCAGGGCAGGACTTTTTTTAGCTCACAATGCACATGTGTATGTCTGGCTTGTTGATGCTTTGCATGTTGATATAAAAGCCATAACACTTCTCCAGTTTCTTACACAGGACTCATATTCTTCCCTTTCGCTACACATACAGCTTCAAGGTCATTTGTTCTCAAAACTAATGTACAAAGCAGATACAATTCAAGAAAGTGGGAGGAGGCTTTGATTTCACAGGAGGCATAGTGGGCAGGCTGGATTCTTTAGGCAGCAAAGTTGGCGGAAGCTTTCTTCATCTTCGTGGTCACTTCTTCGCGGGGAGAACACCGGTAATTGCAATTCATGATCTCCTCTCCCTCCACATCATTAAAAGACAGTAAAGCACAAGAAAACAGCAAAGCAGTGCTCCTAAACTGTTGGCAACCAGAAAGCATCTGGAACTTGCATGTTGAAGACATGGCCCAGGAGATCCCAGCAGAGGTGACCCCCATGGAGCAGCTGAAGTTCAAGCAGGATCTTTGCACTGAGCTAAGTGAACGCCCAATGTGATTTTCTGTTCTCTGAACCAGAGTTGTTCAAAAATGCTAGAAAACAAATAAAAATGTTGCACTTTGTAGCTCAGTTTTTCAAGTGGACCTTTCTTTCTCCTAAGAGGAGGAAAGTTTGGCAAGAGAATAATAAGTATTGTTTAGTCAGGTTGCCTGATAAAGGCAATACAGTTTAGAGATTTCTATCTGGCTCCAAATTCTACATCTAGGCACCTGTGAACACACTGTATGACTTTCCAAAACTCAAATGCACACAGATCCTATTAAGGCATTGGAAGCAGCAGATACTCACCATCATTTCCTGAAGGCTTTTTCCTGAGGGTGGTAAAGATTATCATCCTCATCAGTTTTAGAACCTCTTGTGGTCTGTACTGTATCTCAAGATGGAAGAAAGTGAATTTCTTCCTAAACTTCCTAAGTGGAATAAAATATTTTTTTTTAATCAGGACCATAGCTAATTTATGATTGCAACTACAAGGACCACTCAAACACTCATAACTGTGCCTAAATGGTCTTCATATTTAAGTGTCTGATGTTTCATTTAACTCCACTGAGCTCAAGCTGTAAGTTTGGAAAGTCCCATATCTACAATTCAGTGCAGGCTACATAATGATCAAGACCTTATATCAAATTTTCCGAGCACCAAAAGAGAGGAGATGAAATGAAGTGACTAGTCTAAGATAGAACTAGTTGGATCAGATACAGTTAACTTGAATTGCTTGTGAAGATCTATTTTAAACTTAAGATTAACAAGTTTGTATTGCTGCAGGCATCACACTCTCAGACTGGTTAACACCAGTTGCTCTCCCGGACATGCTCTCCAGATTAACCAGGCATGAAGTAACAGAACCTAAATATAGGTTTCTATTTTTGTTAGAAGGTGTTATCCTTACCAGGTAAAATTTCTCATTCCTTCTCTTAGTAGCATATATGATTTTTATACAGTCACTTTCTTTAAAGCAGAGGCAAAGCAGCTATAGAGTGATCACTTGTAAATATTTTACATTGCCAAATAAAAGTGTCTGGAACCATCAAACGGAATTTGGTGCAATTGTTTTAATAGCTCTCTTTAATGATGTTGAAGTCTTTATAATGCCTTTAAGTATGTGGCATTTATAAAAATATGACTTAAATCCCTGCTCATGCAAATTCTGTTAGCTGTCAGGGAGTGCTAGTCTGGGAGATGTACCTTGGCTTCAGTCTCCACTATCAGCTTTTCTGGTTTGTTTCTTTTTTTTTCCTATCTCACCTTGGACCTGAATTCTTTTCTAAGCAAACATTTGTGCATTTGTGTATAATTCAGAATATTCTGGAGTCTTTTTTATTTTGTTAGTTTGTGGAGGAAAAATAAAAGCCAACAAAATCCTTCAAATGTGTCAGTTTCTGTGGTGTTAGAAAACAAGAAAATCAGTTGCTCGTTTTTAAAATATTTTTTCCCTCAGGGTTTTATTTAGGAGGAGGTAAGGAGAGAGATCCTTTCAGCTTTAGCAGGAAATACCCTTGTTTTACCAGCTCTTGGCTCAGTAAGGCACCTTGTTACCAGTACCAGGTCACCATGCCCAAGAAATCTCACACCACTGGAAGGAGTCCCAAATACTCTTGTCCAAACACTCCCCCAGCTCAGCTTTGTATCATCCACACAAACAGCCCTAACATCAGCTTGACTGGCCTCCAGATGATGCCCAGCTTGGGGAGACCCTTGGTACCGAGGAAAATCAGTTTGACAATGGCCATGGCAGCTCTGAGGACCAAGGTGGCTGGGATAGGTGAGCAAATGACTCTCAGTAATTAGAGAAATCCTCCAGCATCTCTAATGACCAGGACAGGACATGTAGGGGAGGCTAGGAAGAGGGTGAACACCCAGGTCAGAGGGTATAAAAGCCACCTAAGTGCCTCCTCATTAAAGTGATGATCAGTGCCATAGGTATCTATAGCTATATATTTGTGTTAATGCTTTGAAACCTTAAATTTTTTACTGCATGGTACTCCACCTTTGCTGTTGGATTAGTGACGGACTTGCTTGTAAATGAGTTGGGCAATTTCTTGTTCCCTGTGCTCAAAAAAATGTGGTTCTGGGAGGGAAAACCAACTCTTGCAGAATAGAGATAATAATCTAATAAAGGAAGGGAATTCAGAAAAAGAGATAAGGGGGAATCACTTCTATGTTAGTTATTTGTATTTTCTTGGCATTTACAGATTCAAGACCTGAAGGGTCAGTATTCAAAATTTCTGCACTATTGGTAGATATGCCTCCAAAACTGATGCACCCCACTTTGCTTCATTTGTATGTAGGCAAAGCTTAGAAATACTTTGTTTTACAAGGTATTAGTGCAAGTGTTGCCTGCAAAGCAAGATCTGACCCAGAAGAAAAGCATCCTATTTTCTCTAGATGAATTTGACTGAAGCCTGAAATGCATTTGTAATGAAAATAGTGGTGGGCAGATTTGTCCCACTAAAGGTATCTCTTTAAGCCATCCAAGACACTATTTCATATCTCACTTGGGTAATATGAAATGCAAGAAAGGATTAATCAGTCTTCTAAGATACATGACACAGAGTTCATTATTTACATGGTAGACATAAAAAGCTCCAGTTTGTTTAATACAAGTTTGAATTAAATTTTTGTTGTATAAGTGAACTTCTTGCTGGCAATCTGCATCTGATGAAAGACACAGAACCCTTTTCATGCTGGTTCTGCTTGCTCATAACCCTGTTACCAGGGTTTGTGGGGTGACAGTCAGATATGGCATAGATGTGAAAAATTCTCTTTATCCACAGGAATCTCAAATTCCATTTCTTCTGCATAACCTAAAAACCCAGAAGGCATTTGAGTCTATGACTCACATTTGAAAATAAGTGTATAAAGAGCACAGGTACATTTTTCAAGGAATATTTTTCCATTTTCATGGGTGATTCAGAGCGAAATAACCAAGGAATACAAGCCATGCTTTTACTGATGTGGATGACCATGAGGCAACCATCAAGCTGGGGCACATGGGTCCTCTGCCTCAAGTCTCTCTTCAGAGGTTGTTGGGTCTTCTACTGAATACCAGATCTTAAGCCCTAGTGCTGCTCATCCCAGGCTTGAGACACCTGCTTGTGCAGCCCTAGATGTCACCTTTCTTTATTTGTTTCTCTCCAATCCCTCTTTCTTTGGTGAGGGATACATTGAGCTCAGTGGAGGACAATCATTCCCAGAACTAGGGTTGCTCTGAATTTCAGTGGGCTCCAGTTCTGGAGGTATCTTCTGGTGAGGTATCTACCTTGCTGCAGATTTGTACCTCTCTCTCTTTTCTCTTCCTGCATCTCCAAAACTGTAAACTCCTCCTTGCTGCCCATGAGTCAGCACGTGGTGGGGTACCTCAGGCTGGGCTTCTCTCCCATCCTGCCCTTGCAGCTGTTTGACAACTTATCATGTAGCTGCATGTCCCTTTGTCCAAGGAGAAGAAGAACCATCCCAGCTGCTAGGCACTCTCCTGAGCCAAAGGAGGAGAGATACCTGCATTCCTGTCTCTGTGCAGGCATTAGCAGGAGGCAGGATAGAAACAGGGGCAAAGGAACATCCAGAGAGTAATGCTTATCTTCTGGACAATTAATATTTAATCATCCTATATAAAATGAGCAGCTCCAACAGGAAAAATTACAAGTGGGATTTTTTTCCTTCCCCTTACCCACAAGAATATGTGATAACCTAAAAGGGAGAGCTTTCCTCCCCTGACAAGTGTAAGGCACCCTGAGTTCAGGTCCCTAGGGGCAGAGTAGCAGGGTGTAACCCCAGCTCCCAGACCCTACTGAACACTTCTCTCAAGTTCATGGTTAAAGACTGCAGTGTGGAAGTTTCCCTTTTCCTGAAGCCACTGCCTGGCTTGCCTGGTATTATAACAATCCCTGACAAACTTTTCAGGCTTATTTGAAAAGCTCAGCTCTGTGGCTGCCCCATTCCTAAGTGTTCTTTCACTGTAGAAGGAGACATGCCTGTTCTGAGGAGAAATGCTTTAAAATGCCCCATTATCACATCATACAGCCAGCATTTAGGGGCTGTGAGTAATGCCCTCAGGGCCTGGGCGGCCCCTACCAGACTGAGCACTTTGGAAATTTCCACTTGGTTTGTAAGAATCTTTGTCCCTGCCTCCATCCAGCTCCCAATTCTGGAGGCAAAGGTCAGAATACATGGCCAGAGCATTTACTGGTGTGATGGCTGGGTTTTGCAAAGCCTGTGCTGAGGACTCTCTTTCAATAAAGTACTGGCCCATTAAAAATTTCATGCTTACAGTATGGAAAACTTAGAAATTCGCCATCTCAGAGTACTTTGCTGCCTAAGTAGGAGCATGATAAGACACATTGTTTACTTTTATGGTCAATAAAGTAAAGCCTGTTCTCAGATGCAGGGCTCTTAAGTGGCTGTCCATTGCTAACATGAGACTTTAGACAGATTTTATCCTTCTGACGTTCAGTGGAACAAATATCCTGTAGTTTGCAGATAAGGATCACTCGAGGATCAGTTTCAGTTTGACACAGTTGTTTCAAAATTCACCTTGGGTATATTTTTTCCCTTCAACTTTATCTAAAAACTAATCAGCCTGGCTAATGAATTAAAGGGGTCAGAGGAGACAATGGTCCTTATTTACATTAATTTAAATTAATACATACCTGTTTTATTGAATAAGGAGAGACAGCTCTGATATTCATAAGTAGCTGATAGAGAATGAACATAATTCAGTAAAAATATTCTGGTTCTCTTGTTATGAACATACACGGAAAATATAAGCATTTTTTAAATTAAAAAAAAAAACTTATCATGTGAAAGTGATCTCTGGACAGGTAAATGGTGCAATTGAAAGGAAGGATGATTGAATAGCTGAGGTCCTGCTGTTAGAATTAGGATGTCTGGACTCGGTGCTCCCTGAACCGACTCTCTGAATGGCTCTGGGAGCTCTTTGGATCTTTGGTGCTTCAATTTCCCATTCATGAATTTTCTTTCTTAGAGTAGTATGGTGAAAATGAATACCTGAGAAGCTAAGGATGTCAGATTTTCAGTTGTGCAATATGGTAAGAATAGAAGACCAAAAGAAAAAAGGTCAGTCTCTTCTGAATGGATTAAAGAAATGTAGTGGGAAAACTGGAAGGGCTGACAGTGTTTTTTTGTTAGAGTCCCTCTTGTTTTTCCAGCTCTGTAATATGAAAGGCTATAAGAAACCTTATTTGAAAGCACAAGGTTTGTTTCCAAAACTGTACAGTCCCTAATAATTCTTGAGACATCTGGAAAATTGCACTGCATTCTTCTGGAAATTATTATACCTATTTAAGGTAATGAACTTACTTGTCTGACTGTAGGTTGCAGAGTCAAAAAGACTCGTGAGTCTTCCTGTAATACTGGCTCAGAAGAAAAATACTCTGAATTTAGGTCCCACTCCTGCTGAAGCATGCCTGCTTTTCATTGCAAGGACAGGGGATGTCAGCTGGCAGGGCTTAATTGGAGTCAGCGAGTTGGCTCAGGTGGGAAACAAAACTTTTCTGAGCAAGTCCCCCTTATGCAGAAGAAATGGACAGTTCAATGCCACGCAGAGAAACCCAAACTGTCTCTGTGGCTCCAGCTGGGGCCACAGAGGCTGGGTAAGCTGTGGCAGCCAGTGTGAAGTGCTGCACTAGCATGGCCCCGTTGAGGCAAAATGGGCTCATTTGCTGTAAATACTAAAGGTGAAACATTTTATGCAACCCATTTTAATTCCTGAATAGTTATAAAAATTAACTCCTCAGACTATCTCTTGTAATCTTTTATTGAAAATTACTTTATATAAGCCTCATAGTAACTCTTAGGTGTCTTATGTCTCATATAAACTTCCTCAACCACTAGACAGAGAAAATGTTTGTTCCCCTCTTCCATGCAAAAATGAATGGCTTTTATGGCAGGGAGAGATGCCTTTTTTGCAGAAGAAGCATGGGGATGGGTGTGGAGGCAGGACCCTCTCATGCTCAGAGTTCAGCCCTGTTAGGACAAAAGCAGAAGGTAAATGCCGATCTCTTCATCTCAGACAGCTGCAGACACCAACAGGGGAAGCAGATCCCCATCAAAGGTTTGAGTGAGAGGGTTGTGTCATGATCAGTTTAGAAAAGAAACAAACTTTGAGCAAGATTCACAAGCATTGTGGCACCGGTTCAGCATTAACCAGCACCCAGTGTAACTCCTGCAGTCAGGAGAAGATCAGTTCCTGAAAGGCCACCTCCATTTCCCTGAGGACCTCAGTGCTTACCTGTGTGGGAGGAGATTCTGAGCTAACAGCTGCAAAAAGAGATGCTTTAAAGACACCTCTTTGGGGCTTTTCTGCTGTGCTGACTTAGGTGGCTTTCCCCTGGGTTGCCAGTTTTGCCTGTCTCCTCAGAAATGCTGCTCTATTTCCAGCCTGTGTTAGCCAGGCAGGCTCCCTCCCAAGGCCATACTTTGGAGGGCTGGAGAACAGCTGTCTAAGATCCCTTGTGTATCTAGCCCTTTGTTAGAATTAATAACAATGGTTCAAAACTGAAGGCATTCAAATCTTTTCTGTCTATAGAGAAAGAAATGAAACAAATATTTAACTTGATTTCACAGCAGGGCAGGAAGGAATGTTCCACAGAGCTCCATGATGTTCCTATTGACTTTCTCTGTGCATCATGCTTTTGAATTTCTTCCCTGTTATTTGATGAAATTGTAAGGACAAGAGTCCTCAAGCTCTTTTTATTTCTGCAACAAGTTCTGGTTTTAACAGGAGTCATTCTGGGGGTACTAGAGAAAGAAGAGAGAACATTGGACTCCAGGGACACATTTCCATAGGGTAATGCTATTGAGCTGCTTGATTTGAGCACAGCATTCTGCCTTGGGATTAAAGCTAGGAAGGTATTTGGAAAACTACCTGCTCACTCAATTTATTTGGTTGAAGTGTGCTCACAAAGTACTCATTTGTGTTTATAACTGCTCTGTGCAGATTTTTGGCAGATGTTGTGCTGTTAGCCTGAAATATGGCCCTTTGTTCTCCTTAATGATCAAGAGCTGTTAGTACCATGCTGTGTTTCTGATGTCTTTTTGTTGGTCAGTACTCTCTGCCCTCTTTGCTCCAACAGAAACAGGAATGGAAGCAGTGACAGCAGAGCACTGCAACTCCCACTTATCTGATGTTACAGGCTGGCAAACTGAGATGTCTGGGAGGAAGAGCCATTTTCTTTTAATAAATTATTAACTGGTAAGTCACTCCAGCCAATCTTTGCTCAGCAGCTGAGTGAAACTTGTGAGCAGGTTTTTGAGCAGACTAGGCTTAGCTGAAACCAAGTGACAGAAAAATAATATTCTAGGCAAACCTACTGAAAAAATTAGGCAGATGACAAACTGTGGAGAAAATGAGTATGCCTACTTATATTTGTGGACATGTTCTCACCCTAAGTATCATGAAGCTCTTTAGAAACCTAGAAACACACAGAGTGTGTGAGGACTGTTTTGTTTTACCCCTAGAAACACTAAGTGACTGAAAGAAGCCTTTCCATTACCACACACGGTAGCACTGCAGTGAAGAACACCCTATCTAGTAGCAGGTTATGTTGCCCAAATATAACTACCTAGTGCCAGCTTGGCACAGTGTTGTTACTAGGGCAGCTATTTTTACTGAGAGTGATATAGCACCTGTAGCTGGTAGATGTTGTCAAAACACTGATGATGTCTTCATCACCACAAAACCCCTTAAAATGGGGAAGTGCACACATGCAGTACAGAAATAAAGCCCTAATTTAAACTTTTTTTATTTTTCCCGGGGAATAAAATGCAAAGCTACTCATTTTTTGTTTGGTTTTTTTTTTTATTTTATTTTTTTCCTCATAGTAAACGCTAATTGTTAATATGATAAAAAGAAAGATATCTCCAGTTTAGTGGTCACACAAGCTGGGTTTGTGACAAAGGTCACAAAAAGGTGCATATCATTTAGGGAAATAGGGTCAAAGTTTTGGATTTGCAGTGACTTTGGAAGTAAAGCAAGCCTAATCCAGATTAAGGTACACCATAGTAAATTGTCCAAGTTGACCTGCTGGAAGAATTACTCTAAGTTTTATGTTTAAAGTTGATATATGTTCTCTACCTCTGATTCAGGGTTAACAGGACATACAAACCTGGTCACCTTTTAACACCAGGAAGACTTTTTATGGCTCTGCAATTGTAGCTTTCTTGGAAGAAGCCCTCTGGGACCTCAGATTGCCAGTTGTTCTGCAACTGTGTGCTACAGAGTTTAAATGAGGACCTGAGGTAAACAAATATCAAACATTTGTTAGAAGTGATTAAATGTTCTCAGAACACTGGATTCTCAAAAAAATGCAGCTGTGTATAATTGTTACAGTTGTCTCCAAAAGAGAACTTACTCTACAGCCACAGAGGTGTGTCGTTAATGAACAGCAAATTAATCAAAACAATCTTCTGATAATGTGCTTTTCTTCAACTTACATAAGCATTACTTTCAGCAAAGAATTTGCTAATGAATTTCCTGCCACAGGGGGACTTACTTAACAGAAAAAAAATGAGAGATGCACAGAGAGCACTATGTGAGTGTATAATGCTTCTAAATTATCAGAGCTATTCAAATGCAGTCCTCAGAGCAGCTCCAGTGTGAGCTGTCTCTTCTGTACATAAAAAAATCTGCTTTATATGCTTTTTATCTACTTTAATGCACTGTTTTGGATCAGAAGAGTGTTTTGAAACAAATGTCTCTGCTCATGATTACCAGGCTTTGGTTCCTGTCATGGAACACTTTTTGAAGCATGAACTGGATCCCTTTTGCATGAAACTAAAGGGAAATTGCTCTCTAGTAGTGTAGCTAATGCATTGCAACCACAAACTGGTCTTCAGTCTGTGGGAGTGGACTAGAGCTGCTCTGGAGAAAAAGACAAAACAAAACCCTGTGACAGATGCTGTGTGGATGCTGGGTTCTCAGACTCTTTCCCTCTATAAATCTGCTCCTACTGATCCACACAATTAAAAAATACAGATGGATGTTGAATCACTGATTCTTGGTGAACCAAGCTAACAAAGCTGCTGTTTGGTTTTTTGTGTCACTTTACAAGTTTTCTTCTAATCCAGTCATGTTCTAGTCCATTCCTATGTATAATTAACAGACTTGCTTAATGAAATGCAAAGGATAACATTTGGCAATCCCACTGAAGAAAAAGAGGTTGCAAAGGTGTCACTGCAGATTATTTGAAATGCCACAGAGTCCATACACACAGCCTTATTTGACCTTGGCTGCCCTATCTATTAGTGCAAGTAGGAATAACATTTTTAGTCCTGATCCTCTGCTGAGTTCTTCAGACTGTAAAGCATATACCTTACATGTATAGGTAAGATGGTACAGGTAGATCCTAGCAGTACTACTTTTGGAGAGGAGA
Organism: Notiomystis cincta; assembly: GCA_013398075.1. Classification (NCBI taxonomy): domain Eukaryota; kingdom Metazoa; phylum Chordata; class Aves; order Passeriformes; family Notiomystidae; genus Notiomystis; species Notiomystis cincta. The sequence continues at coordinate 58,551 of VZRX01020476.1, forward strand.
AATGGAGTTGACAGGAAGAGACCCAAGCTAAGAGACTGGAGATGGATTTTAATGTATAATTAATGGACCAAGAGACAGCATTCACAAAAGACTAAAGCTGTTTGGTTACTAGAGTTCTTCTGTGTTAGTTCATAATGCATGGGTCAACCCTTTTGTCTGCCAGAAATAATCCACCTGGCATCAGAAGGACAGAGCCAGAGCCTGGTAGAAATGAGCAGTTCCCTGACAGGCAAATACCATCACATGCATAGACTCACCACTGCCTTGGTGGTACTACAGAAATCTCTGTGTTAGATTTGTAAATCTCTGTATATAAAAGAAAGCAAACCCAATGTATATTTCAGTAGTACCATGATAATTTTTTTGAAAAATCCTAAGCGTGAGTTTGTCTTCACAACAAAAACTCTTCAGAATTTTTATAGGATGAGCTTTGGCTGATACTACTCAGTGATGCATTTATATGCCTTAGATAACAGTCTAGGTTTTCAAACTGCAGATGGAGGTGAAACAAGTGTCTCTTTTCAAGTTAATTTCACTTCCAAGCCATCTTGGTAGTGCTACTAATGAATTTCTGTCTCTATGTATATGATATTTCTGAATGTCTATCACCAGGGTACCCAAATGTCATTATAAATTTAATGAACAGCTGCTGCCCATTAAAGTAAGTGTAACTTCTATTGCTTAAATTAAACTAGTTTAAAGTAAAATGAGCATTTAGGTTAGGCAGGTGTTGCTGCTATTTATATCCAAAAGTTGAATTTCTCCTAGACTGAGGGCTAGTTTCAAATTGCATTTTTTTCTGCCACTGATATTTTGCCGGAAAAAAAAAGCTCCATAAATTAGTATCTAAACTGCATCTCAGCTCTGGTCATCTCTAAAGTGTAAGTAATCATGGCAGAGGATTGAATGATATTAGATGAGGAACTTCTAGCATTTGCTTTTTATATTGCCAGTTGAAGATATTATGCTGAGGTTAATTAGGCCATTCAATCGTGTTCTGCCACTTTGTCTTTCCTTAAAGGATTCAGTAAGATGTCTTGCTAAAATTCCTATTATCTCTGTAACAAATCTTAGTTTTGCTACTGCTGGTCTAAGAGCAGAGAAAAAAGATTGGGGCAGTTTCAGAGGAGAATCAATTAGTGTCTTTGATGTACTTTTGAATACTCAATTATCAGAGTTCAGAGGGGTGTCCAGAACCGAACTTTGTCAGGGCAAACATACCAGAACAATTGTAAACTCTCTGCCAAGTAACTAATAGCAGCAAAAAAGGCCAGGTTCAGTATATCTAGGACTGCTCTTCCCAAGTGACTGAGCAAGGTTCAGTCCCAAATCACAGAGCAGTGCTCTGTGCAGGCAGATCATCCTCCTGCTAGCTGTCTCTAATTGTAGAAAATCTGTTTATTAAGGTGCAGAAAATGGACATAATTGGAGGCAAATAGAGAAGCATATCACATGTGCACAAACATTGATAGCATCTTCAAGTCAAGAGGAAATGATGTTGTAAATAAGCCATTTAGCATCCTTCCTCTTCACCAATGAGTATCTCTTATCACTCCACTTTAGATTTCGACCCCACCCTCTCCTCATCTCAGCTCTGCAAAGAGCAGCTCTGTGAAGGTCTCTTTGTCTGCCTCGGGTCCTCAGGGAGCTGTTCAATCCAGCTGTGAGCTGCTGCTCCGTAGTGATTCAGCTGCCTGGAGAGGCTGACAAAGCAGGACTTGGCGGTAGAATCCACTGAGCCATGCTTTCCTTCCCACCTTCTCTCATCCGAAGGGTTCCCTGCAGCCTTTCCTCACAGAGGGCTTGCCAGCCTGGGGAGCAGCAGTCAGGGATTGGCCCCACCATTTGGGAAGGAATGGATGGAAAGGGAAGGTGAAGGCAGAGCCCACAAATGTTGCTGGAGGGCGTGTTAGCCTGTGCCCTTGCCCAGAGGTGCCTGATTTGGGGTCTGGGGCTGCACCAGCTGCTCTGCTGCCTGGCTGGGGCACTGGGATGGCTGAGGGCTGCCTGGCCCTGCCCTGCCACACCTGTGGGCAGCCCCTGAAGTCCCCAGCCCTGAGCAGACCCTGGCTCGCTGGGACCCCTGTGAAAGACCCCACTTTGACTGTGTGTCTGCAAACATTTCCAGGTGTTCTTCTATACAAAACATCAATTATCAGAAACCTCAGAAGAGTTTTGACACATCTGGCTGAGAAGATCCTCAAACAAATTTGAATGGAGAGTAAATTCTTCATTGTCTAGCAGCACTGGTTGGAGACCACAGGTGTTTTGACTGCACACCTGCTGTAGGGCACTTAGCAGAAGTCAGGTGGAAAAGCTCTTTTAGATCCAGCAGATCCAGCTCAGAGATCCTCTGCAGTTCTCCAATGAGCAGGCACCAATTGCATTCACCATCTTATTCAGGTAATGGAAATATAATCCTCTTCTTCAACAGTGCTGCTGTCTCCCTTGCATTTTTTCTGCTCTAGGTATCGAGCTGCTGCTGGCCTCATTAATACACTTATTTCTTTTTGCAGTTTGCCACTTTTATTTTGAGGAGAAATTTAGTGCACGAGGTTTCTTTATTAGTGTGGCGAACTCTTTGAGTGGCAGAAGCAACACAATGCCTTTGTAATTTTTTAGTTTGCTGGGAAAGGATCTTCCCATCCCTATGAACTTTAAGCTTGGCAATTACTGTATTGCAAGGGAGAAATGGTGGCTCTCTGAGATGGTGCCTGGCAGCAGACTGTGGTGCAGTAGAGCAGGTGCAGGTCTCAGTAGGGCAGTAAAGAGTTCATGTGGCACCCTGCCTGAAATAAAAAAGGGAAAGACTCAGTGTCCAGGAGATCTTCAGCTCTGTGTTATTTTCACATTGTTCTTTGCTTGATTTAGAAGATCACCTCAAAGGATGAGATCCAAAATACAGGTAAGAAGGTTTCAGAACATACCACATCCTGTATGTCAGCCATTGTGTCAGTCACTCTCTCACAAATCTTCTCTTTTAGTTGCAAGTAATTCAGTAACAGCTGGGTTTGGTTCATCCTCTACAAGTAACTTGAGGTGAAGAAGGAAAACAACTGAATGATCAACAACAGCAACCAAGCACCAGCAGCATGCATCTTGTATTTTAATCCCAGCAGAGGGGCAACACAGAACTAGAAGCAGAAGTTAGTTTACCATATCCAAATATCCTTCTGAGAAAAAAACCCAAATCTTTTACACATCCTGAAGCCATAAAAAAAAAAAAATTTAAAGCAATAATTTTGAGGCATATTGTTGATGAATAGGACATTTTGATACAAGAAAAAGCCATGCTGAGGGAAGGCCTTGAGGTCCTGTTGGAATTGGAATGCAGGATTTTGAGGATTTGTCCTAGCTGTTGGGGAAAATTGAGTACAGAGTTTCTAACACTCTTAAAAGACTTAAAGCAATGCAAAATCCTTTGTTCAAATTTCATGCTTTGGTTTTGTATAAATGGGTCTTTTCAGAAGATTTCATGTGTGTAACCTCCTTTTTCTGGATGAAGTCCTATTCTCTCAGCTTGCTGAATTCTGAATATGAAGACCCTGAGCTCTGTTCCAGATGCCATGTGCAAGGGGAGTGACTTTTTAAATCATATATATACACTGAATCATAAAAAATCTTGGCTGGAAGGGACTTAAAGATCATCTAGTTCCAACCTGCCTGCCATGGTCAGGGACACCTTTCAGTAGACCAGGTTGCTCAGAGCCCCACCCAGCCTGGCCTGGAACACTTCCAGGGATGGAAAAGCACCGTGCCCCACACGATGCATACAGGTGCACGTACATTACAGTCCATAAGTCACACTGCTCCAGTGGAAGTAGTCAGCACAGGTACATCAGCTGGCATGAGCTCAGGGTCAGCATGACCTTGTCAGCATTAAGGCAACGGCAAAGTGGAAGATCCCAGTGCCAGCTGCAAACTACTCTATATATCCAAACCAAAAAGGATTTAATGAAAATGATAGGCAAGTCTCTTCACTCCCTCCCCAACAGACTCACTCTGTGCTACTAGCAAACAGCTGTTTAATTAGTAGACTAAAGGGAGGTAAAATGCTGTACAGAGTCACTTCTTCCATGAGAAACAGGTTAAAGGATTACAACTTGAAGACAACTAACAGAGGGACAGAACAATTTTCTTTTTTGCCTTCCTCATGGCAATAGGATGTTTTTAACTATAAAGAACTGATTACGAACAAATTGCTGGCGTGACTTCACCAGGGACAAATCCTGCCTGAGCAGCCTAGTGGCCTTCAATGGTGGAGTGATTACATCAGTGGGCAATGGAAGAACTATGGATGTCATCTGTCTGGACTTCTGTAAGGCATTTGATATGGTCTCCACAGCATCCTTCTCTTTTAAATTGAAGAGAGATGGATCTGTAACTTGGACTGTTTGCTGGGTTAGGAACTGGTTAGAGGGTCACCAGCCAGTAGTGGTCGATGACTCAATGTTCAGATGGACAATAGTGACAAGGGACGTCCTTCAGGGGTCTTTATTTGGAACAGGAGGGTTTAATATCTTCATCAATGACACAGACAGTGGGGTCACCTGCACCCTCAGCACATTTGCAGATGACACTAAGCTGAGTGCTGCAGTCAACACACCTGAAAAATGGGATACCATCCAGAGGGATCTGGACAAGCTTGAGAAGAGGGCTCATGGGGTTTAACAAGGCCAATTTCAAGGTGGTGCACCTGTTCAGGGCAACCTTTGGTATAATACAGGTTGAGGGATGAAAGGATTACATGAAGAACTGTGGAGAAGGACTTGGGGATAGTGGTGGAGAAAAAGCTGGGCATGAGTCAGCAATGTGCACTCACAGCCCAGAAAGCCAGTTGTGTCCTGGGCTGCATCAAAGTAAGGATGGGCTGCAGGTTGAGGGAGGAGATTCTCTACTCTGCCCTGGTGCCCCCTTGGATTACTGCATCCAGCCTGGGGGTCCTCAGCACAGGAAAGACATAGACCTGATGGAGTGGGACCAGAGGAGGGCCATGAGGATGATCAGAGGGATGAGGCAACTTTCCTGTGTGAGAGTCAGGACAGTTCATCCTGGAGAAGGGAAGGCTTGAGAGAAACTTTATTGTGGCTGTTAAATATCTAAAAGGAGCCTATAAGAAAAATGGGGACAAACATTTTAGTAGAACCTTTTCACATAGGACAAGGGGATTCAATCTAAAAGAGGGTATATTTAAACAGGAAAAATAACAACATTTTTACAATGAGGGTGGTGAGCCACTGAAAGAGATTGCCCAGACAGGTGGTAGACACCCAATCATTAGAAACATTCAAGGCCAGGTTGGCCAGCCCTGTCCAACCCAAAGTGTTCTATGAGTCTATGATTCAAAGACTTCTGGGCAGCCTATTGAGTCCTGTTTAGTACCAGCCTTGAGGTGTAACAAGGAAGTGTAAGACACTTCAGAACTTTAAATACATTTTGCTGCCTCATAATGTAATTGATCTTGTTTAGCTCCAGATAGGTTTGAAAAATATGGTAATATTTTTCACATTGCAGCAGCTGCAGTGGTGTGAAATATTAATCAGTTCTGCATGATTTTTAATTAATGGTCTTCAGTCACTACAAGTGTACAGTGGGAGTAGTTTTCATTTTTGCTCTACTACTGTATTTGTCTTCCTTTAAGAAAACATGGACAGTCTAAGTCCATACACTGCTCAACATGAAAATTGGGCTCTTAAATTTTAAAACAAAACTACAGATAACTCTGTGTACCTACAGAACCCTCAGTCAGGAAGTGACATTCAGAAATTCATGTCTGAATCCTGATTCATTAGGCATCCCATTTCAGAAAAGTTAATAATTTAAGGAGCACAAGATCTCTCCATATCCCTCCCAAAAAGTAGAATCAGGATAGTAGAGATGTCATCATCAAGCAGAACAAGAGCTGTTGAAACAGCAGTGATATGCTTAAAAAAAACCCCAATACAGTAGAATTATGAGTGCATGTAAATTACTTCTTGCTGAGGACGCAAGTTACTGGAAACTCCTTTTTAAGGGATATTATGCTTTATCTTGGATGTGTGTATTGCTGCAATTAGGTAGTTTGCTCTTTAACTTGGACACATGAGGTGTCTGGACAGTATTATTAGAGCTGGCTGTATTCTCAGAGCCCTGCTGCACAGTCAGCAGGAATAATTTTACCATTCTCATTTATGAGCCTTTGGAGCCATAAACCCCTCCCAGCTTTCCATGAGGAGCCCTGAAACTGAATAAGCAGTAAGTTCATTAGCAGTCTGGCTGCAGAGAAGGAGCAGGAGAAAGTGTACTACAGAAAACTGTATGCCTTCCATGTACTAGCTGGTGCAGCCTTCTAATGAGGCCTGACAGCAAATTCCTCCCTCAACACCACCATGTGAAAAATTCCAGGAAGGCAGGTGGGGATCAGATAAGCAGAATCAACCAAAGTTTTTCTTCCCCTTTAAACATATAGATATGTATGCAACTAACCATTGTGCCTTAATAACTGGTTCACACCCAGTTCTTGCTAGCAGTACTTAAAACTGGCACAGGATTTTAACTGGATTTTAACTTCTGTGAGATGTTCCTTTCCCTGTGGATGGAGAGTGACATTACAAATTCCATGACCATAGCTGGCCTCAAGTCTGACTCAAATCTCAGCTGGAACCCAACTTTGTAGCTCAGAGGTGGCTCCTTCTGCATCAGGGTTGATGGGAACTGATGGGTTTACCTCTACAGGAGCTGAGCCTGGTGTTAATATTCAGAGGTTAAGTGCAAGATGCTGGTTGTCTCTACCATTTCCCTATGAGTCTTGAATTTCCTTGAAAGTATGAAAAGGGTATTAGGGGATTAGGTGTCTTGCATCTTCAGCTCTGCAGAATTTTCTGCTGCCTGGCTGTGGGATGGTGTGAGGAACTGTCATATGTGACAGGTTAATAGAAACAGATTTTTACAGACATGAGACCCCCACAAGTGTGTGGTGGGAGGAAGCAGTGCATGGAGCTTTTTAACTAACTTCTTGCAAGGCAGAGAACTCATGATCTTAAAAGCACACCTTTTTCATATTCATTGTGTAAATCTGACATGGCCCAGTTCTATGGGAGCATTAGCAGGGAAACACCACCTTCACTGAGTAAATGTGCAGCTGGCTTCCTTGCAAGTATCATCTTTTTTCTTCATTCATACATTCATTAATATCTTGTTAGACCATGGAGAAGGATTCCTCAGCAGCAGGGATGAAGGGAGAGGACATTTCCTCTTGTTCTAATGGATGGATACAGTTGAATGATTTTCAAGTCTAGTTGTTTATATCCAGATTGTCTCTCCACACAAGCAGTCTCTTGGAGGAAAGAGATAGGAAAACAGGAAGAATTTCACTATGAAAGGAAGAATTCCCAGTTTTATAGCTGGAATAGAAACACACTGAAGCCACACATGCTCTCCATGGGCCTCTAAAGAGTGGTTCCTCCACTGGCCAGCAGCTAACAGAGCTCCATGCAGTGTCTGTGCTGTCAAATGCTGTCAGGAAATCTCACTGGATGGTAAATTCTTATTATATACTATGCTAGACTGCTAAAACCATCCCCATTGCAGCCCAGGCTAGCTGGCACTCTTCCACACAATTTCCAAGAAATCTGAGGGCCTGTGCAAGCTGGGGACTCTTGCCCATCCACAGTTTGTCTTGGAGGCTAAGTTTAACACCATGGCCACAGTCTGTTTGGTGATGGAGAAGTGTCATAACTCCAGTATAAACATAGCTGGCTGCAGAGAGATGCATCCCTCAGCCTCTATTAGAAGATGAGTGGCAAAACTTTAAGTAAGATGTGCTCTTCTCCTGGTATAATAAATTGTATTCTGAAGAAGTAGTGGTTTGGTTTTGGGAAGAGTGGTGGAAGTGCTGGGTTTGTCACTGGTGAGAGTTTTGTGGAGCACTTTAGGGGTGTTATTACTCATCTCTCCAGAGGGTACGTGTGGATGAGAAATGGGCACTGTGATCCTAGACATGAGAGGAAGTTGGAAGAATTCCTTCAGGAAAAAGACAAAGGCTGATACCAGAGAGGGTGAGTAGGGGGCCAGAAAGGGGTTGAAAGTGCAGAGACATCTGGCTTTGCTGAAACAGCAAGCAAACTATGGCTTGTGATTAGCACAGCTGTGTCATTGTGACCCACATGAGGAGTGCATGGGAGGCCACCCTCCTCCTCAGGATCTTTCCACACTGGTGTTAGCACAGGCAGACCTTGATCCTGGGCAGCACAACACGTGCAAGGCATTAAGGAACACAGCTAGACCCTTGCTTAGAATGTTTAGAATCTTCTGTAGAATCTTACACAGAGTGTAAATGATACGACTCCCTAAATTCTTATTAAGAAATAAATCATAAGTGACTGAGACCACTTTGGAATAATAGAATAGAAAATGAATCAACAAATGAAATGTGTCTAGAAGAGAGAACGTGAATTTATGCAACCAGCCAGTAACTAGATCTCTGTTCCTTACCCACTCATTAGTCTCTTTTCAGCAGAAATTTCACACTAAAAGGGATGACTGTTTTAAACACAGTATCAATGAGAAAAATACAGGTTAAGCTCCCTTCTTTGGCTCCAGCTTTGTTCTCAAGCTGAAGCATGTGCAATCAGGATGGGATGCAGAGTAAGGCAGTACTCTGGGGAAGGCAATGTCTTATTAAGGGATTTGTGAGTGAAATACTTCCACAATCTGCACACATTCACCCAGCACAAAATAATTGTTACATCCTGAAAGTAAATCAGCACAATGAGATAGGGAAGCTGAGTACCAAGTTATTTATGCCCCTTCTTGATGTAAGATTTTGGGAGTCCAACAGCTGTTGGAAGAGATAACTCCCTGATTGCTTTTAATCTTCACAGCTAAGGCTGATTTCCATCTCACCTTCTAACACAAAGTTTCATGCTGCACTGCTAAAAAAGTTTTCAAGGTTTATGTACAGGAAACTGATGTGTTTGCATTTTCTCTCCCCACCCTGATGTCTCTTTTCAGGGGGAAAAAACAGCTGCAGTATTAACAGAGTAGTTACAGATACTGCAGACATAGCATGATATCCAAAGTTTGGGTTAGCACCACCACCAGAGTCCTGGGATATGAAAAGAGTAGGGGAGAAGCATTGCATATGCAAGGTAGTTCAACACAAGGTGGCATTTTGGTCAGCAGCCAAAGCTATCTTATTTCTTTTCCTAGTAAATCAGTCCAGTTCTTCTTCTCTTTTTTTTTAAATTATGGAAATCTTTGATTCTGATCTCCAAGTGCAGTGTGTGATTTCTAGTATTTTTATCCCCAGAGCAGGAATGCAAAGGAGGAAATTATCTTGAGCCCCTGTCCTTTACTAAAATAATGCAACTTCTTCAAGGAACTTTTTTGGATACTGAATCTGTGTGTCTCTTTGTAACCTACTTACTTGCCAAAAAGGATGAAGAAATTTGTCCAGAGTACAGCGAATACTTTTGGGTGATGATTAAAGCAAAGGATTTCCCCTGTCATTCACATTTAGATTACTTCAAGCCTTCCAGCTGAATCCTGAGATTACATGTATAGTTTTCCAGGTCCGTATGGGATTTCACAAAACTGCTGCACAGCTGAACTGATAAGATTTAAGGTAAGCTGAAGCTTATAGGAGACAAGGGCTCTGCTCTTGAAGCTGGAGGACAAAGCCCACTTGCTTTAAGCCCTAGTTTAGCAGGAGGAGAGTTTGCAAATCAAACTGGCTCCTGCCCTTGTTGACCCTGGTATTATGTTGATGTGCACAGCATGAAACCTTCTTATGAGCAAGAGCACCATGCATTATGGTAAATCCAATATTTTCCTGCAAGTTAAGAGAACAGGAGATAATCAGGATTGCATCTCTTTCTCATTTAGGAAGAAAAGTCCTTTCTTTTCCTTTAATTTTTCTTCAATATCCTTTCAGTTTTAATCAATAAATAAGGGTTATTAAATTAAAGAGAAAATAAAATTAATCTGTTTTAATATTGGATATTTAAATTTTGTTTATTTTATCCAATGTCCCTCTTGTATTTCTTTGTACATGTGACCTCTACTTTTACCTTGATCTTCAAACCTTTCACCCTCCTTTGCACTTTTGCAAGGCTCCAAACAAACCTGCTGGTGTAAAATGGACCTGGTTTCCCTGCAGTCTGAGTCCTGTAATTAGGACTTCAAATGCTTTTCTTTTAAAGTAAGTAAATCAAGTCTGATCCAGATTAGCTGCAATCACACCTTTATATATTCTAGAAGTTGTCCACAGACCAGTGTTAAATGCTCCTTATTTTCTTCCTGCCAGAGAGTGCCTCAGCACAAAAATGTCTGACCTTATAATTAGTTCTTTTGTTGACAGCTTCAGTAGAAAGACCCAAGTCAGAAAGAACTAGAGACCAGACTATCTTAGCAGCAGTGATCCCCTTATTTATTGGCTCTGTGGGCAGCCCAGGGCTCTCCAGACAGGCGAATTCGGGCCTTTGCTCAGGTGCCCTGAACATACAGGTGTTCATGCAGTGCCTTGTATTCAAGGGCAGCACACCTGACAGTCAACACTGCCAGACCTGCTTTCTGTAAGCAATGAAGAGAAATGGGAGCTGGATTCAGGCTGCCCTCTACAGCTGTGCAATATAAGTGTTTAGCATGAATTGGAGAGCTTTCCATGGCCATGCAGCAACAGGGCTCCCTGTGCACTCATGGGGCTTCCCAGGCAGTCCTGTGATCAGGATGGTCACAATGAGGAAACTCTTGTGTCCGACAGCCCAGACTGTCACCAGGCTGGATGCCACATAGTTTACATCACCCTTAAGTGGAGTCTGCCTCTTGCCAGCAATTGAGACACAGATTCATGTGCCTGCTGCTGCTGTACTTGGCCTCATGTGCTTCTTGCCAGAGGACAAGCAGTGCCCTGCAGCCACCTCACTGAAGAGGGTGTTTGCTGAAGGTCACTTTGTCCTTCAGTGTAAATTTAACTTAGTAACTTTTGGCCATCTCCACAATGGTGGTCAACTGTGGGTTCTGAATAACTCTGCCAGGCCACGAAACTACATCTAAGTGATATAACACTGAATATTGGGCTGCCCCAAATTGCATAGAGAAAAGGTCTCTCTTCCTAGGAAGTTATTAATCCAATTCACTGTTAATCCCATTTTCACAGGGTCCAAGACTGTTGCTTTATCTTTGCCATCTCAATATATGTGACATTAATAGGAGTCAGGAATGAAAGCATTTCCCTTAAAGCATCCTAAAATCCATCTTTTTTCACTCTGCACACAAACACTGTTATTGCCCACATTTGTGTGTGACTGTGGAGTATGACAGATTAGGGGGTGTGGGTGTCATTCTTTGCCTAACATCACTCTCTGGAGAGCTTGATTTTTATCTCTTTTCATGCTTCCTGATTTATCAAGATAAAGATGACATCAGCTGTTTAAAATGGCTCAAAACTGCTGTTCTTTGACAAAAAGTGAGTCACTCACAGCTAAAAGGAATAAGATTAACGTTTCAAATTCTTGCTCCAAACAATAAACAGGCACAATAGCAATACTGATTTTTCTGTCCAGTGTTTTTGCTCTCTGCTTTTTGCTTTATTTCAACCTGCCCATCTTGGGGCTGATCAAGGAGTATATTGAGCATTCACAGCACTTGGACCAAAGTCTGTGCAATTTGTAGAAAGCCAGTGTGTCTTCAACTTTGATCCTGATGATGGAATTCAACAGGATATGCAGAAAAATCTCTTTTCTTTGCATAAACTCCAGCTGAAGCTTTCCACTCCCCACTTGAGATGAGTCTTTAACAGCTGCACTTCTTGTCAATGATTTGGGGTTCTGTATTTAACACTGACATGCTATAAAGAACCACACCTCAGGAGTCTTTATAACTTTCCTATCTAGGCTTAGAAAGTTGATTTCAATTTTAGAAACAGCAATAATTTCAGATGGATTTTTTAATGTTTACAACAAAGAATCAAATGCCATTAATGATGCACAATAATCCATTTTGTTTTCATGGCAAAACAGTAGAATAATTTAAATGAGATATTCAGTGTCCATTTTATGTTTTCTGACATATTGGAATAAAGTTAAAAATCTGGTAATTTTGAATCAATTGCTGAACTTTAAGTTGGCTTCCGAATGATATCCTGAGTCTGTGTTTTGGGAAGGTTCATTGACAAATGAACATCCTTTCTAAATTTCATTTTTTAAAAAATATGTATGATTTTTAAGAAAACTCTTTAGAAATTTAAGCCAAAAAAACCCTGTATATTTGAGTCAATAAACTGTTTACATAAAAAGTTCAGCTAGCTCTGTATTATCTGGTCTAATGCATTCACCACAGTGAGGTTTTGAATCATATCCAGTATTTTTTAATGAGTGATAGGCCAAGGCTGAAGGTTTGAATGCAAACCCACACCTCATGTCTTTAAAAGTTCGTATCTGGATGAGGTTTGGTGTTACTACCATCAAACTCCACTGTGAAATGAAGCTGTTACTGAACACAGAGCTCAGTTCAGCATCTCAACAGATTGTCAATGCTACATCTGTGTGAACAGAATTAAGCCAAAATTGGCTTTGCTGGAATCTGCCAGTTCTAAATAAAACTTGTGGCAGGAAAATCCCTATTGTGTACTGCATCAGTTGATAAGTCAATAAACAGAATTTTCAAGAGACTCAATGTATATAAAAGATCAATGTCTCCTTGGATTCTTAAGAGCTTCTCTTGTCAAGAGACTTTTAGTACTTGAATACCTTTAGCCTTCACTATAGTCCTTACATTTTCTCTATGTTTCACTATGATGTATTTGTGATAAAGATATTTAGGATAAGGTGTCATCTGAAGATTTGCTCCTTGTATGATAGGTGAATAGAGAAAGATGAAATTTGATTACCAAGACACATAAAACATTTTTGGGTAAAATTGCTAGCTAGAAAACTGACAGGACTTTATTCAGCTTACTCATTTGGATAGTTTCAAGTTATGGAGAAGAAGGGATAATTTCATTCTCCAAGCTGATAGACTCTGACTCTTGTGAAATCTTTCAGGAGAGGATGGTGGGACACTTGGGTTAGACCAGTGTGTTTTGACAACTGGATCTCTTAATGGAAGGTGCAGGAGGTCCAGAGATGACAGCCCTGAGCAGCAGTGAGCTTGGATCAATAAGCATCAATCTTAGATTAATTCCAATTCCTTAACCCCACCTCTGTGTTTTGTATTTAGCAAACTTCTCATATGCAGCTACTTCAGGCACCACCCTCCCCTTTGCTGCCCATCTGTAAAAGGCACACAGATTCTATTATTACTGACTCCTCTCCAAATGCCAGCTAGGATATTGCTGCCAAAACCCAGGTCTGAGCACCACCAGGCTCTGTGCTCCTCCACCTTGCATTTGGACAAGAAATCTGCAGACTATCCCAGAATTTGAGCCACACTGCAGGATTGTGTGGCCCATCATCCTTCTCTGATGATAACCAACACTGGGAAAAGTATACAGAAGGGACAGGAGTATCATGTCCTCCAAGATCTCTTCAGCTTTCTGAAATTTGAGACTCAAGTATTTCCCGAACCAAGTTGCTTAAATACTTGCAATGAGTTCCTCTTTTATTATCCATAAGCCTATCTTGTGTGGACATAGAGTCTAAAGTCTGGAGACTGTGTCTGTCTCTTCACGAGGCATCAGGAGCAGCCTGCAGGTCGTTCTCAGAGGCAATTGATTGAAAAGCAGCTCCCCCGAGGCAAAAGGCTCTGTCCATGGTACCCTGCAGTGACCTGCCTGCCACACCCAGCCTCGGAGCTGCCTGAAGCCTGCCTGAGTGCACGGCCTGTGTTTGGGAATATGGGACCTGTTGGGATGCTGGAGTCCATTAGTGTCTTCTGGCTGCACAGAAAGACAGATTTGCAAAATTTCACCTGTTTTCCATGTTTTCCTGGGGCAGCGATTAACACACAAATTCAGAAATATCACTTAATACTGAGTTTGTAGGTGCCTCATCTTAAATCTACCCTCTGCAAAGGAAAGAAGTTATTACCTTTTCTACCTGCAGTGCTTTGGAGAGAGAGAATACTGTTGGAAAGGCACGTGGCTCTTTCAGTGAGAGGCAGGGAAAGAATGGAAATCCTAGATCTGAAGCCAAATTAAAAAGGTACCAAATTGAATCCCTGCAGCATTACAGATGCATTTGTGACACTAATTGATTTACCTCCTAGAGGACTTAAACTCTTTTACTATCTCATTTAGAGATGACATGAGATATTCTGTACAATTATTCTTTGTAGGATGCAGAGAAACTTCATGCTTCTCTGCAGCTTTCAAAAAATCCCAGGAAATCCCTCTTCCATTTTCCTTTTCTCACAAGTTATTCTGGACATGTGCTTCATCAATGCTGTCTGTTCTGGTGTTAAAATGTTGACAGTTTGTATTGCTTTTTCCTGTTAAAAAATAATATATTATAAAAATGAACACAATTCACTTGAAGTTGTCCCCACCATGTCTGGTTCTTTACCTCTGCATGATAAAATATTACAGTTTGATCATTACTGCTGTCTCTTACTTGTCTATTTTTGTGTAGGTTACTTGGGGACATCCCCAAGTCTTTGCTTTCTGTTACCCAATTTAGCCCCAGATTCACCAGTGGAAATTCTAAGCATCAGAGAAGGATTTTTTACACATACCAGCTTGTTACATAACTTACAATTTTCATCAAGCCTAATTCAGAAGGAAATGCAAAATAAGACAATTACCAAACTTCTTCTATCTCTGAAGATCTCCCATATCACAAGAATAGAGGGATCTAACATACATAAAAATTTATTAGGAGACTTTGAAAGAATATTCAGTCTACCTGAATAGGTTATCTCACTATGGGACAGTCAAAACTACACAATTTTATAATTTACAGATCACTCTGCTTTGTGAGGCTCTAAACTCTTTTATGACTGAGACCTTATGTATTCAACACTGAATATATTCAGCCAGTTTTGTAGGGGCATATTCAGAGTTTTCAAACTGTAAAGGCCTCTCTCAGATATGTGGAAACAGAGTAGAGTGTGGGAAACAATAATTAAATATTGGCTGAAACAAGCATTTAATGTGAAAAAACAAAACACTGGCTGTTAGTGTTTAGTGCAAGGACATGTAGATTTGGCTAGTGTCAGCAAAACCATGAGAAGGCACTGAACTACTGAGGAGAAAATTCATTTAGCTAAATTTAGAACCTCCTCGAAATGACAGAAACTCCCATTAATTTCAATAGAGCCAAGATTTCATGCAGAGCTCCTAAATTTAGTACAGAAGTTGAAACATTCATAATTAGCAAAATGGGAGTTCTGAAATGGTGGGAATGGCTTTATTTATTTGCTCACTAACTTTTATTACACTGTAATTTGAACAATCATTCATTAGAGGAACGGTTCATACGTTTCACAAGTTCTTTTCTTAAATTTTCAGAAGATTTTTGAGGGAAGATTCCTCAAGTCTTGTACAGCTGATAGGACTTCAGTGCACTTCTTGAATCAATAAATGGCATGCTTCCTTCAAAAGTCTGTTTTGTTTTTCAAAGAGCTGACGACAGGCTGTTCCCTGCACTGAAGTAGAGAAAGAGGCATACATCCTTTGTCAGTGTAAGAAAAATGTAGATCTACATTTTCATTCATTCGTGCCTGGCTCCCACCCAAACACCAGAAAGGATTTCTTGTTTCCTCCATCAGTTGTAAACCGGAACGAGCTTGTATCTTGTTCCTCTTGAGAAGGCAGCTGTCAGGCAAATGGTTTCACAAAAAATAATGCTTGTGCATACTCTGCAGTCAGCTCTAATCTGTGCGTCCACAAACTGTAAATTGTGCAGAACTGGATCTCTGTCAGCTGACTTCTTGCAGGCAGAGCTGTTAGCTTCAATTAAGAAAGTACAAACACAAACACCAAACCTGCTGACTGGCCTGTATGCAATTTCACCTTCTTTGGGGCTTTTCTGGGGGGGGAATGAAGGCCTGGAATGGTTCAGTGCATCTTCTCCTTTCTGGAGTCAAGTCATCTCAAAGGCTGACTAGGTAGCTGCAGAACTCTGATAAACTTAATCCTGGAGTTTTGTTAGGAAATCTCGTGACTCTGGCAGCAAATGCCCTCCCTCCTTTTCTAAACTTTATGCAGCCATGTAAACCTCAGGGGAGTGCTCAGATGAAGGGCAAACTTGCTGACTCTGAAGGCAGAGGCCTGGAATAGTGGGACTGTGGTCTTCACATCTGGCTGTTGACATTGCCTAAGCAGTGATGCCTGTGATGTGCTCCTTCATGCTCTTACCTCTGGTTGGAGGTGAGCTGAGCCATTGGTGGCTGAGCACTTATGAAACAATCAAGACAACTGGTATCTTACATTCACACAAGTCTCTAATCATAATATTTGTCACAATAAAAATATACAAAGTGAAGAATGAATGAAAAGACTGTCTGGAGAGCTGTGTCCCAGTAATGCAAGGCTTGAAGCCTATATGTAAAAGGGCAGACGTGATTGGCTGATGTTTCTTTTTGTTTATCTTCATGGATATTTTTCCTTAATTTACTCTCTTTCACCATCATAATTTCTCCATTGTAGAAAAAAAAAACAACCAAACCCATTTAGAGATCTCTGCAGTAGAAAGCCAACATTTTATCTTCAGAATTAGCTTTGAAGAAGCTTCAATCACAGGATATAAATTCTCCAGCAATCTATTGTGTTGCTGAATGCACTGATATTTTGGTCTCTCCAACACCTTGTGTCAGAGTTCCACCTTTGAACTATATCCCATGTGAAAGACAACATCTTTGATTCTTCAGAGTGCTGCTCGATAACAGCACCATTTTCTGAAATCCTGAAGCAATTTTAAGAAAAAGTATATCTCATACCAATTCTCTGCAAGAAAGAAGGCATCTTTCCTGGGAGCACCTGATTGCCTACTGGCATACAACTCAAACAAGGTGTATTGTATGAAATTGATCCTCTTTCTAATTTAGTGCCTGGCTGCCTCTAGGATATATCCAATTTAGGATATCATGTGCTAGTAAAATAGAGATTCCTACAGAACTGTCTCATGAATAACTCACAATTCCCTCCACCTTTGGTCATTACACTTCCCTACTTTGCCAAGGCATTCAGAAGCTGCTGAATGATTCTTTCCTTTGCCATGGTAAACTGAGAAGAGAAGCCTCTAGGAAGGTCTGCCACATGCTGACTGGGAAAATGAGGCTTTCAGAAGTTGCCTTTGTCCTTCCCTCACCACTCACCCATCCCCATTTCCAGAGCATGGCAAGTAGTTTGTTGTTTGTTTCTCTTTTTTGTAAAGTGATAAAGCAGGTTTTTGTCATCCTATCCTTCCCTGTATGCTTCTTTTAGCAGAAAAATAATCCAGTAGGAGGAGGAAATCTCTGTTTGCATGAGTTAGCTCCTTTCAGGGACCTGGCTGAAAGGACCTCTTCCCTTTTTCTATTTACCCAAATGCTTAAGAAAATTTACATTCTCAAAGCAAAGTTTGTTTGTTCTTTATTCTTTTGCTTGCCTTTATGGAGAGTCTTCAGCAATTGTAAAGCTTAGTTTTCTAATTATAGTTTCCATGTACTAAATAATAAAAACCAAAAGCAAACCAAACAAACTTGCTGTTGTTCCTCTTTTTCTAAAGAAATAAAGTTCCTTCAGTCACCCTAGGATAATTGTTCAAAAAACACATGCAGAGCATCATATTAATGTCTTTTAATAATCTTGGGGTTTTATTTGACAGCATATCCTGTAAGTGGGTGTTGAATGTTTATGAAGACAGGTGAGAAGTACTATCACAATACATTGCTATCCTTGGCCAGAGCCACAGTAAGACAGAAAGCACTCTAGGCAGAGCCTCAGTTAAACTTCCAGCTTGGATGGGCAGGTGGCCCTGCACAGGCTGTGTCCTATGCAGGCTGGTTCAGCAGTGCCTTCCACTGTAGTTAACTAGAAAGAGCCAGATCTGAAGGTAGCACCTCTGCTTTATCTATCCTCTGAATCCTCCAACACTCTGAGGATGCTTGGAGGGAGACCATGCTGGACATGATTTTAGGTCTAGCTTTTCCTCCTCTGCAAAGTTTGAGTGGATGCCAAAGAATCTGTGCCTTGTCCTTGTGGTTTGTGGCTTCCTGCTATGGCAGGTCCAAACACTCAGCTGGATTCTGAACCAATGACAAGGTAGGGAAAGGACAGAATCTATTTTTAGGATACAGACTGTTATCTCCTGTCTGTGTAGCTCTCTCTGCCCATGGCCACTAGGGAATTCAAGGATTATAAGCCCAATATCCAACTTTGCTGAAAAGGTAGAGGAAGTAGTTAGTTACCTATGGACCATTCTTCATGAGTGGAGGACATCACCACTTGACCTGTGAAAGAAAGGAGGACAAGTTTCTTAGTCAGTTTTTCTGCAAGTTTTATATAACTTTTGCTGCCAGCAGGGTTTCCCTGAGGTGCTGTGACATTCACTGTGGTATGGTGATCCAGAGGAATTTGATTGTTGTTCAGGGAGCACCTGCACACCTCACCAAATTGATAGGGGTATATTATTAATTGGGAATAGTCACTAGCACATCCTGACCTCTGAATCATCCACAGGTGTTAACTTCACAAGTGCTGTTCCTTCAAACCAAGCCTGTTGGGCAGTTGCATGATAGACAGGACACAGGCTGGTTTCTTTTAAATTCAGATTCCCCAAGGGTGGGTGATACACTTCTCAAAGGAGCAGAGAGAGGCACTGCTTAGCTGCTAGACCAGCAGCAAACTGATTTAGCCCACACCAGGGATGTGCACCTCTCAATTTCAAAAGCTGGTCTGTATTGACACTGAACTAGCAGCATGTTTCAGACCTTGCACTTCTAGCTGATGAAAAATCTGACACCTCTGCAAGTGATGGTGTTCCTGTTCTTGCAGATAGAGGATAGAGGCATCACATGTCACGGCATCGTGTTGCCTTTCCACAGTTACCATATGCTTTGTCATCACATCAGTGTCCTGCTTCAGAGCAGGGTGTTTTATCTGGGGATGAACCTGGAATTCCCACCCCTGGGAATGCAGAGAATGAGCCTGGTGGACTGGGATACTCCTAAAATGTGTCAGGTTTCCCTGCATAAGGATTTACCTATCACACAGGATTACATTGCAGCGATAGGTGCCTCAGATACAGGTTAAAGATGCAACTGCACCAGGAGGAAGGGGTGCATCCATGCTCTGAAGCTGGTCCTGCTTGCTGCCTTTAGGGAAGGAGAGGCACAGAGGTGCTCCCTGCAGACCTGTGAACCTGGGTGTCTCGGAGAGCGCTCGTTCTCTGCTATGTTTTGGAGAAGCTGGAAGTCTTTCAGGACACAGCATGTGATGATGATAAGCATTCAGAAACACTGATGTGTACCCTACCTACCTCCCTAGGACTCCAGCTGGCAAACTCAACAGCTGCTTTCTCCCTGTTCCTGTCTTTCTCCCTGTTCCTTACGCTCTTATGAACCCAGCCTGTGATTTCAGCTGGTTCCCTGGTGCCTCTGGAGGTCCAGCTCCACAGCCAGC
>VZRX01020476.1:124935-179914 GCA_013398075.1 Notiomystis cincta
CATCATAATAACCTGTAAGGGCAGAGATTCTGAATTTTCAAAGTAGTGATTGGAAGTTTAGGAGGCTGAACTCCTGGAAAATTACACATCACACTTCCAGTAGTTTACTTAGAAAAGTTGCATCAGAGCACAATGATGATTTTCCATGTAAACTATTTTTTTCAGCTCCACTTTACACTTCCCTCTTCTACTGACCTCACTAACTCTGGGACACTTTCTTCTTTAGATATTTTAAAATCTTTGTACTTTTTATAGCCATTTAGCAAATTCTTTCTGGAAATATTTTCTGGCATATAACTGATTGTATGCAATTGTATACAGAATTCATTACCTTTTATAATTATTTGTGGTTTTTGAAGGTGCTTTTTTTGAAGGCAGTATCCTTTTTAGCATTTGAGTTGGTTTTCTGCATGTGTTTGGTCATTATGAAATCCTAATTTTAAGAGTATATATAGGTTCTGAATCACCATTTGGGTCTCATTAAACATTCTTCATGGTGCTTTTCAGCAGTTTTTCTCCTCTTCACTGTTGTTGACAATATTTTTTTAAGATGTGCTCTTGTCTTTGCTCAGATTCTGTTTTTTAAAAATGTCCATGTCAGACTATTTTGGTTTCTGTCTTTCCTACAGAGATGGTCATTTTGACAAAATAGGTCCTGTCTTCTGTTCCTGCATCTTGAACCACATCCTGTGCAATGCTTGGAAGTAACCAGGGATGTACTTCTCCTCTTGTAGACCTTCTGATCATCTTCTTTATAGCTCCATCACTGATTTCTAAAAAAAATATTGCATAGGTTGCTTGTTGTTTTGGTTTGGGGTCTTTTTTCTGGCTTATCTTAATATCTTCATCTTCTGCTCTCAGATTCTCTCTATTTCCCTAACCACTCTGTACCATTCTTGTCACCATTTTAGTTGTGTGATCAGTACTGTAGAAACTATTCCTACTCAGGCAAAATACTTTTGAGTAAAGATTCAGATTTCTATAGATCTCATTTTGCTTCACTTGCCTTTTTCTTCAACATCACCCTCCTTTATTAGCCTGCCCTGGCAACCTGATAGAGTTAGGCAGAATTTAAAATAAACACTCTTTGTAGTAGAATTTTCAACTATCACATTTCAGATATGGAAAAGTTAATTTCAAAATACTTACTGTAATTATTTTTTCAAATGTTACAATTTTATATCCCACAATTTGTTGTCTATTAATTAAAATGATGAGAGGAAATGTAAGAGACACATAAACTAGTGAGTTTAAAATATTAATTCAAGAAATTCCTTCATTTTAATAGAAAAACTTCATGAATTAAAGATGGATCATTAACACAAAGAAAATGGAGAATCTTAAACAGCCCTTTGTGTTCAAGAGATGCTCTCACTGAAGTCTTGTGATGACTCCTGGAACTAACAGGAATCGGTATGAAATTTATCCCCAGAGTTAGAATGTAAATTGAGTATTTTTTGGTGAGGCTCATGCTAACTGGGAAAAGCAAGACTGAGCACAGCCCATCCAAGGAACCTCAGCTGCAGGGAACGTGCACTCAGGCAAACCCAGCCCAGCCGTGGGCAGCAAGAGCCCGACCCCCTGCCTTGCTCTGCCTGAGAGACAGGAGGGCCTCAGAGAGGACATGGCCACGGGGGACAGAGCATGCAGGGTGCTCTGCTCCTCTCAGTGCCTCTGGCTCCATCCCTCCCGGCTTCCCTTCCTCCTGTGCTGAAATGCAGGCAGTCTCCATGGGAACCAGCACCTTCCTTCCCTCTGCCGGTGCCCTGAGAGCCGGGGTCTCTGGCTCTGCAGCTGGGTAGGGACCACTGCAAGGGACAGGAATAAGGAGGGCTCCCTTCCAACATTCACTGGGTTGTTGGGTTTTTTTCCAGCCCTATACCTGGGGTAAATCAAGTTCTTAAAATGGAAATACTGAAAATACTGGGAGCTGTTAATTTTTCAGCTTGAATAGGAGTAGCCAGCTACCTCACCGAGCTTTAGGAAGTAAAGGTCAGTGCTTGACTTAGCAATGGCCTTCCTTCTCCACTTCAATCTATTATGAAAGATTGCATGGCTGGACACACATATATTTCTTTCTGAGCAAACCACTTTGTCCAGTTGAGTCATTAAGATGGATATAACCACAGGAACTAAAGTTCTTGCCCAGAGAAATGATAGACATAAATACAGAGAGGGAGGGAAATGGCCTGTGGTTTTCCCCATTGATTTCAAGTGACAAGAAAACATTTAGTGTGATAGTATCAATTAAAGGAAGACAGATGGAGAAGTTGTCCTTGTCACAGTCTGCTTCCTTGGGTTGAATACCTAATTTTTTTGCATACAGCTGCTGTTTACCTCATATCACTTCTTCACAGATCTACCTACAGAAGTGCATGCTATAATGGTAGGCATCCAGTGCTCCTGGAGGCTGTCCATCCAGGCAGAGGATGTGATCCTGTAGTATTGCTGGATGGTTTCCCCACAGAACACCCTGAACAGCAGTGTGTGGGTGCACTGATCTACAATCACAAGACTTTGCACAAGGTAAAGACACAATCTTCCAGTATAAAGTACTGCTTTTGCAATGTAATGGTCTTGAGATCACACCAAAAAAAGCTTTATTATCAACCAAACTCTTAAAAAACGTTTACCCTGTATTCATCCTCTTTGCAATGATACTGACTTCCAATATCTCTCATGATTATAAGCAAACTTTTTTAGCATGCTTGCACCAGACACCAAAATTTTAAAAAATCTCCATTTTTTTTCTATTCAGGTTGGGATCCTCTTTTCACTTGCCATGATAGATATTTACTTAATTAATCTAATCTTCCTGTCAAACTGTGTTTAATTAATACTGTAACTGACATTCCTGACTTTAAATGCTTCAGAATAAAGCACAAAAGGTTACAATATTCAAGGTCTGTATTCTACCATTTTTTTTCATAATAGCCTTTATTATATAATAGGTAAGAGATTTTTCTCTCTGTTATCCATAAGCAAAAATTGCAGAAACATCTGTATTGTTCTGAAGCTTTTGTGCTGCTGGAATTTCTATGTGGAGAGAAAGAAAACAAGAAATGAAAATGGAAACAACAACTACCAAATATTTCTATCTCTGGCATAAACCATTCAGTTTGCTAGCAAAATATACACACATTTGACATAGATAGAAAATCTGGGCAATATATTTCAATTTTTACATTCTCTCTTGGAAATACATTCTGAGCAATGTGATTCTTCATTAATAACACTAAATCAGAGTTAGTCATTAGTTACAATGTCTTAAATTTTTAAATACTGTGGTGAAGACAAATTATTTCTACAGAGGCACAAAATGAAAATCACGAAGAACTTCATTTACTGTTAACACTTTGCCTGCACTTATGAGTAGAAAAGTCCAGGGTGACAAACACAGTTCAGCCCTGAGAGATGTTCAATAGCCAGAGCAGTGTGTGACTGTCTAAAACATTCCATTTTTCTTCTGGACCATCCTGGTTCCAGGCTGGTCCTTGGCAGAGTGCTCAGAAGCACTGAGTGGCCCTAGGCATGCAGAGATGTGCCCATAAACTTGTGTCACCCCTCCTCCTGAGCAGCTGGGGCAGACCTGCAGCCTCCCAAGCTGGTCTCTATTTGACATCCCTGAAGGCACCCACAGCTCCCTTTCAGTGAATTCAGACAACTGCAAGGAAAATGAACAAGGAGCACAAGCACAGGTTGCAGAAGGATTGAGCTTAGAAAAGGGAATTTCAATTGTGCATGGCTAAATGTCAGCTGACACTGTATCTCCATTTCAAGTTTGAGGGGAAAGGCACTAATCCCTTTAATTAACAACTGTGCCATTGATGCCTTAAGATTTTAGCTTTTATATTTTTCATATATTTGAATTCTGCAATTCCTTAGTGAATAACTTTAAACAACATATAGAGTGTTTAGCTACTGCTTTCCAGTTTTGGTCAGACACAACAATTCCTCTCTAAGCCTGGGAATCAAGAACACCGTATTGTCTCAGGCCCCAAGAAATGCAAACAAAAGTGAGTTGGGGGGGAGCAAACTTGGGGTAAATTACTTCATTGCTTGAAGCTGTAATTGGAAGGTTAGCCCCCAGTATGCAAATGGAGCAAACTTATAAAAGTATGAAAACTTGGGACCGATCATCCATTTTGAGGTGTAGCCCCTGGGTGGGCTTTGTCTGCCCTGAATGTACCTAAAGGCCCATCAATAAATATAACTGCTTTTATTCTCTTAATTTTGTCTGGCCTCAGTTTTAGGTAGCCCATTAATGCATCACCATCCATGAAGCACTTTAAAAGATCACTATGTCCTGGTAACTGAGCTGCAGAACAGCAAAAGTTAACTCTTTTCCCTTGGATAAATGTATTATGGCACATTAAAGGAGGTCCTGATACTTGCTAAGGCTCTTTCCAGAAAGCACTAGCTTTTGTCTGGAGACTGAAACCCCAGTCCTGTAGAGAGTGAAATGAAACCTGCTGAAGGCTGATGGTTCTTCTGCACAGTCCTTGCAGGGTGGCAGTAACACCTTGTTTTCCCTCTGTCAAAACAACCTGCTGTGACCCACATTCAGTGCACATCTCACAGGACCACCCCAGATGCAGCATTTCCTCCACCAAGAGTTACTGCCTCTGGCTGGGTCGATGATACAGAAAGCTTCAAACCCTCGCAAGCAAATTACTTTAAGTACTTTCTGCTGCTAACAGTGGCAGCATGAGGTACCTGAGAGCAGATTTATCTGAACCATGCCTAGTCAGACTTTTATCTCCAAGTGCAACACCGTCTCCAGTGGGGTGAAGGAAATGCTGGGACTGCAAGCACAAAAGCATTAGCTTCAGTCTAGAAGAGCTCACTTCCCCTGTTCCTTTTTTCTTTGAATAGCTTAGTGGAGATAATTGCTACTTGCAGTCACTCTCCCTTGTAAACTCATTTTCCTACAATCTGTAGCATCCTGTTTCTTTCAGTGTTTGCAAAGATGCTTTTCAGTGGAAAAAAACCCCAACCCTGGTATATTACTTGCCTCAGACCCAAATGGCATAGAAGAAACACACACTGTCAAAAAATAGCTATGTCAGTGAGCATTTCCCAATCAATCAAACACAAGCAGTAGTCTTTGCCTGGCAATGCTGACTACATGTATTTGCTCCCATTAGTCCATGCTATTTTGCTGTTGTTTTCACTCTGTGAAAATTACTGTATGAATCCATAGTGGGTCTTCCATCTGGAAATAATATCTATTGCTATGAGTTTCTTGGGAGGATTAATCATTTGTAGTTTAGTCACATTGTGTTGTTCTGGGGCAAGCAACACGATCTGAGACATTGCTTGCAGTATAATGATATAAAAGAAATAAACCTGTCATGGTATAGTTTATGCTGATCTGGAAAAAAATTATGCCCAATAGTACATGATAGCCACCAATTATGGAGCAAGGAGTGGTAAAATGGATGAAAGACAGATATTTGTACAAAACTTATATTTGAAATCTTTTCCCTCTTTTTACAATTGATTTTACAGTAGCTTACAGTCATAGACAGAGATTCTTTTTCACTGCAAGTGATTTTGTTGAAGATTTTTAAAGGTACTATCAATTTCAGCTTAGTTGTGTTTTCTCTGGCTGGCCTTTCACCTGAGCTCATCAAATGAGACATAGGAATCCACAGCATGAATGAGAAAGAAGGAAAGTAGACAAAATGATTTGGCAGAATATGGCACTGATGTTTTGGAAAATAGATATTTTTCTAGAACTTCTGTGGAAATTACCCTGTATACTGAACTGATGCCAGAGAAAGGGCAATGTGACCCTTCTTGGTTTATTCAATTTTCTGGATGAGGCATTATCACGCAGCACCACTAAAACATGATTCTTGGCAATTTTTTTCCTGAACAATACTACTTTTTTAGCAAAGTTCAAGGTAAGAAGAAAAAATATATAATTTAAGGACTCTTTGGCTTCTAGTAGGTTCAGCTTTACATCTGATCCTATTTTACTTCCTACTCCTCGGTAGTGCTGTTGCACATGTGAGGGCTGAGACAGAGCCCACAGCACATTTCAGTGTCTGTGTGTGCACTGGGTGTTTGAGCTCTTGCTGCAATGAAGGAAACTCTTGTTACCAGCTGATGGGAGGCCAGCCAGTGGTGCAGATGGTGTCTGTGGAAGAGGAGCTGCAACACTCTGGGGCTCTGCTCCTTAGATCTCCAAGGCCTACAGCAAGCAATTAAACACTGAGCATGCAGGCAAGCACCAACCTAGACATCATGTCTTGGTATCATAATGTGGTCAGTCCTCCTCATGTCTGGGTGCTCAGTAGGGAGTGAACTAGAAATTCCCAGAGGCATTGTTTTCTCTCTACTTTGACCTCATTGTAGTCAACTGTAAAACTGAATGTCCAACCAACTGTCAGACTCTTCCAAGCCCTGGGGAAAGAGTTGATTGCAGGCAGGGAAGCAGTCTGGCATTATGACACTTCTACTTTGGTGTAGTGAATCACATCTTGGAGGGGCTTATCTCTTTCCATCACCTCTAGAAGGATTTCTTGGCAAGAGGCTTTCACATGTGCTGGAACAACAAGGTACCATGATGAAACCTGCCCTGTGCCAGGGTCTCTGAGGTGACTTACTGACCATAGCCTCAAGAACCTCAGCTCAGCTGGTGGCAGAAGCATCAATTCAGCATAAGGAGACCTTGTACATCTTCAAAGCCAACCCAGATGTGTCTGTGGGCTATCAGAAATCTATCATTGTACTCATTTCTGCTGATGGCTGTGTCAGAGGCCGATGGTTAGAGGTATGACTCCAGGGAACCAGCCTCACACAGGGTGGCTGAGGCTGCAGCAGCACTGAGGCCTGGGCGCTGCCCACCTCTGGTTTTGGTAGGCAAAGGGCCAGGCTGCTGAGGGTAACCTATGCATGGGGCACATGGCAGCACCTGAATGAAAGATGCACATATACAAAAACTTCTAAGACTAAAAATGTGCTAGGGATTATGGCTAATTTCTAATCAACTGCTGACCCCAGTTCAGTCTGAAGTTGGATCAGTGGCCATGCTTATGTCAAAAGCATGATCTGAATGTGGTCACTGCTCCTCTCTGAGCTCAGGGATCACAGCCAGCAAGCAGACAATGGCAGCATTTGTTCTCCACTAGAGGCTTCTACTTGCAACATGGAAGACTCATTTTGTTATATTCACAAAATGATAGATGTATGCAGGGGCTACTGAGACAAGGGAAATGAGGGAGGTTTCTTCTCTCACTTCTCTGTAAACATATGTTGATACAATGTAAATTGATAATAGTCCTGTGTACAGAATACACTGATCAGTGTATGAAACATAATTTGATGCTTCTCAAATACTGCAAGTATGTATGTCTAAAAAGAGAAATTGTACAGATAGATATGCCAGTTAGATGCATAATATTGAGCATCTTTGAGGCCTGTGGTTGTGTTAGCTGTATTTACTGCCTGCAAGGAGTCTTTCCATTAAGTATATTCATTGCATCTTACTTGAGCCAACATTGCTCAATATTCATTAGCCTACAAATTAAATGCGAAGAATTAAAATTGGATAATCTCACTATTTTGCCATCTGTTCCTCAACTTGAAAGTAGCAGAGTATCAAGCTGTTTTGTATGCTTTTTCCTCAAATATTCATTACAGACAACAAACCACAATAGAACCTAAGGCACAAAAGTTTCAGGACTGTGTCCAAAATCAGGCAGGTTTATTGAAAAAGCTTTGGAACCATTGTAAATTCAGCAAGAAAACAAAGAAGTGTTTTCTTCTAAATGCAAACAGAGCTGTAGCAAAAAGACTCTGCATGGTACTGCTAAAACTGGCCACCAGAGACTGGAGGCTTTGCTCCTGCCAAACCCCTGGGGCTTAGTGGGGAAGAGAGCAGTGGCAGGATCTCTTTTTTTTCCCAGACAAAATGAGTGCTGGCAAATTGGAAAAGGTGGTAATATAGCATTAAGGTTCTCCATCAGTCTGCATGGGAGAAAGTCAGCATCTAGCATTAGATTATTGAGGAGTTGTTCTGTTAAAACAGTGAAGCTGGAAGGATTCTTTTTGAACATTTTGATAGATAAAAGTTCTCGTAAAAATTCAGTTTAAAATTGAAGATACCCAAGTGTAATCTTGGTTACCTCAGTAAAAAAAAAAAAAAAAAAATAGATATTGTTTTTTAATAACCTTTAGAACCATCTCCAAACTTCTGAACTTCAGTACAAGCAATTGATGCTAATATTTGTTATCACCTTGTATTCCCAGAGACTGGAGAAATGACTAAGGAAAAGGTATGCTGTTCTTCTGTAGCAATTATCCAAAGGGATAATTAAAATGCAGGTAAAGTTAAAATACAGATAAAAATTTTCCTATTTAGAAAAGGTAAACCAGGACATCAGTGTCATATGACACTATCCCTAGAGATCCATCGCCTGATGGGAAATTCAACTCTGAACAGAGGGCCAGTAAAAGTCTAATTTTAGTGTAGAAGTCTTTTTTTTTTCCCAGACACAGAGTGAATCAAGGCTACAGGGGCATAAAGGTCATCTCTGTATTCTCCTTTTTGAGCTGTCGTAGCTGCAGATCTGATTACTGCTGTAAAGGATCACCTTTGATAATTGTAGTAAAGGATCAGCTTTGCTGAGGGGCAAATTTCATCCTAATGTAGAGGCTAGAGGCCTTGTTCCTGTGTACAAAAAGGTACAAGATGACAGCAAGGAAAGGTCAGTGACCCCTATTAAAACAAATAGACTATGCTGGGTACTTGGAATTCCCAATAACTTTTGTTACTTTTTTGTGGCTTCTGCTGCAGGAAGATTCACTTTTTGATCTCTGCAAAATCCTCTTCTGAACCCTATAAATCCTTAGTATCATGATGAACACATAAGATTAACTGCAATGAAGCTGTGATGGAGAAACCTCAATTACTGGGAAGCACCTGGATAAGAAAGGTTAATAGGAACATCCGAGGAAAATCATATATGACACTGAGCAGCTATAAAATATTGTTCCAGTGGTTTTTTGTCACAAAAAATCTCTGCCTGGGTTTCCTGTTGATGTCTGCCTTTGCCTACGCATCCCTACAAGGCAATAAATTCTTGTGTGGCTACTAATTACTGATTACATTCATGTACAGATTCATCATCTCCTCTTCTCCAAAGAAACTTAGTAATGATGTGTTCTTATATTATCTTCTGATGGTTACAAGAAATTTTGTGCCATACTGCAGTTTTCCTTTAAAAGCCCTGTCTGTAGTAGTTTAAAGTAATTTAAATCATGTCTGATTGATACTTAAATGATAGAAGTTTAAAGTAATTTTAAATCATGTCTGATTGATACTTAAATCATGTCTGATTGATACTTAAATGATGCAAAAATTTAGAACAGGTGTTGGTGTCTTAAAGAAATTCAGTAGAAGTCTGATCCATTAAAGGATTTACAAGAAGAATAAAAGGTCAAGAAACTTGTTCTTAATGCATCCCCATAGTCTGAAGGTCTATTACACTCTGAAGTCTTAGGAAACTTAGAAAGAAACCAAACCAAACTGTACAGCACCTAATTGCACCTCAAGGCATTTTTTTAAAGGTTAAAGCTGGAGCTGGACAGGAACTGAGAGATCTGATGAGATTCCTGCTCTTCCCCATGTTCCATGGGGATCATAGGTGCTGGAGCTGAACTTTGCAAGTGGAACTGCAAACAGTTGTGCTTCTTATTCATTACACAACAACAACAGCAGGAAGAAATCTCCAGGGTGGGAAAGGGGTACAAATAAACTTTTTCACCAATACATTTCAAAATCTGGGCTAAGACACATCAGTACATTGCTGTGTATTCTGATTGTTTCTAAAATAAGAGGGGGAAGCTTATTTGAGGGAGTACAAAGTACTTGAAGCATACACATGTATTTTAACCTCATGTGAAGTGATCAGTGGCCACCAGTCTCTTTCTGGGGCAGGATCTTGAGTAATGCTATAAAGTAGGTGGCTTCTGTGCAGGAAAGGGTCATTTCAAATTGCACTTTGTAGTTCATGGTATGCAGGGGGCTGCATATTTGTGTGTGTGCCTGCGTGTCCATGACTGCCTTCATGGGAAATTTGCCTCCTTGGGAGACTTACTTGCTGCAAGCATCATCATCCTGTGCAGCAGCAGATGCCAGAAGCAGTTATCCCTTCTTTAGCATAGCTCAGATATCACAGTATGTTCAGCTGTAAATATGGTAGCACAGGTGGGCTGTGCAGGTGTTCCTGCCAGGGCAAGAGAAATCTGCAGAGGAGAGACAGCAGCAATGTCACAGGGAAAAGCACACAGGAGTTGCATTACTGACCTGGCAAAGATTTGTTCACCTGACACCCTGAAGCCCTTGCTGTGTGAGAGTTTGATGATGCCATCACAAGCATGGGGGATTTGACCCGCAAGTACTTGCTACCCCACCAACAACGGAGTAATATGCAGCATCTCAGAGTTCTTGACCACATCCAAGGACTCTCTGAGCTCTTAACTAGGAAGGTGCAGGAAATAGTTACAGCCTCTCACAAATTACAGTTTCCCCCACACCACTTGGTATTTCGGATCAATAACCACAAATGTCCAGTTCAATGTTTCTTGTTGGCACCTTCCAGCTGTGTTCGGGTTTGACGGTGCTGGGCTGGCCCCAAAGATTCCTGCTACAGCTCTCTCAAATCCCTTGCCAAACAAGATGAATAGCTGTGTGACAACCTGCAGAGCTGTGGAAAGGTAATCAATGCCTGCCTCATTCTCCAAATGCTTTATGTGCTTTCACAGGTAGTGTGAAAGTCAATATCCAAACAGGAGACCATTGAAACACATTGTCATGCCCTTCTGAGCAATTGTTTTGGTTTGCAGATGGCTTTTTCTTGCCCTGATCTTTATGGCAAAGCAAGCTGTGTACTGCCAGTCTCTGCCCAGATGACATGATGCGTCACATTTCTTACAGGTTCCTGTGGCTAAATGTAGAAAAAACAGACATTAAAAAGTAACCAAATCAATGGGAGCATGTTAGTAAATAAAGAGACACCAGCCTCAGTAGTTTAGGTAAGATCCCTGGATTTTAGTGGCAGGGAAATAGAAGAAAATTACTGACAATTAAATTCCTCTTACTTAACTTTAGTCCTCCAAAAAAAATCTGGTCTAAACTATTTATTTGGGATGTATCCTCAGTTAATGGAGAGACACAGCTCCTCAAAATGTTCATCAGAACATAGCCAGGAGAGAAAGTACCCGTTCTCCCACATGGGTGCAGACATTTTGACTTCTAGCAGGAACCCAGCAACTCTGGGAAGAGCATGGACACACAGATTTAGTGTCAGTCTCTAAAGATGATGAGCTCAAGCTTCCTTTCCAAGTATGGCTAAGGTAGCAAATGCATTGTGGCATTGTAAATCAAAGAACTAAGGCTACAATACGCCTGTTGCCTCTGGAAGTGGGATGCAAGCTCCTAAATTGCTTGATCCTTTGGGAAATCACAACTGCTTCTGAAAGACTTTGAAATTAATGATCCTTGCACTATACTGCAGCAGCTTCAAACACTATGTTAAATAATCAGGTAATTTGAGAAGTTAACTGAAGGGTGAGGTTTTATTTTAACATCGACAAGGAATATATATCCTCATCAGAACAGTTTCATAATTTTCAGGTAAACCTCTCAGTAGGGAATCAAGTTATTAGTTATAATTTAAATTTTGATGGAATAAAATGCCATTTAAAAAGGTGATGCTGTATGTTATGAAGCACTTTCTTCCCTTTGTGGAGTAGGATGGTACTCTAATCTCCTCTGCTCCCCCGCATCAGGAGCCCTGTGCTCTACAGCATTAATTTTTGAACTATGCAGGTCTATGGAGTCACACCCAGACTGAGGTTTGTGCAGCCCATTTCAGGATCTTTCTGTTTCTAAAGAAACATGTCAGGAATGTTTTAGAGAGAGACTTTATCTTACATCCTTTATGAACAAGCCTAAAGAGTATTATAGTTATGTAAACCCTCCCAAGAAATGTTCAAGAACATTTGATTGTTACGAGATGTTTTTAGGTTCACGTCTCAAGGTTTGTGAAGGTGTTTGTGGTTTGTGCTTTAATTTAGCAGAACTGAACAGTAAGTGCTTTCAGCAGCTGCTTCTGTGAAAGAACATCCAGAGTGTTGTACAAGGTCTGGATGTTGTGTATCTTTCTGCACTTGCAGAATTAAAATCCTAAAATTATTTCAGAAACTAAGATATATCAGGATTTTCAAGATCTATAATCAGAGACTAAGAAGAATGGGGGAGTGAGGGAGTGGGGAATGTAGAAAAGTACAAAAATTAAGAGAAAAGTAAATATTTATCATGTTGGCATATTCTGATTAGATGGGCCTGAATAGGGATATAGTTGGAAATCGTACATAATACAAATCAAATACAAATGGAAATGGAAAAAGGCCAGGAGGAAAGAAGGAAACAGTAAGAACAATAATCACATTCTCTACACACAATGTATTATATGGACAACAGAGAAAGGATTCAGCAAAGTAGTGGAAGTGCTTGATTGTGTCAAGGTACATAATCAAAATCTGTGGAAACACTATATCCTGACATTACCAAACACTGGTCACCAATTCGAGCAGCTCCTAGTTCTTGGCAGATTAAATACTTCCTAAGGAATTAGGAATAAGGGACAAAGAGTTTGTAAATGAGAGTATGGAGAACGTACATGGACTCTCCAAGGATACAGATGTGAGCAAACCTAGTGAAGAGACCCTCTTACAGATGCAGATAAAAACAATTCTCCAATTAGCAAAGATCAAAAAGGGAAAGTTAGCACCAAGTACATGTACAATGCACAAATTCAAATCAGGAAATTATAACTAAAGGAAGATTTTTGGGGGAAGAAAAAATCATTAATTCTCAGTATACTGAGTCATTTACAATAGCTATGGCTAGGGAAGTCATTATGTCAAAGTTTACAGACAAGAAAAGCCAAGCAAAATGTACCAAGAAAACAAGCAGTGACTCACAGGAAGAACTTCAAAGTAATGTTGTAATAACTAAAAGTAAATAGTTGGTAAGACCAGGTTGGCACTAGGTACAAAGACAAAGCATCAGCAGCCACACAAAAGCAAATGTACAACGTAGGCTACAGTAAATAAGTGAACACTTCAACAAACCAGCATCAAACTCAGTGATAGCATGGTCATTGCAGTGCTCAGATGTGCTCAACCACTGCACCACAAGGCAAAGGACGCAGACTGCACGATTAGACACCAAAAACCCTCAGAAATCATGGCTTTCACATGGAATAAATACCATGTACTCACAGGTAGCAAACCTGGATGAACTGTTCCCACCACTGGCAGATTTATCCATGCATCCAGGAGGGCAGGCTGAGAGGCACTATGTGATCATGGCACCATGGCACTGCTCTTGTCACATGAACTCGTTTGGAAATTCAGGCCAGGCCAGACAAAGCCAAGGAAAGGAAACTGTTTACAAAGTTACTATTTAGCTATATGTGAGAACACAGCTTTTAGGATAAAATAGTGTACTTTGGAAGAAGAAATTATACACTCCCTGCCTTGCATCTCTCATTACCCTCCCCATACTTGAGCCTAATCAGCATCTAAAACATATTTAGAAAGTTTAAACTTATTTTTCCATTTTTTTTAACATTTTAATTCATGCTGATAACTTATGTGGGAAAATACTTGACTGTTCCTGTTATCCCAAAGACATTACATTCCAGAGATGATAAATAGTAAGAACAGGCCATCAGAGACAAAATCTGTGTGTTTTGTGGGTCTAAGTGAAAGTTCATCTCTTAAAAGGCCACCTTAACAACTTTTATTCTCTATTTGATCCCCTTCATGGCAATGTTGAAACACTGGCAGCTGACAGGAATTCAGAGGCAGCTGAAGTGACCACTGCAGAGGGTCAGCTGTGCTGGCCACAACAGTGGGTCAGTGCTGTGTCACAAGTTGTTTGGCTTGGATGGCTGTAATTTTAAAATCTTTGATATATGAAACATACCTGACTTAAGGCCCCAGTCTGAGGTTTCTTTTAAATGTTCCCTTCCCCACAATAAAACTCAACTCCCCAAAAATAAACTAAAAAACCCTACCTTCTCAACTATCTCCAATATTGTATAAGAGGAAGAACAAAAATGACTGATGTACCAAAATACTCAAGAAGAAAACTCAAAAAAGAAAACATTGGCCATTACAGACACAGAGAAATAGTAAGTTTTCTGAAGGAAGCTTATTAACACACTTTCCATATGCTATTTTTCTGTCTTCTCCTGCTTAAAATGTGTTGCAGGCTTTTTATTTCGCTTATGAGATGGATTGAGCAGTTCTGGTTTGAGTCACACTCCTTTCTCTCTTTCTTTTTCACAGAACAATTTATTCACTGTTACCATGGAAATGATTTCATCTTTCCAGTAGTAGGATTCCAGCCCTGCAGTCTTGGTTTTGTCAATATAGTATCCAACCCCTAACATCCCTACTTTATTAATGCCACCCTGAGATGAGACTATTTACCTATATCAAGAAAAACACATCTTTCAAAGGGTTTAACCAATTACGGAAGCTGCTACTCCATCATTTCATGGCTTCGTGCTGCAAATAAAAGACCCACAGCTTTGACCCTCACTATTTATTCAACCTCCTCACAAAGGTCTGTCTTATCAGTCAGTTCTGTCTCTCCTGGAACAGGTAATGGACAGACACTGGTGTAACACAAGGCTTCCTTTTTATTTTTTTCTTTTTTATTTCCTTTTCCTTTTTCCCCCAACTTTATGGAGGTTTTTTTCATACTTCCCTGATGGTCTTTAGGAAGAAAACAGACCTGGCATTCCTGGGTTTGTATCCCTACCTTTATGCTGCTGATACTGGCCGACTTGCCAGGGAAAGACATACTCTAATCCTTCTTTGAGCTTAAATGAGGTTTTCTGTTTCATTAGAACACTCTCCAACCAGCTGACAGAGAGCAGGAGCAGCACAGATACACATAATATGTACACACAGACACAAATAATTAGTGCTGCGTAAAAGAGGCATCATTTCCTCACAATTTGCTATGCTTCAGTTGTGACTCCTTTGCAAAACACAAGCTCCAGACACTATTCTTGTGGGGGAAAAAAAAATCAGTTTCTCCTTTCATATTTATTCAGCAGATTTTAAGTCTATTTGGAGGTAAGTGAAGAGTGATTTAAAGTTCAATCTGATATTGTTGATTTCTTTGCAAGAATTTTATACTCGAGAGCAAAACAGGAGATTTCTCTTTAAAGCATAATAAACTTTGAGCAATTTTATGATCATGTTCTGCCTTGTCTTTGTGCTTCAGGCAAAAGGCTCTTGGGCCTCTCCAGCATGAGGCAGTAGTGCACAGCAGTCAGATCAGCTGTGGTGCCATTACTCCACTTTAAGCCACATCTCAAAGCCAGTTCAGCACATCCTTAAGTTCCTGGCCCAACTTGTTCAACTTTCTGGTGTGTTTTGTTCAAAGCTTAACTTCTGGATGAAGCACATCCATCTTTCATTAAAAATCTTCTCATTGCACCTACTTCTGAACACAGGAATAGAATGAGATTAAATGGCTTCAAGTTGCATTGAGGGACATTTATATTGGATATTTGGAAAAGTTTCTTCAGGGAAAGGGTTGTCAAGTATTGGAACAGGCTGCCCAGAGGAGTGGTGGGGTCACCATCCCTGGAGGTATTTGAAAGACACGTAGATGTAATGCTTAGGTACAGGATTTGATGGTGGACTTGGCAGTGCAGAGTTAATGGCTGGACTCAATGATCTTAAAGGTCTTTTCCAACCTAAATGATCCTATGTTTCTAAAAATTTCTTTTAAGAGTAGCCTCTTCAAAGAGGGATAAATTACCTCATTGATTGAATACTTAAAATTAGCAAGGCAGAGCTGATGAGTGTGAATGAATGTGTCGTTTTAATATTTTGGGGCTCTCTGTGCATGGCATGTCATAATATTACATTAAATTTTCAGATGTCTTGTTGCCTTCCATGGCAAAAAATAGATAGTGAGAGAAGAGGGGAAACCATCAAAGATAAGAAATGTCTGGACAAAAAGACTATCTGTTCCGAGATGCTGCACATTTCAATTATGTCATTCCCATTTTTCCAGGCTCAGTGTGAGACGACTGGTGGAACAAAATATGGGGTGTGCTGAGCTCTGTCTTGGCTGCCTCTGCCAGTGGCAATGATCAGGATGTGACAAATGGAGCTGAGAGCTCCAGTGGTAATAATGGTGACCTTGTTGTATTTTCAGCTGCTTAAAATTTTGCAGACTTTTAATGGTTTGGGTGGAAGATTTCCGTGCCGTCTTTTTGCTTTGAAATGACGTCCTTTTGAGTTTCACCTAAGATAGCCTGGCTATTTCTGATGGAGAAGCTTCCTGTTTGGTGCCTAATGCACAATAAAAAACAAAACTGGGAAGAGTGGATAATAGACCAGCTGAGTGTGCTGCCATTCAGTGGGACCTGGACAAGTGGAGAAATGTGCAGACAGAAATCTTGTGAAGTTTGGTAAAAGGAAATGCTCAATCCTGCATCAAGGGAGAAGTAATCTCAGGCACCTGGACAGGCTGAGTGAGCAATGACTGTCTGAGAAGCAGCTCTGGAAGAAGGACCTGGGGTCGAGGTGGACAAGAAACTGGCCTTGAGCTGGTGTGTCCTTGTGGCAAAGAGAGCCAGCAGCAACCTGCCCTGCACAGTCAGCAGGTGGGGAGAGGAGATTCTTCTCTCCTCAGCACGGCCACCCCAGAGAGACTGGACATGGACTTGAGAAGAGACATGGACTTCCTGAAGCGAGGCCAAAGGAAGGCACTGAGGTGATTGAGGGAGTATCTTGCACACAAGGATAGGCTGAGAAATCTGAGAATATTCAGGTGGAAAAAGAGGAGGCTCATGGACTTTATCCACGTGAATACATATCTGATTGGAGGTAATGAAGAAAAGGGAGTCAAGCTGTTCTAACTAGTGCTCACTGGCAGGAGGAGGAGCTGATGGGCACAAAACTGAAACAAAAACTCCCTCTGAACACATGAAAATATATATTTAGTGTGAAAGATGTTGTGGAGGCTCCATTCATGAAGATTTTCCAAATGCAAATGGATACAATTCTGGACAAATTTCTCTAGCTGATTCTGCTTGAGCATGGGGTTTGAACAAGATACTGTGAATGAAGAAACCTTACCCAATGCTTAACAGAACATTTCTAGCTTGGGAGCAGGAATTTTAAAAGTCTTTGTAGGATGATTCTTCTGATGTTAGTTGGCTTACTGTTTCCACCAGAAAATTTCTAAAGTTACAACATGTTAAATTTGCCAGGCATCAGTGGAGCACGACTGGAATTTGATCAGTAGGCAAATCCTCCTGTAAGAGGCACAGACCATCTCCAGGCTGCAGGCACGGGATAAAATTCACCCTGTCCTTCCCTTGCTGCCTGGAACACTGTGGTGCAAAGCTCTAACAGAGAGAACCACCCTTCTTTCAAGCTTGCAAGGCTCTAATTGCTGTTTGTACAGATGGGAAGAAGACTGAGAAGCCTAACTTGACTCCAGCAAAGTGAAAAGGAGAAGATTGCCACAGGGAAAAGATTGCCAGAGCAAGATACTGAAATGGAAAAAGCCCAGTGCAGAGGAATTATAGTACCAAGGCTGTTACAAGCCTAGGAGTGTTTGGGGAGCATGGAACAGACTGTAACCAACTGCAGATGTAGAACAAGACCAAGGGACAAGGTCACACAAAGCCTGAGTTGAAGCATTTTGTGAGCATAATATCATTTAGCAACTAATTCTGTATTTTTGAAGTTAATGAGTATGAATTTTATAATTTAGTTTTGAAGTTAGTGCATATCTTCTCCCATCCCCCATGTATACATGTGAATTCTCCTCTCCAGCTTCATCAGATGAGCCCTCTTTAGATGCTTTGAAAAAAGTATCTTAATATATAAAGCACTATAGGATCTTTTGAGATAAAATTCTCTAGAGTGTCCCATTCATGTCCTCTTCCTTACTTTGTGGAAGTAATTAGTCTTTATATAATATTCATCCCTGATTACAGGGTGTAAGATTTTTTTTCTGACTAAAGAAATAGTTATGAAAGAAGGCTAGGTTTGGATTTTCTGCTTTGATGCACAGCAAACATGCAATTTTGCTACCGGTAGCAACAACCAGCTTGTCAAATGATTAGGCTTTTAAATGTCTGGGCTTTTTGAAAAAAAATAGCATAAACAGGAAGATGTGGGCTGTTTCTGGCGTTATGGTGGCTGCACTAGAAGGGAAGTGATACTCCTACACCAATCTCCATATGGACTCTACTACGTCACAGGAATTCCTCTAAATTATGAAGTTTGCAAAATTTTAATTGCGTGTAAAATTTTTGTCTTGCTGATTTTCGGAGCTAGAGTTGGATTTTATCAAACTTACTGATAACTCATGAAATTTTGAAAGGTTATTTACAATATTGAGCAATATTTTCATTTACTCTAATTCATCTCATCTGGATTTGTTTGCCTGATAGTTTTGCATATCTTTACATTCATTACAGTCCATTAAGATAAACCATTTAACAAATACTCACTTTCGGCCACTTTCACCACTTTCCACTTGAACCTTATTCTTTTTCAAATGTCAAACTCTTCAAAGATCTTGTCATGAAAGGTGACATTTCTATGAAAATCATATCCAACATTTCAGCTCTGGCTTGGGATGGTAACTTGTACCGAAATCTTATTCCTTTCAAGAGGAATCTCAGAGAGAACTTTCAGTGGTTTTGGTTTTGTTATTTTTAAATTAAATTACAGTTTCCCATCAGTTTTCAGTAGTATGCCTCTCACAAAAGCTAGTGTGTCTACTGGCCAGTTTTCATCTAAGATTATTTCCCATCCCCAAATAATGGCCCAGTATTTCCATTATTTGGTATTTCCTTGTGCTTTGGTGGGGGACTTTGCTCTTGCACTATGCAGAGCAGACCCACCAGTCCCACCAGTGTTCATCCATGACCATGTTATTAAAAAAGGGTATATAACTGGCTGAGATGCTTAAGAAGGGGACATACTCAACCATGTAAACTTGGACTGCTGTACATTAACTTTCATAAATGTTGTGACAGCACATCACATATTTTATTTTGGTTTTTCTGGGGGGTTGTTTTTTTTTTTTCTGCTGCATCCTCAGGTGTGATTGTACTTTGCAAAACACAGTAAAAAATATTCCTTGCCTGAAGGGCTGTCTAAGTTTAGACAAAAAACCCTGAGCAGCAATAGGCTACAGAAAACAGTCACAGGGACAGTAGAAAATAATTGGTTAAAACAACTCAGAAAAAAATGTTGTGGAAGTAATATGTGTACAGGATTTTTAGCCACATAGTAAATATGAGATGTACATTCACCTGGGGCTGAAATGGCCATTTAGGGAAGCTGCTAATGATAGCTGTCAAGTGATAAAGACACTTTTAGAGTCCAGGTGAAACTAGAATAAGACTATTTATTGACTTAGCTGATATTTCCCAAATAAACCTGTGAGGAAATATATGAAACAAAATGGCACTTGATATAACATACTGTCTTATGCTATTCTCAGCTTTACTTTTTCACATACATTTTTAAGTCTCAGTAGTGGTCCTTTCTGTCTTTTTCTTGCACTGTCCTCATGGCCCTGCACCTCGAAACTCCAGTAGTGTTTTCAGGGAAAATTCTCAGGGGTCTCATGGGAATCAACTCCCATTTCCTTCTTCTTTATCCTCACTCCTTACCTCTTGTTTTGTAGACCTTGAATCATATTGGAGAAAACTAAACATTGAATAACAAAATAAAGATCAACAACTTAAATAATTAAACAGTATTATCCAATAATTTATGTTCACAGTAGCTAATATGCAAAATTTGCACCCTTTTAATATACTCTCCTCAGAGCTAATAGCACCAGAAATGGAAACAATGGGGACTAGGAATGGCTCAGCATGAAAAGTATGTCATGCTAGGGAAAAACCATGACAAAAACCATCAGGTATCTTGTCACCTTCATCTTTCCCACCTGCTGCATTGGACAGCTGCTGCCTCTCCAGGGGCAGTGCCCTGGGACTATACTCTTCCTGAGTGGTCACAGGGAAGAAGTTTCCCTCTTCCCTTCTCTCTTTCTCTCCATGTATTTTGAGTTTAAATATCCTCTGCACTTTGGTGTAAAGGCTGATTATCTGTCTGAAGTACCTCTAACATACACTCTGTTATCATACCCTCTATGCTTGAATCAACAAAACCAATTTCCATCTTTTATATCTGATTTGTGGTGATCCTTTAAAATCCTCCCCCTTCAATGACTTGTTGAGAATAGCCTTTTGCTTTTGGAAAATGCTGCCAATATCTGCACGGCATCAAAGTATGACAGTTGCAATTTATTTATCAGCACATTAGGTTTTAACCACAGCATGCCCTCTCATCACTCAAGAAAAAATTACAGGCTAGAGTCTTAGAGCTATATCATTTCTATGAATAATATGTATAACTGAATTTAGTCCATCACTGGCTATTATTCTGTCACAGGAATGTCAAAACAGAGGAGCTGTAAAAGCAAACAAAAGAAGAAAAATGGTAGTCATAAAATAAACAGTTCCAAGAAAGAAAGACAATCACAGGTGGAACATTCATTGGAAACTGTTTTTTTACCAGGTACTAGGAAAGTAATATGGCTTGTCAAGACCTGATACAGAAAGAATATTAAAGAGCTAATGGACTCCTCCTGGAGGGCAGGTGAGTGAATAAGGCTATAAGCCTGTTTGGGAAGAACAGGCTGATGGGGAACAGGCTGCAAAGGATGGCCCAGGCACTTGGATCAGTCCCCACCTTCAGTTTAAGAAGTTTTCAGCATAAAACTCAGGTACCTTTCACTACCCTGTTTCACACTGTTTGACTGAGCTAAGGAGAATTGTTTGAAGAAACTGTCTTGAATCATTCCACATGACTGAAAACCAGAACAACCCATTGGTCTCTCTCAGTAATCCAGTTACAGGATCCTGTCTTCAGACAGGTGAAGGAAGAGAAGCCCATCACAGGGAGGATGCTCATGAAATGTAAGATGCAGTTTGCACTGTCCCTGGGACAATACCCTACTCAGAAATGTCTGAGCAACTAGGAAGGCATGTTTTTATTGCAGCAACTCAGGATATTTCATGGAATTACCACAGTTATTGCATTAACTTTATTGCCATGATGCTTCATAACCTGAAGCCCCTTCATTCTCATCAAACCCACGTGAGGTAGGGCTATAGGTTCATTTATCCTGTCTTATAGGACAAATAAGACTCAAGGCTCCCAGGGAAATAATCAGGGAGAGTTGCACAACTCTAGAACAAGCTGATAGATAAGAAACCAATGGAAAAGGCTTATTTGTCTTCAAATGAGGTTTACATAGTCTCCAGAGCTTGCTTCAGCCTGAGAAGGAAAAATACATTTTCCAGTACTTTTGGTCCTTTAGGAAAGAAAAAATCATAGAATATTACAATAAGGGAAGTTTGAACAGAGATCGTTTCAACCAAGAAATTTTGAAGAGCTTCAAGGATGGAAAATCCATCTTTAGACCCTAAAGACTTTCAAAAGTTTATCACTCTTTCTTTGTTTCATTATCTCAGTTTCCTGTAACAAAGGTGGAAAGAATCTCTCTGTTGAAGTTCTTAATAACTCAGCATTAGCCAATGGGTGTGGTACTCTGTCAAAACCCATTTTTTTTAAAACACTGAATTTAAGGAAATAATAATGATGATGTTAGAGAAACAAAACCACATGTACACCCATAAGAGCATGTGACAAAATTTCTATTTGTCAAAGTATTCCTGAAGCTTTTATAGGAAGAAAAATATTTCCACTTTTAAAAGACAAAGAAAAAGATTAACTGTTGGAGAAAACTTGGTGACTATAGAGCTCAACACAAAACTCTGCATAAAGTTTTCTGAAATGTAAAATTCCAAACAAGTAACGATACTAAAAAAATCTGAACCTGAGACCTTGCTCTGTATCTTGTCAATCTCTCTTGCTTTCTTAATTTCCTTATTTTTATTATTTTATTGCTAATTTTACAGATATTAATAAAAACTTAAGAAAATACTTTTTCCACTTGAAAAATTGTGAACTTTCAGGTGGATTTTAAAATTTTGGGATTCATCCTTTTGAATCTAAATCCAGAGAATACCATCAACACAGAATTTTCCTTCATATAATCTTCATTTTCAGAAGTTTGGGGCTAGTCTTTGAAGCGAGTCGTAAAATAAAAAGATCTCAAACTTTTAAGGCAAGGAGATTTTATCGGGGAAATAGAAGAAATGGTAAATAATATTTGGTTTTCCTCTAACAACCATTTATTTTTTTAGTTTGAATTTTTGAGAACTATTCAATTATTTTTAGTCTGCTGCATTTTACGATGTGCTGCCAATGACATGTTGAAATTATAACAAGGTCATTGCTCGTGATTGATGTTATCTCTGTCCTTTGGTTTATTACATTTTTGTGAGCAGAAAATCCAGATGTTGTCAAGTCAAGGGATTATAGAATTTCTAGAGACTTATATTGCCATCCTCCTTAGGAAGAAAGTAAATTGTACTTTCACTGTTGCACAGTCTGATTGACATACCTACATCAAATAGGCTCCTTTTTACTAGGACAGTGAATCCCTTCTCTCTTGCCACATTTCATAACTTCTGCAAATTTGCATTAAAGCAACCTATAAGCATTGTGAAATTATTAATATGGCAGAAGGCAGCCGTCCTTGGCCACTCTTCCCAATGAAGGACAGAGTTTGAATTAATTCTGATGGTTGTGATCTGTTTCCAGGCTGGCATAGAAACTGTTGCAACCTCTTTCCGCTGTTTTAAATGGGCACACTTTAAAAAAGATATTTCAATGAAGGCACTTCCTTTCTGGCTAATTTGAACATCTTTATTTCGTAAAGCTGTGATATATATTTCAAAAAGCTTCCTAAGAAAAAGGGTGCACAACCTTTCTTTAATTATTTGACATTGAATAAGAACAGTTTTCTTCCTCTCTTTTAATGGCTCAAGAGGAAGAGTTTTGTGTTTCAAGGACTTTTATGAGAATCAAGTGGTCAATCTTCAAGTTTTAATTCTTTTCCAGTGTGCTTTAGTGACTAGAAATCTGGCAGCCTGGAGTTTAAAATCCACTGCTCTGAGTTAGATGCCTCAGCTTCTGAGCTTTGTATAGGATAAATTAGCTGTAAGGATCTGGAACAAAGAGCTGCCAAAGCTGAATGAATGTTATGGTAGGAATTTTTCCATTATACAAGGATGAGTGGTTGAAATTTAGATGTTGAATGAAAGAAAACCTCTGTGATTATTGAATATCACTTGGTTTTCAGTGTAAAAATAAGTGGGTGCAAGGAAAAGCCCTACCAGAACTATAACTCTCTGAAAGGGAGGATAACATGAGAATGTTAAAAGAGCATTTCATCCAGAATCACAGACCATCACTTTCAGAACACAAAGAAAAGTCAGAAATAAGAAGGCTTTTTTTTCCCTACCAATTTTGTGATTTCTCATTAACTCTGTATTTTCGGGAGCAGGTGCCTGTGAATCGTTTTAACTGATGCTGAAAAGGCCAGAGCTCCACCTAAAGAAAAAACATATGAGAGTGACACATTTTAATAAACTTCAAAAGGAAATTGAAAACACACAAAATTTGTAACAACAACTGTAGAGTTTAATTAGGTGTTTTGGACAATCGCTTGAGCTATTTGACTTCTTAAAAAGAAAACAAGCCAGTTCAATATGAGACCAAAAAGCCAAAGGAAATACAGAGGACCTCAAGAAAACAATTAACCTTGACTTAGGGGTTTTAATGATTACAGAAAATTAGCCTCCCAAAATAGTACATAACTTTTGTATGACTTAGCTGCTGAAAAGGATTTGTTCAGCAATGCCTCAATGCACTGCTAGGAAAACAGCAGAAACACTGCCAGGGATGAGGGAGCAAGCATGCCTAAGGATCTTGGAGCTGGGTGGGAAGAAATTGCACTGTGTTTGGCAAAGTCTGTGTCTCCCCTGGCAAGCAGTGCAGCCCAACATGGATCTGTTGAGGGAAACACTTTGTATGAACATGCCCTGTGTTCCAGGAGGGTCTCTAACGTGTTTCCCTGGGATGTACATGAATTAGCAGCTGTAGTGAAACAAGTGCACACCTTGAGTTTATCTTCTATTCTGGTTTTAGCCACACAGAATCCAGTTTCTGTCTTCCATGAAGGCTCTGTGACGTGAAACAGAAGATGGGAGGTATAAGACAGGGTTATTGTAAAATACCTAGTCCTGATCTGAACTAAAATGGTAATGTAGACAGATCTAGAGTTCATCTGCACACAAGCACATAAGAGATTGTCAATGTCTAGGCAGGACTCTGCTCCCAAATGTGCACTACATTCTTGCTTCTCTGAATCTGTTGGCCTGGCATGGAGGAAGCCTTCCGCAGTAAAATGCCAACACTATTTTTCCTTCCTGCCATTGGAAGAAAATAAAACTCTTTTCAGGGTTGCAAAACTATTTGAACTGGACAAGCTCAGAGCAAATATGAAGTTTGGGCACTATTAAGAGCCTAGATGAAGGGCTGACTGTCTAGATAGTTCTTCATGTTGGCTGTTAGCGTATGAATTGGTGGTTAGTGTGCAAACTGACACATGGCTCTTCAAAGCCAGAGAAAAATATTTTTTTTCAATAGGCCACTGATTAGATGCGGCTGAGTCAGAAGGGTATGAGTCACCACTCAAATGACAAGTGTAAATTTAGAGCCCAGGGGAAGGGAGGAGGCTTTTAAAAGCAAACACATTGTTTGAAACTGAAGAAATAGAAGCCAGGTCTCCGCCACAGGATTTTGCTGGCATACCATGTATTGTCTCGAGGTGTAAGAAAATCACCCACGGAGTTGACACTGGTCTATTGGCAAAATCCACTGTGAAGACACAGGGATGCTTAAGGAAGAGTGTTTGTCACAAAGCTGTTGTTGTGCAGGGAAAGGATATAGCTATGCTGGTGAACAGATGAATTCCTTGGGGTAAGATTTTGTCGATGCACGTAAAGGTGCTCCTGTTTCAATAGGCCCCTCAGAAAGTGAGAATCCCTATGTATAGTCTCAAGATCCTGGATGGATTTAGGTGTGAGCTAG
Source organism: Notiomystis cincta (assembly GCA_013398075.1). NCBI lineage: Eukaryota > Metazoa > Chordata > Aves > Passeriformes > Notiomystidae > Notiomystis > Notiomystis cincta. Next base: position 150,091 of record VZRX01020476.1, read on the forward strand.
CTCTCAGCTGCACAGTGTGTGTTTGAAAACAGGAAGGTCTAGGTGCTAGGGAACATTGCAGCCTCAGAATGCTAATAAAAGAGAATTGTTTAGACCAAAGTTTTGGAGCTCATTGTCCCCCAAATATTGCTTTAGGTGCCACGTTCTCGGACATCATTTCAAGAAAGTGGGAGAAATATGGTCTAGATAAAATAGTCAAAAGGTGGCTTTGCAGTAAAATATTCCAAAGTAAATGTCAGTAGATCACACCAAATTGGCACAGCATATCAAATGAGATCTATCAGGGCACTCACCTGAGTGCCAATAAATATTTTGATTAATGGGAAGGTTGATGGAACAGAATCTCTTACAAAGTGTGCAGACATCAAGGCACAAAGCAGACTGTAAACACCACTGAGGACAGGATTAGAATTCAAGATAACTACCTGAGATTGGAAAGAAAGGGTTTGAAAATAATAACAACAAAAAAAACCAACCTAAAAATCAATGAACAGCAAGGACCAACCTAGTGAAAGAAAAAAGCAACTACACAAATATACATATACATGGAAAAAAAAAAGACCAAAAAAGACAGAATACCTTGGAGTATTAAAGTCTGTTGTGGACCACAAACTGTATGACAGGACTACAATGCACTGTGGTTATAAACAAAACAAATCACCATACCAAATGAACAGGACTGTCTTCTGCAGAACTTATGAAGCAATTAATCTTTTTGTCTCTATGTAGCTTGGGGCACTAAACTTTACCAGACATGCAGCCACACTAAGAAGAATAACAGGAATACTGAGAGATTTAGAAAATGTGATCTATCCATCAATGCAGAGGTAATTCAGAGGTTTTTTGGAATAAAAAAAGAAGTATAGGAGAACATGATAAAAATTCACTATTGAAAATATAGCGAAAAGTATTGAAAATATAGTGATATATGACTTTTCATTTCCAGACAGTGAAAGAAAATAATAGTAATTAATTCTCTGAAGGACAAGATATAGTTTAGATATTATGGAGTGTGTTACTAACAGAAAGATCAATAAGCACCAATAAGCTACCTAAGCTGTGGCATCTTCATTACTGAAGGTTTTAAAGATAATCTCAGGAAACCTTTGCCAGGGAGAATAACAGGATTTTTAGTTCTCCTGAGAACAGGGACATGGATTAGCTTTCCTGTGAAAGTAGCTTCCAACTTTGCTATAAAGAAAATTGACCTGACTCTTCTTGCAGGCAAGGAGCAAAAGCAAAAAGGCAAACAGGCATGGGTTCCAACCAGAGTATTTCCAGTTAGGTGCAAGAAAATGTTTTCTCCCTGTGGACAGTTCAGTGCTGGAACAGGTTTCCCAAAGGGGCTGTAGAATCTCCAAGTTTGGAAGTATTCAAAGTTCTGCTGGACAAGGCCCTTGCTGCTGCTTTAAGCATGGGGTTAAAAAAGTGACCCCCAGAGGTCACATCCAAAATCTAGAATAGAATGGAATCATGGGGTTCTATGATGCTGTGACTCCACTGCTAAACTTACATATGAAAAAGGAGTGTCATATCACCCTGGGTAAAAAATGTGGCTTTTAGTCCAGAGAAGGAAAACTGAATGTTGCCTGTATTAGCATTAGCAATACATTATCTGCAGGCTGTCTGGGACTTCTTCTATAAAATAAAGTTAGTTATTTTCCATAATTATGTTCAATCTACATAAATGAAAACCAATCTGCATTAAAATACCTTTCAACTCCTCACCAATTCCCTCCCCTTTCTCTTTAGATAACCAAATTTATTAATATTTTTAATCAGAGAACAACACAGAAAAGAGCATTATCAAAAGCTGTCTTTGGGAAGTGACTTAACTGATTTGCCTTTGATCCCTGTCATCAAGTAATTAGCTTAAAATTTTCAATGTCAAAATGGCTGGGGAAAAAAAAAAAGAGAAATTACCTTTTATTCTATATTTTGGCAGAAATGCTAGCCCCACACTTGAACTGAATTTGACTACATTACTATGAGGTAATTAGAAAAGTAGGAACCTCTTTCACTGTAACTTAGTTCTCTAGTGTGCAGGATTAGATATTTCCTTCAGAGGTATTACAAAGTGTTTTTGGACACATAATATGTTGTTTTCTATGAAGGATGAGAATATTGCTGTCTATCAGCTAGAATAAAAGTGTTCTCCTTGTTTTTTAAGTTGCTTTAGACTTGTGTGATGGTAGGTCCAGATGGCATTTGGTCCAGAGTGATTTCAAGCAAAGCACTGGGTGAGTTTCTGCTCTGACTGCCTGCACAGCAGGTGATGGGTAGGTCAGCAGGCAGTCAGGTGTGACAGCAACAAGCTTCCAAATCTACCAGAAGGCCCTCTGCAGACTTTTGACCTGTGAATTGAGAACAGCATCAGTCAGTTAGGAGGGTGGTCCATTTTCCCTTCACTGAATCTGTGGAGAGCCAGTTAATCTTATGTCAGTGCTGCTTTCCAGCAAAATGAGGCTTTTAAAAGCCCCCAGGAACAGACTCAGACATGCAGAGAAACAGTGTTATAAGAGACACTTGAAAACAGGCTTGAAAACTTTTAAGAAAACTGTAGAACAAGATGCCTGCATATGCAAATATATATTTTTATAACCAGTTTGGAAATATCTGGTGTGATCATAGCACAGAGGAACATTAAGGAGGTACATAGAGACAAGAGGATTTCCATATAACAGTGAGTAGCACTGGAGTTTCAGAACAGAGGAAGGACAAGCTAAATGAATTAACTTGGATTTCCAGCAGTTCTCTGAGGACTGTCTGAAGAAGTTAAATAAGTTCTCTTCAGGTGGCCTGCGTCCCAGGAGAACTGCAGTCAGTGGTAAGTGTAAATACTCAGGGAATATCTGAGTGCAGATCTTGAGAAAGAAGAGTAAACCTTCCTAGCACCTTCACAGACTTTGGCACAAGCTTTTACACAGATGCAGGCTTTGGACCAATTCCTTAATACACACCCAGCACCTGCCTATCCCAAAATGCAGGGAACCAAACTAACTGAGCTACCCTGAGTGGCCCATCACCTCACAAATCCATCCTTGTGCTCCCTAATTTCATTGTGCTGAACTCAGCACTTGTGAGTCCTTTCTATGAGCCTTTTTGACTTGCTCTGGCAGAGAACTAAAGCAGAAGAAAACACCTGCTCCTGGATGAACAAATTCAGGCAACTCAGAGGGGGTTTATCTGCTCAGGGTCAGTGCCAGTGCAGCAAAGCAAACAACAGCCCAGGTCTGGGAGAGATGGAGGATGGCAAGAGAACCCTTTGTAGGGAGCTAAGTGACAATTCCACTGCTTGACAGATCTCAGACACATTTCTTGGAGGGCAGTGGCCCCTGGGTGTCTTTTTCCCTCCAGAAACTGCAATGACAGAATATCTGAGTAACCAGCTCAGAATTAGACACCCAGCCTTTAGATGCTTACATGAGCAAATATTAGACACTTGTAGCAGTGTACATCCCCATCCTTAAGGTGATGTAAGAAGTTCAGCATTGCATAAGATGATCTGTTTGCAAGAATGTCCCCAGAAGGGTGGGGTATAAAAGTAGTCTGAAATCTGTCTGCCTTTAAAGTACTGAAATCATGAGACTCCTGTGGGCACGCTGGGAACCAAATGTGTGGACACACAGACATACAGAGGGTAAGTGGTGTTTAAATTTAGCTTACTGGGGCTTGGAAAACTGGAGTTCATCTCATTTGTACAGTGGGACTCTGACTGCCTTTTTTAATCAGTTCCTCACAGTCAGATTACTCACAGGTACTCAAGTGAGAACAGTCTCAGTCCAGCTAATTGTGTGAATTAGCTTTTCTTTTCCCATGATCTATCTTAAAGTGCAAAATATCTTCAATCAACTGCAAAAAATCTACCTGACACAAACAAGAGCACTGGAAAAAAAACGATAAAACTATGAGAAAATGTGAAATATAAACTAACTCTCAGCTTAGAATCTCCATGTTTTTTACAACCATTATCTCCTCAAGCTACACAACAGCTCTCTGAAGAGAAGCAGGTTTCAAATGAAAATTATTTCTCCTCTATTGAATCAAAGTGATTTTGTGGTAGAAAAGTGACTTCAGGAAACAGTAAGTGATGCTAAAGTCACTACAGACACAAGAGGATGGCTTCAGGGCACAACAAGCTGAGTAGGAGTGTGTGAGTGTCACCCACATGAGTAGGTGGCCAGGCATTTAGCATCCTGCTTTTTTTATTAGGAAATTCTCCTGTACATTTTATCACACTTGGAGGACAGCATCTCCCACTATATTAACAGGTTATGGTGAGGTCTTGACACCTTTCCTACCCAGAAGGAACTTTGCTGACTCACTGGTGTCCCAGAGCAGACTTATTTTAGCCTGAAATGCTCATTCTCAGATCAGAGCACAAGCTGATCTGCTGTGAAGCCTTTTGCATGGGACAGCTATTACCAAAACAGGCAAACAGGAAGGCAGGAGTCAGATGACCTTTAAAGTCACCAGGCAGCACTAGGTGGAAATGTCATAGGGCAGCACTGAGCAGTAATGTCTTCCCCATTTGAACCTAGCCTGCCTATATCACTGCAAATGTATTAGGAATAATGATATAGTTTGGACCTGTGCAATGGAAAATAATCACAACTAAAACTAAAGTTCTGCCTCCTTAAAACACAAAAATTGCTTGTCTGTCAGTGAGTTCATTCCCCATTTTTCTAGATTTCCTATTGACCTGGTACCACCCACTTGGCAAGGTGCAACTGGTGTGTGGAGGCTAATATTTGAGGAAGCAGAAAATACTTTATTCACATGCCAAAACAGATGAAGGACTTCCACTCAAACAAAATAGAACACAGACCAGTTAATTTTTTCAGGACTGGGGGGGGTGAGTATTTAAAAAATGGGGGTTGGCTCTCTGCCCTTTGTCTTTACAAGCAGCAAATTTAACACCAAGAATTGATGTAATTCTTAATCAGTACACATTGGGCTATATCTGTAAGGCTGCTAATGCACCTTGTAAGTTAAAAACAAGCAGTCCATAAATCCCAGCACATTTTACCACCCACAGGTTTAGAGGCTTTTGTGAAGTCCACCTTGTAGCCTGTCTCCTTTAATTGCTCAAAACTGACTGCTGGAGCACAATTCTGGCTGGAAATAAACTATATTACACAGCAATTTCAGTTCATGATTGGTAGCCATGGAAACTCCAAGCAATAAGGCTTAAAAAAGGAAATGGCCCTAAAGGGCAAAAATGTGTATCTTGATTCCAGACAAGTGGGATGCTGAGGAGTATTTGTTTCTTCAGAAGGAAATTTTCAGTTTCTGTTTTAAGGCAATTAACTTCTTCATTTGCTTCATAGAAACTAACTCTCACTAATTTTTTAATATAATGTGATTTTGTGATTTGCCATGTTCAGTATTTCTCAAGCCCACTCAAGCTTCTTCACCTGTTGCATATTCTCTAAAGCTAGCCTCAGTCCCTCTGCCTTTCAAAACATGGTTTTGAAATGTGGGTTTAAATATTTTCCAAGTTTTTGGATCACTACTTTTATTAGTTCAAATTGATAGTGCATTTTTTGCTCTGTGGGCAAAATTAAAAGTCCAAGAAAATCAAATGGACAAACAGCTGCTTTTCAAAGAATTGCATAAATTAAGTACAACAAACACAGCAATCTTTTAGGCCTGTCAATTTCTGCAACAGGAGACAGATATCATTAACTATCTTAGGCAATCATCATATAGAAGCCTAAATATTTGATTTTATTCTTGTTGTTCTATCCAAAAAGCCAGCTGCTACTACAGAAGAAAATTATACTGGTCTGACATGATTTGCTCTCAGGAAATCCAAGTCTGCTGCTCCTGCCCATCTCTAGTTACTTTTCCACAGTTTCTAATAATTTTATTTTCTGTTTGTTTTTTTCTTTTTCCCCCCAAGTGATTGAAGTAAAACTGACAATAGAATAATTACTGTGTTATGTCTTCTATCCCTTTTTGTTCCCTTCACTAAAGACATAATCCATTCTCCCCAGGGGCACAAAGTTTTTACTTGTTCAAAGAGGCTTCCTTCCTTTGGGTCTTCATGCATTATCTTAAGATAAAGTTTGTCAGATCAGGTGAGTTAAAAACATTTAATTTACATATCTTACTCTCCAATTTATAATTTCCTTATTGCACTCAAGAGGTCCTACTCTTTTTTTTGTCCATAGCTGTATTAGGTCACAGCTGACCTTTTTGGTGAAGTCTCAAACCCACATACACAATTTGCCTTCTTGACATTCTTTGTTATTCACTTTTCCTGTCCATTAACTAACAGAAAATATGGACTTTAGTCTGTCTTCCTCTTCCTTCTAATACAGTAATTGAAAGTTCTGAGAATTCCAAATCATCCCTGATGCTCTTTCATGGCACTTAGTTCATACTTTGTCCTTCTGATGTGGTTTTTTCTTGCTCAGTTTGTCTTTTTATATCCATCCTCAGTGATTTGATCTAGTTTCCACTCTCAAGTCTCTCTTCTTGGTTGAGATGTCAATGAAGAGGTCACAGTTTAACTAACCTGATCTCCTAATACATTTTTTATCCTTCTCTATTGGGACAGGATTGTGCTTCCCTCTTTAGTAGTATTTTCTTGAAGGACTGCCAGGACTCTCAAAAGCCTTTGAAAATCTATTGACATTTCCAGAAATGCTATGCAATCCCAAAGATGAATAACATGCTCTTCAAGAGGGTTTTATGTTTCCATCATAAATGTGAAATTAAGCCTGGAAAAAAAGTTCAGTCTTCATGGCTTCAGGAGACATGAGGCAAATAACCTCCAGTCAGGTGTCCCCATTAAATCCTTCCTAAAACATTCCTACCCAAACTATCTCTTAGCACACCTTCACTATTGAAGTTCTACTCTCACCAGATGCATCTTTAATTGGAGAAAAATTGGAATTTCTCCAGGAATATTAAACAATAAGAAATATTTATTTTTTTAAAGATGAACTGAAACACAAAATCTTATATTTTTCCTTAATCTTTTTGTTGGTTTTGCTTTTTTGGATTATTTTTTTTTTCTCAATCTAGTCTACATATTAATAATCTATCAAGCAGTTTATTAATTATTTTGTAAAACTTGTGTGAAGTTTAGTTAGTTTCCTTTTCATTTGGCATTGCTTCTATTATGTAAATGCTATGCTTAAGGAATATATTTGCAGTTAGATGTCAGTGGCTGTTCTACTGGTCATTATAATATTGTGACACTGAAAAGACAGTCACACCTTAATTGTGATTTTTTTTGTAATATACAGTCATAACAAACATGTCAGAGAATAGATTTTAGTGAAACCTATTTGATGTCTTAAGTGGTCACTGCAAAAATTCTTCATCCTTACTTCTTCAATAGTATTGAATAAAAGGTGATGTTATTTCAGCAGGCAGGATAGTCTTTGATTTGTCTAAACCAATCCATAGCTATCAACATATCTGATTTATGACTCCTTCCACTCTAAAACATGATCATTCACATGCATTGCTGAATTTATTTTTGCAGCACATTTCTGAATCACTGTCACCCTCACAGGAAGTTCAAGGAATAGGAGGCCAAATGAACAGGGTAAGGCAGTCATGAGAGAAGCAGAGTCTTTGCTCTGCTCTTTCTCAGCCACCAAAAAGTTCCCCTATAGGCTGTAAATATGTGGAACATTCCCTTTGGAGCACACAGGGGCTGTAGAGTATTACTCAAATGCAACTTCAGTGTTCAAATTCATAAAATTTCCTCATGACCCACTCAGAGGGCTCAGAAGGCCCCATGGAAGGTTGTTTGCCTTAAAGGGGGTAAGGATCCAAATTCTACTGCTCAGGTTTGATACCTGAAGTCAGACTGCCCAAATTCTTGGTTTGAAGGCAAGTTTGTGACCTACCTTCCTCATTTGTAATGCATTTTCCAGGGTGCTGGATATTAAGAATGTTTCACAAAAAAGTATTTTTAAAACTAATAAACAATAGTAAATAATTCCAGTTATTGAAAACAGCAACAACAAAACCAAACAAAAAAGACCCCCAAAACAAACAAACAAAAAAAAAACACAAAAAAGAGAAAATAAAAAACCAACCAAACAAAAGGAAACACAATGAAACAAACAAAAAACCACCACCAACAACATTACAGGGAACATCACAACAGCAAGACTATGAGAACAGTAAAAATAGTTATAACATAAATAGGCTTGAATAGCAAAGTATGAGTGAGAAGTAGAGCTGTGAACACAGCAGGCCTTTACATAAATGGAAAGAAATTAATAATAATTAATAGGGAAGTGGTAGAAGTGAAGGCAAAGACATAATGAAATGCAAGAAGAAATTTCAAGAGGTGGTGTGTTGTGATATTGTGTATTGTGAAATGGCTTTAAACTGAAAGGCAGTAGGTTGAGATTAAATATTAGGGAGAAATACTTTGCTGTGAGGGTGGTGAGGCACTGGAACAGGTTGCCCAGAGAAGCTGCAGGTGCCCCATCCCTGTGGGTGCTCCAGACCAGGCTGGATGGGGCTCTGAGCAACCTGATCTAGGGGAAGTGTCCCTGTCCATGGCAGAGGGGGTGGAACTGGGTGATCTTTGTCTCTTCCAACTCCAATCAATTTATGATTCTATGATCATCTGAAAGATGGAACAGAGGACTACTCTGACTTGAGAGAACAAGACCTGTAGAAATTAGTGTTGAAAAGAATGTTGTTAATACTCCTTGAACACAAACCATCTCTTTACTTTGTCTTTACTTTGGCCTTCAGTATTGCAATTTTCCCTCTTGTAGGCAGATATCAGAACTCCACCCTGTGTTTTCAACCTCTTTGTGTATTGGATTTGTTTTTTGGACTGCTCACTGCTCACCAGTGAAAACAATACCTGGTTCACAAGAGTGTCTGACAGCAGAGCTTTCTCATGTGTAGTCATGCTACTTAATTCTGCAGAGTACCCTGGAACAGTTTATTTGTAAGATGTTTTATGTAAATAATTGTACAATTGATTTCACAGAGTCACTCTAGCAGTTGAACAGATCTGTGTTCAGAGGCAGGAAACTCCCTGTAGACAGCACATCTCCCAGGCCTAACTGTGCCTGTGTTTTGAAGAAAAGTTTCAGTGGTCTCAGGGGATTTTTATCTGACAGGCAGACTGCAAATGCTGCTGTATAATATCTAGCTTGAAAATAAAGGCTGAGTATCTGGGGCAATCAATAGCAGAAGTTAGATTCCCCAGTGGAAATCTAACAGCAAACCAAGACTCATTGCTCCCTGAATTCCAAAACACTCTGTGTTAGTCCCATAAACCAAACCATACATTCTAGAAACACAATCCTAAACCCATGGCTGTGTACATGAGAGGAGACCGTGACTTTTTGGGTTGTTTTTAACAGGTTTTATCTTTTAGTAATTTTTGTCTTCCAATACATCCACGTACATCTTCAAAGTTTCTTTTCCTCACACTGCCCCCTTGATATGCAAAGCTCTGATTGGATTAAACCTCACAGAAAATAAGTCTTCAGTTGTGCCAGCTGAAGACAGTGGGCCCTGAAAGGAAAAAAGACAAAACCAAATTAGAGTAGATCTGGAAGTCAGAAAGTCTGGGTAAAACTTCTCTCCCTGGATTGCTGCCAATGCCACAAAGAATTCAAAAGGATAATAAGACATTTCCTGAGTGTGCTGCAGAGGTCAACTATGTTGTTTTTAATATCATAGAATCATAGAATGGTTTAAGTTGAAAGACGTCTTAAAAATCTAGTTCCAAATTCCTTATCATTGGCAAGGACATCTTCCCCTACACAAGGTTGCTCAAAGCCTCATCCAGCCTTGAACACTTCTAGGGCTGGGACATCCACAGATTGTCTGGGAACATGTGCCAGTGCCCCATTATTCTTAGAGTGAAGAATTTCTTCTTTATTTCCTTTCTACACCGACTGTCTTTCATTTTAAAGCTGTTTCCCACTGTGCAATCACTACAGGACATGGTAAAAACTCTCCACCTTTCTTTTATGTCCTCTTTACGTACTGAAAGGCCACAATAAGGTACCCCCAGAGCCCTCCCACTTCCAGGCTAAACAACTCCATCTCTCTTCTAAAGTAAAGGTGCTTTATAATGTCTTTGTATGCACAGTATAAGCACAACTTCTCACCAAACTGGATCAGTAGCACCAAAGCCCAAACCAAACCCAGATCCACTCTTCACTTTCAAGCAACCTCTCCTCCATCTCAAGTTCTCAGCCCCAACCACTACTCCATGCTGTGGTGTGGTGGTGGCAGGGGTGGCACTGACCTGTGCTGGATGACCTTACTCCTGCTCACCAAGATGGTTGTGGCTTTTCAGGTGGCACAGAGCACATCCCCTGGTCCATGTGCCCCAGTGCCCTCCTCAGCAGGGAGGGGAGGAGGGAGGAATGGCATCCTTCCTCTTGTACAGCCAACAGGGGAGCTCAGTGTGTGCTGAAGTGTTGTGTTACAACCACATACCAGCAGTACTTTAGATTGATCCACTGACTCTTCAAACACTCTTGCACCTCCAGGGTGAGAGACTCTGCCAATTCAGGGATTAATCAGTCAGGAAGAGGAGTTGTGGGGTAGTTTCAAGCAGAAAAAAAATTAGTTTGTGTAGCATAAAAAATCCTATGGAATTCTGCAGTGGCAGAATGAGAGGGAAAACAGAATTAGGGAACAGGGCTGTAGCACTGAAAACTCTATATAATGAAGTGATAATGTAGAACTGCAGGCTCAGGGTGTCTGACACAGGCACTGGTATCAGAGGGGCAGCTCTGCAAGCCTGTTCCTGTCCCCAGGACAGCCTTGTGATGCAGTGTGCACCACAAACCCACAGCTGAGGAGGATGCTTTACACCCCTCTGTGAGGCAGGTGTGTCGTGGTGGCTGTGGAGGAGCAGGATGAGGTCAAGACATGGGTGATGACACACAAGGTGTCACGTTTCACTCTTGCTCCCTGCTGTCTCGGGGCTTTGTTTCAGCTTCTTCACTGCTCTGGGACTTCATAGTGCCTCCCTCACCTCATCAGGGGCCCACAGGGGCCCACCAGGCAGCTGAGACCTGCACCTCTCCTCTTGTTCTGTCCTTTTGGAACAGAACATGTTTTGAGCACAGCCTGCAAAATGAAAAGTGTAGTTCCTGCTCTGCTAATGCAAGTTTTTTTTTTCATTTTGTGCCCTAAACTTTGTGTTCTTAAAGAGAATGAAACCAATAAATAAATCCACAAACAAAATGTACCTTGTATACAAAATAACAATCAAGAAGCAATATATTGGGTGAATGAAAATATTGTATTTCACCAGAAATTACTTGTTTCACTCTGATTTTGACTAACTTGAATTATATGAAATGAAAACTTGCTAAAGAAAGGTAATTTGAAAATAGGAAAGATCAACACCAAATGTTAGACTGCATCCAAAGGTTTTCTTCCTGCTTATTTTTTTAAGAAAATTTTGCTGAACACATTCCAGCATTTACAATGATAGAGCATTAATTATAGTGTTGCAAATTCAAGAACACTTGTATTGCCTTCATTGCATGAATAACAGCCATTCTACAAGCAGTGGAGTGCAGACAAGCTGATAAATCTTACTCCAGAGCAGGAAGCCACATTACTCCATTGCTTGCATTGGGAATTTCTGGCTTGGTCCTCACCTCATCTTGGAGATGTGACCAAATTCTCACAGCCTAAGCTCTGTGCTCAGTCTTCCAAGATTAATTTTTCCCAAATAGAGGACATACCTTTGCTTACATGCCTAACACATATTTGGATGTAACAGGCAAGAAATATTCATTATATCCAAAGCTGGGAGCAAAGAATTAAAAACTTTCAGGTTTTAGAGGTTTAAATCAGACATTTAGAATAGTGTAAAAGAAGAAAATATGAAACCAAAGAAATAGAGAAAATAGATTGCAATTTTGCTTTTTAGGTTCAAGTGATGGGATGAATGTTGTCTTGTGGTGAAAATGAAGGTAACACTTGGCTTCATGGCAACTTATCTGGTGCTCCATATGAATTTTAGCCAGTAGTGTCTCCTCTGAAGCTTTGAGTCATTTTGCCTCCAGGAATAAAGCAAAATCCTCTGTCACTTGTGGAAGGTGTGCACTTTCATCCAGGTCTGGAGTGGGAAGTGCAGCTGATTTCATTAAGGACATGTGGTCTTTCAGAGATAGCTCAATCTTCTCCAGGGAGGTAGACAGTTCAAAGCTCCTGTTGGGAGGTTTGATATGGAAGATTATGGAGCAGTCAAAGCTGTAAGGAAGCCACAGCATGCCCTGGAGAGCAGGGTTGCTTTCACTGAAGAAGTCCTTCAGAGCTGATTGAATAGGAGCCCAGAACAATGGTTTATCTCCCTATTCAAACCTTCAAAATTTACTTCGTGGCTGCCTCAAAGTTTATTAGTGGTGCATCTGTACTAAGCACTCATTGCTTCCTTCTTCAACATTTTCATGGCATTTTTTTAATTAATCCACAACTGAAAGAAAATTAACTTCTAAAGAAACAATACAGGAAGTAAACAATTTTCTTTTATTTATCCTTGACAGAAAACCTGTCATGCCCTAAAGCTGAACACTCCACTTTTCTTCACATTATACAGGCATTTCCTCACCTTTTCATCAGTCACTGCTGTGCCTTTGTTAAAATATGAGGACTACAGGGCATTGCTGCTGCCCTTGCACACACTTAGCTCCTGTGATGCTCTGGGTTTTTCAGCACAAAACCCCCCACACTGAAAGCACATTATTAACTTTGCAAATCAGTTATTAAAAGCTGCGGAAATACCAGGATTAAAATTTGCCCCACTGTGCTCGTGCTTATGTAAGAGAATGTAATATAAACACACTCTCCTGTCCTCTTCTTCCTTCTTCCAGAAACAGGAGGATTTTCCAAGAAATGAGAGAGAGTGCAGCTATCCATCCCCTATGAGAGGTGAAAGGGTTGTTAGCCCAGCTTTGCTATCCCACTAATGACAAAGACAGCAGATCCCACCACACCACTCTACCACTGCCCCTCCTCAGCTGCACAGGAGAGGGAGGGAGGGAGGGAGGGACAAGAAGATGGAAGGAGGTTGAGCAAAACTGAAAGGTTGTGCTTGTACAAGCAGAGGAAAACTACAAAGTTTTCCCTCTCTACTTCTCATCAGCAAACAATGTGCATCCCTTCCCAGGAAGCAGGACTCCAGCACACCAAGGGGCTGCTTGGACAGACAGACATTTTGTCCCTTTGGGCAGTTGGCTCAGCTGTCCCAGCTGACCACAAGATCTTGTCCACCTCCAGCCTGCTGCTGGGAGTGGGGTGTTGGGGAGACCGTGCTGATGCTGTGCCAGCACTGCTCTGCAGTAGCCAAACCACTGGTGTGCTATCAACACCTTTCCAGCTACCACTGCACAGCACTGTGAGGGCTGCTGGGGGGAAAATTAACTCCATCCCAGCCAGAACCAATACAATGTGTTTCTGTTTGTAGTTTCTGTTCAGCTGAAAGATCTCCAAAGCAGGTACTGCTCTCCCAAATCTTATTCCCTAGTTCTACAGCAGAAAGGAGACAAAATTTCCCTTTTATTTTTCACTCATAATAAACCATACACACCTTTATTTTTGTTTAATATTCTAAATTGCTAAAAGGGAGTAAATATTTTGGCTGAAATTTAAAAGAAAATATAATCAACCCAAATAATCACACAAGAAACTTCAGCCCAAGAGAAAGTTTGACTAAGTCTTGTCTGATTTTAATCTTACACAGTGTATCCAGCTGACAATAGGTGGGGCTAGAAGCCTTCCCAATAATGTGACAGTGCCTACTTTTGGACACTTATGGAACAAGAGAAAAATCAGTTTTGCAGTACAGATATTATCTCATCCTTCAGAGCCATTTATCTTGCCAAGGAGAGCAGCAACCCCATTACCCTGTCCCAAAGTCTGTTACAAAGTCTGTGAGTAATGACAGACAGCAAATCAGTCACTCCATTAGGCAGACAGAAGTGTTTTGTTCAGCAATGGCTCCCTTCTCACTGTGAAGCAAAATGATAAACAAATCATGCCTGCTGAAAATATCTGCTTTGCTCTGGGGCTTCCTGAGAAGCAGGTGAACAAAGCCACACATCCACTTCACCACAGCATCCTCCATTTGGTAAGCAGGCAAAGTTGACCCAGACTAAAAAGAAATTATGTCCTCAGCAAATATAATAACACCTCAGCATCTGAGAAATGGTATTTCTGACTATGCAGAGTTCCTTCCAGAGTGATGTCAGATGGGGTAAAGGGTTCTCAGTTCTGAAACAGTACAGAAACCAAAAGTTATGTCTAACCTTGCAAATGCATAACTGTTGGCTTTCTCTTCTTGCATTTTATTGTCTCTCCTCTTATAATGACACTTCCCTTTGAGAAGGATTCAGGTGAGTCCCTCATCCTTTCCCAGCTGGATATGTGATAAAATTAGAGCTATAGCTACAGAATTATTTCCTTTCTCAGCAAGACTGTTGCAGATGCTGATTGGTTCTCCCCAGGGCAGCCTCCTGGTTGCTTCAGTTTTTGAACAGGAATAAAAGTGCATACAAAATAGGAGAAGATCATAGGGTTTCATTTTATGTAAGTTCAGTCTCAAACAATTCAATAGGTACCAGTTATAGAGACAGATGAGACTGTTCTGTATATTCCAGTTCAACACTCCACTTGTGGCAGTGCTGCACAGGAACTGAGCACAGTCATAATTAATTTTGTTCCCATTCCCCTCCTGTTCCATATCCCTGTGGATAATCTTCCAAGTTCCCTTAGATCCACTAAAGAACAAAGAGCTTTCTGGGTCAGGTGCTGCAGTATCTAATGTGTGGAAAACCTCCAAAAGAGAAGCTTACCCTACAGATTTTCCCACAGAACATGATATATTAGGAGAAAGTTACCTCAGCATAAGAGCCCAGACATCCAGCACCCTGAACCAGAAGGACTCTAACTCAAAATGAGGATGTAATGCCAGGATGATGTTGGCACAGACAAGTCCTGCAGGTCAAGGAAGAAGAACTTCTGTCCATTTAATGTCTCAGCTGTGAATCTCTTCAAGAAAGGGCTAGAAGGCTCATTCTTTTAAAGAGCCAAACTGAACTCTGTTGATTTGGAATGTATGAAATATAGACCTAGATAATATATTATTAATACACAGGTATATATTAAATAATTTCTTTTAATAGTGAGGTGTACATGGTTGTCCCTTATATAACAATCTGCTGGTGGTAGCAAACTTCCCAAAAAAGTGTAAACCTGACTATTTTCTTTCCTGTCCCCAAGGGAATTTCAGGATGCAGTTTCACCATTCTGGTAAGCACCTTTAGCACCCAGACAAAAAGTATTCTGCAGTCTGAATAAAGCAGAGTCACCAGCTTTCCAACAGAGCTGTGTCAATAATGCAGAACAGAATTCAGGATTTATTGGTGCTTCCCACGGGAACTCTCTGGGAAAGAGTTATCCAATGCTCTCTTGTTTCTTTATTTGACTCTACTCTTTTTCAGGTTTTCCTTCCTTTGACATTTCCTTCTTTCCCCCTGTTTTCTCTTCATGTGTGTGTCGGGGTCTTTTTGGTTTGTCAGGTACTTTTTAAAAGCTGAAAAAGGGCAACTGTTGCTTCCAAGAATTCTTCCCATTAAGCAGTGAAGCTGTTGTAAAGATGTAGCTAAACAGATACTGCTCACATGGCAGGTGTCCCTTGCACACAGAACAGTGGGAGCTGTCTGACTCACTGTACTCGTTAATGTAAGTTTTACCAGTGCCAATTGTTGTCCATTATGTGACCTGAATTGTGATAGAAAATAATAAAAATGCCTAAAAAGTCGAGCACTTGCTCTTGATTATTGAATAGTATGAAAACAGAATTAAAAGTACTGAAAAGCAATGAAACCAACACCTTGATAAAGATTTTTTTCTGCTCTACTCTTAGCCTGAGATATTATTTGTGTTTTTCTTCAAAAGTGGCTTCTATTCACACACAGGAATCACTAGAATAAAATCTCTGGCTTTTTCTCTGGAGGCCAGAAATCGACCTATTGTAGCTGAGAAGGGCTGGAAACTTTTGATGTTCCCAGTTTCATTCCTCAGAGAAGCAATAGGACAAATCAATAAAGCTTATTAACTTTGTTTTCAGTCCCTTTGTACAGACTTTTATCCACCCCCCAGAATATGTCCAGTGGAGCTGCAGTAGTAGTTGCTGTGAAGAGGAAACTCTTATAAAAAAACATATCTACTGCATTTTTTCTACACTGCATAAAAAAAAGATTAAATAATCAGAAGAATATTTTAGTGAATATAAGTCTGGAACATCTTTCACATAGAAATTATTTAATTCCATAAGGATTCCTCACACAAAAAAGACCTGACAGGGGGGTAAACCACTTTATGAATTTTATTATGTTTCTTATTTCCTAATGTTGGATTTTCTTTTCAGATATTATTATGAAATTTGTAAAGATGGTGTAAAAAATAATTGGGCAAGAAGTAATTTATGCAATTAAGAAACATAAAACTATTACTGTGGTTGTTTTAATTTCTCAACAATTTTTTGTCAGTTGTTTACTCTCTAAATACATAAATAGAACTATAATAAAATAACTCTGCACTCCCTTAGCTTTTGAAGGATTAAAATTTCAGTCAGCATCAATTAGGGTAGTTCCCCAGAGGCAAAAATCAGTGCTTATATATATGTCACTGTAAAGACTTGAAATAAGACATTGAATGAAAAAAGCTGAAATTTTCACTATGAGAAACAAGTTGCAACTCCAGTTAGGGTCAATAACTGCAGGCACAGATATCACAAAAGCAAAATTAGCTACATTTTCAATATACCTTGTGAGTATGGAAGTCAGAACCAGCATTCTTTTGGACATAACAGATAAATAAGATTAAATAAGGCAGAAAATATGAAATTATAGTTGTAGATTCCAGAGATCAGTGCTCTCTTGGAATTTTTAGAGTAGTGGAATTTTAAGAAGCTAAGAAATGGAAATCAACTTTCCTGACAATTGTTTTGGATTTTGAGTTTAAAATGTATTTATTACAATACATTATTCAGAATACTCTCCAAGGTGCTGTGTTTGAGTGGCAAGTGGTACTCACCAAGTTCTTTCATGGAAGTAGTACCTGATAGAAGTAGTATTCCACAGAAATTTTACAGAACTAGCCAGCACACAAGAAAAGCTGAGTAAAGGTCAACACAGTGTCTGGCTATGTGTGTTTTCATTTATCACTGGGTTACATCATCCCAGAGAGCCATTCATGGAGAATGAAACATTCATACATTATCTGTGATCTCCCTATAAATAGAAATAGTAATTAAAAGATGTAATGACATAAGTAGATTGCATTCTAAGCATATTAGTTGAATATGTAATAGTGTTATATGGAAGCAATGTATCATCCAGCTGGCCTTGGTCATAATCCACAATATTTCATAATCAGTTAAAAAATAAACAGTGGGTATGACTTAACAATTTTCCATGTGGATCTTATGGAAAAATGACAATTCAGAGTAATATAAGACTATATTCCTGTCTGATGTAAAGTAGCACATATGGAAAGAAAAATTGTTGAACATTTTGGTCTCATCAGTTCTTAGGTCATTCAAGTTAGAAAGGGTCTCATGAGGTCTGTGATCCATTTGTTCAATGGCCACTTGTTCAAAACAGGGTCAACTATGAGATCTGGTATGTTAGAGAGAGCTCAGGAAATACAGAAATACTTGTAGCATATTCCTGGTTACAGTTTTTTTGACTTGATCTTTCCCTAGGGTTTGTGGTCATGAATCTATTTGGCTTGTGAAGTCCCATTGACCTCACTCATACATAATCTGTAATGTAAAAGCTGGTGAAAAAATATTTAACATCACATTAGTTGCCTGAAATCCAATCTCTTCAAATGCATTCTTCAACCCTTTATATGGTACTCACAACCCTGATTCCACATGAAAAGCCTCATTGACAAAAACCTTGTTAACTGTTATTAAGAGAAAGCATAAGTAACTGTTGTGACATGATGGATAATTCATGATACTCCCACACTTCACTTGAAATAATTATTTTTGGTTTCTCCCACAGATGCAGGAAGAACACAACATGTATTCTTAAATGTCCTTATACTGCTGGCTTGAATTTACTCATTTTGCCTTTGTCTCTTAACCCAACATTCTTTTTTCTTTTTCAAGCATCAAGGGGAAAAAAGCAAAGTATTGCCTTCCTTACAAACCATTACCATGTTACAATTTTTAAGCAACTTTACTCACACAGGGAACCAGGCTGAATTCTGATATTTACCTGCATTGCTGTCAATTCTGAGGAGCTCCACTGTCTGCTGGTTACAGATAATCATGCTCTGGTTTCCAAAACTCTGGTCTTACATTAAATTCCTGTTGTCAGATTACCTCCTGTCAACCACAGTTTTAAGGACATAATAACAAATTCTGGGGAAATATAAAAGAGGCATGCTGGTCAGGCATAGTCATTCTCTTCTTAGTTCTTCTGACCACACATTCAATGGCACCTTTTATTTGTTTCATAAACAAGAAAGTGAGCTTTAATTTCTGCACTTTCACATCAAACAGCAGCTCACCTTTCATATTTCTACTGTTTTCCCATATAATGATTAATTTTGCATTTTCTGAGTCAATGTATTGGCCTGTTCCTGTCCTCCAGTCCTCTACATAACTGCAACCTTTTCAAAGTGATTCACTTTTTCTCAGACAACAGAAATTTGCAATGTCTTGTTTATCATCTCTTTTATTAGCTGAGGATTTGAGCTCTTTAGAGCTGCATTTTTTCCTGTGTTTGGAAATCACTTTCCACTGTGGCATAATCAAAACTGGTATGAGAAAATACTCTTACCTACAGTAAAAGCATAATCAACAAAACCTGTACCCAAAGGAAGTTTCTCAATACAGGAATTTAATTGAATTTGGAAGGAGCTTTAACATTTTGTATTGCTAACAGACAGAGTTTTAATAGCTCGTAACAATGCACTTCTGGAAGAATTATTAACCTTCATGATGCATTTCTTAAAACAAAATTTTAATTCTTCTAGATCAGGACAAAGAAAGACTTACCACCTCTGTTTATGACAAAACTTGTATGTTTTCCCTTGAAGCATCTATGACTGACATCAGAATAATTGCACCTTACAGCAATTACATGGCCTTGTATGACAACTTCTCTGTTCTTTAATAATATCACCAGTCTCTGAGAGAAAAAAAAACTCATATTTCTTCTGAAATCCTTCCCTTAAGAATTGCACAATCCAGGAAAAGCATGCATTGGTAGAAATAGGCATTGATAGAAATACCATGATTATCATCAAAAGCTAATACTCAGGTTTTGTGTCAGAACTCCATTTCTCAGAAAAGTTCAAGGTGCAAAACAACGGAGTATTTGAAGAAGGAAGGTGGAAAATAATTTAGTGTGTCCTATCCCTCTCCATCTGAATATAAAACACATTATTTCAGGACAGAATAATATGTTTTCACCAGAATTTCTTAGGTTTAAGGAAAAAAAGTAGGCCTCCTTGGAAAGTCTCAGGGACATGTCACAAATCCAATTAAAGGACATCCCACCTGGAATATATGAGCTTTGCTCAATGACCACATACATAATTCCCTTGGGTTAACTTTGCCAAGAAACCTTATAAGCTAAGGAGCCAATAAGTCACTGTGCTGGTTTTGATCAACACAGAGTTATTTTTCTTCACAGTAGCTGAGAAAGGGCCATGTTTTGGATTTGTGGTGAAAGCAGAGTTGGTAATCCAGGGATGTTTTCATTCTTGTTAAGCGGTTCTTAGACAGAATCAGAGCCTTTTCTGCTTCTTGCAGCAGGGAGGAGGATGGGGGTACATAAGGGCTTGGGAGGGGACAGTGAGGACAGTTGATCCCAGCTGATATCCCAGAGGGATCTGGCACCATGCTCAGCAGGAGCAGCTGGGGCAAGAAGGAAGAGGATGGCGTTTGCCTCCCCAGATCTCTGCTGTGCTCCATCGAGCTCTGCTTCCCTGGAGATGGCTGAACACCTGCCTGCCCTTGGGAAAGGGATAAGGAATTCTTGTTTCCTTTTTTATTTTCTTTGCTTGTGCATGTGGCTTTTGCTCTACCTATTAAAATGCCAATATATCTCAGCCCACAGGTTTTCTCACTTCTAATTCTCTCACCCATTCCACCAAGGGGACGTGAGCAAGTGCCTCATTGCTCTTAGTTGCTGGCTGGGGTCAAACCATGACAGACACAGGCAAATTGTTACTGAGAAAATGATTGGTCCAGAAAAGTTTCCTCTCATGAAAATTCAGCAGGTGTTTAATGGCAAAATACTGAAAATGGCAAGTGTGAGTAGCCATATTTTATATTAATAAGTGGTGAATAAAAAAAACCAAAACCAAAACAGTTATAATTACAGTGCTGCAAGTGAAATTTCTCACCTCAATATTTAGAAAAATCATGTTTCCTAATAGGAGATTAGCTACACAAGTCTCTCAGACCTTACCTTGACTGAGATAAGAGTGCTTTTTGCAGGACACCAAACAGTTACAGGACAGTAAAGAGAAGACCAGTACAGGACCAGGACACAGTTAGTGCATACCCTGGATCACAAAAACTCAGAATTGTTACTTGACCTACTATGTGCAGCTGTCTGACAAACATGGGCATTATTTCCTTCAATTCCTGTCATAGTAACACAATGCAAACAGTTTCATAGATGAAAAGTTATAAATTTCAAGACTACTAGGAAAAGATCATTTTCCTAGAAGAAGATGTTAAGAAAAAAGGCCATGGAACCTCTTTTTAGTACTATCAGAACTGTGTTCTACCTAACATATTAATGAAAATACTACAAAAAAGTACCCACCCTAACAGAATAAAGGCTGACTGTGTTTATCAATTGACATCAACCAATAGATTTAGATAAGCAGGGAAAAGCTTTCCAAAGTTTGAAATGCTGAAATGCTGGAATCACAGCTTGCAGAGCCTGTGGAATCTCCATCACAAGTATTTTTAATAAAGTATTGCACAACCATCTGCCTGCCACTAATTCAGAGATATATAAACTATCCTTGGGGAAAAAATGGTGGATATATCATCTTTTGAGGGTCATTGCAGCTCTGAATTTGTAGTGTTCCAGAATTACTCAGGAGCTTTGGTTCTTTTCTGCAACAGAAATTTACAGAAAAGAAGATAAAAGTTAATCTCTATTCTGAAATCTACAGCCCTTTTGATAAGAAAGTAAAAATGTTATGAAATTGTTTATGTTGACATTTAGTAGAAGCAATAAAATAAGATCAATTATTTAATTATATTTGAGATTTCCAAATAGTTAAAAATTTAGTGTGCACTGTATGAAAAATTAGGTCATTATTTAAATTGTGGCCAAAAAACCCCCAAACTCCAACATGTCACTAGAAATCTGATCCAGGTGGACAGATGGAAATAATACTATTAAATACTTTATTGCCAGAGGTCATGTAATCAACAGCCAATGAAAGGAAAACCTTGAAGAGATAAGAGACAAAGACATTTCATGCACTGCAGGTGGTGTAGGTAGACATATTGCTTCCTGATTAAATCAAATAATTTATTTTCTTGATTTGATATCCACAGAAATTACTCCTGATAACTTTTGAATATAATTTGCTTTAAATCCCAAAGGTTTATCCAAGGTTAACCTTATAACAGCCTATTCAGGGAACAATCAAAAACTCTGCAAAGGAGATGAAAATGAAATTTTTAATAATAGGAAGATTTTTTCTATTCTTTAAACTCATAAAGTTTTGTGTGCAAGAATATTGGAAGTTTGGATAAAAAGTGGCTACTGGGCATTTCAGATCTTACTCCTAAGGGATATAATTTGCTGAAGAAGGGAATTCAACAGTAATAAACTCATCTGTATTTTGCTAATCCACACAAAAATTCAACAGCTGTTTTCTAATATCTTAAATGTTTTCCCAGATGCTGAAATATATTCATTTTCCTAATTAAAAAATATACCACTGCACATTTTTAAAACAGCTATGAAATACTTTTACAGATGCTGCTGATAGTGAATCCCATAGTTGAATGTTTTATTTTTTCACCTGATTTTCTTCATATTGTAAGCCTGTCACATTTTAACTGTTCAGACTCAAAAGTTTTGTACCAGGTCCTGCCTCAGTCTTGATTTTGTTGGAAAGGTTCCCATTGAAAGGATAGAATCATTGCTGTAGCTAAAGGAAATATGTTAGGCTTAGGTTAGGTTTTCAAAATTCATGACTGTTTACTGAAAATATCAAGGTTTTCTGTAGGTTGAAGTACTTGAGATTTAAAAAGAACCTCACGGTGTCAGGAACGCACTCTTTTTTAATCCCATGGATATCCACCCAGTTTAGACTAAAGCAGAGGATTTTGAAAAATCTTAGAGTGGTCATTAGAGATTTCTTACATGCTGGCAGGTTCCAGAGACACCATCTGCTCTAATTATGTTTCATGCATTCCCAGCTTCTACAAGCCAAGCAGACAGGCCATGCATCATTCCCAGGGAGCGACAGTGTGTTGTGCCTTAGGGGTGTGATATGTGTGTGGGAGCAGAAACATTCACCTGCAAGTGCTCTCCTTGTCTGCTGAGGTCTGCTGGATGCAACTGAATCCAATATCATTCTGAGCCAGCTTTGACTTGCACAATCTCTTTCGCCCCACCAGGACAAGTTAAAACTAAAAATCTGGCCCGAGACCCACAGTCCTTTTGAATAGTTTGGTTTTATCCTTTGGTGGGGATATTTTGTGCCATGGGGGCAATGAATGTGTTGTTTTGGTAGCAAGGCTCTAGTAAATTACTGATTCCTGGCCATAGTTCCCTAGAGAAAAACTCATAGGTGCATCCCATGGTTGAGACTGTCCAGGTGACAAGCCAAAACAGGGAGTGAAACCACAACTAGTCCCCAGAAGGAGAGTGTGTATATTCTGCTGAAGCCTGGTCTAAGATTCTGCAGAAGACACAAAGACAAGAAAGAAACAAACTAAAACTTCAGAAATTGCCTGATCTGAAGTTTATCTTTGGAATTTTATTCTACTTAACTTTCTTCCTGCATTGAGGCATTAAGCAGGAAGTGCTCCTGTGCAATCCCATGTGCTCCCTTCCTAAGCAACAGATCCCAAATGAATGAGCATTCATAAACCCTATAAATTTCTCCTAAATAAAGGGTGAGAGCTGGAGGATTTTCAGCAAGGGAAGTAAAAGAGCTGTGGTAGCTTTGTAGATGTTGATTAGACCAGAGATGGCCAAAGAATGGCCAATTAGCCAAATGCAGCCTGCCGTTGCAGTTCATTCACCATTTTGACCCCTTTGCTCCATGCTGCCTTCTCCTTCAAAAGGAAGCACTCAGAAGGAGACACATCTGACAGTATGAGAGGAAATGTTTGCAGTTCATGATTTACCTCCCAGTTAGTAAACAGTCATACCCAGGTGACAGCTTTACACTGCATAAAACTTGGCTGAACTGGGCAGCCTGCAGAGCCCCAGCCTTGCTGACAATACAGGTTCTGGCAAGACAAGCTGTGTCACACTGGCCACAACACTTTCTTCATTAGCCTTGCTTCTTCTCTGCTAATATCTTTCCCAAATCTTTTCTCCTAGTGTGGCAGCTAGACACTCCCAGTCCAGGGCTATTAGGAGCATCAACAGGTTTTCAATCACTTTACACCATTTGAAGAAGTCATTGCAATATCTTCCATTCTGGACTCTGTTCCTTTTGAGCAGGGGCATAAACTGTATTGGGAGTGAGGAATTAGAGCTATAAAATACTTCTCTTTGTTAAAAGAACCTCTTAGGGCCAGGATAAATGTCACTTAAATGAAAGGTTTAAAGTTGCCATAGGTCCAAGGGCACTTCCTGGGGCTGGCTGTCAGGACCAAGGGAAGGACCCTTCTAGGGCAGCAGTTGGACACTTGGGACACTTGACATCACTCACTGATTCAGGGCAGGGAAATTAATGGAGCTCCACGTGACTGAGTGTCTGAGTTAGTCACTCTAGGATCATCCTTATCATCACACAGGCAGCTTCAGCTGGAGATAAAACTGACCTACTTTAGGAACAGAAAATCTGAGCTCGTGTACCTCAATTTCCACACACTGACCCTGAAGGGACCCTGAGACCCACAATGTCAGACTGAGACATCTGACTCCTCAGCAGCAAAGGGAGCTCAGCAGGGCTCTCTACAAGCACTTCTGGCATTACCAGCTATGCCATTTGGCTTCCAATAGCACCCTCAGAAGTGTGGAGTCCTGCTGGAAGTCCTGCATAGCATTTGCAAAGCTGTGTAGGTGTCCTGGGGATGCCAAGGTGTGCAATGGTATTGGGTGGCTCTGTTTGCACTCCCCTCTAATTAAGTAACACAATCCCCATTCTAAGTTTACAACTTTCTTTGAATTTTAACATAGTTTTGTTTCTTCCTATAAAATAATTTAATATAATATTTCAGCCTTTCCGTTGTTCTTTAAGTCTTTGAGAGGTCACAAAAATAGTTTTACATCAATAATAAAAACTAGTTCTATGCAGCTTATACAATGCCCATTTTTGTCTGATCATATGAAAACAGAAGGCAAACATACAAAAATTTTACACATAGACAAATCTTTTTATCATGCAACTATTTCTAAGTTCAATATTATTCTGTTGCCTGGAGTGGCCCAGAAATAACTCTGTAAGCTATTTGTTCTATTCTGAGAGGATTTTCAATTTTTTGATTATTTGGTTAAGAAACACAGATGCTCATCACACATATGAAAAGCTGAAAACTGCCTTGATGTGATGACCTATTTTGCAGCTCTTCCATCAATCAAACCCAAATCCCTACCTGAATTTTTTTCTCAGTCTTTTTTGAAGCACATTTCCCCCTTTTTTCTTTATTAATCTTCCTGTTGTACCAAACTCAGTTAATTATCTGCCTAACTGGCAAAAAAAAAGGAACATAATATCCTTCTCATGAGCCAACACTTTCCAGGTTTTCTGTTAGTTGTGCACTGCTTTTAAAATATTGAGTGGGATATGAATGGGACAAGGTCTACAGCAGCATAGAAAATTTGCAATGCAGTACAGCAATAGTTTACAAATATTTTAGTCCACCCATAAAGCATAAAATTTCAACATTAACATGCTGGTCCTCTAAAGGTAATAAACTTCTGAGGGCAGGATTTTACAAAGCTGGAAAGTTTTCTGAACATCTGGAACTGCACAAATAACATCAACAACCAGAGAGTGCACAAGTTTTTGGTTTACACCCCAAAAAAATTCCTGAAGTCTGGATAAAGTAATGCAGGTGTTTCTACTCACTGAAATAGTGATTTCATAAAATTGACTTGAGGGTGATTTTGAAACTGTTGCCTCAAAATATTATCAAAGTACAGAAAGAAAGTTTGCAATATCACAGCATGGAAGCAATGAAATATGGTGTATGACATATAAAAATATGAAATTTAAATTTAGAATTAATAGACTGGGATATTTGGATGATAATTGGAAACTAGAACCATGCTGTCAGATTCCAACATTTGAGTAAATCAGCATAATTAAGTCTATATCATATTGTAAGTATTCTTAAATTACTGTTTTAAGTCAAGGAGTGAACTTCTTCAGGTGCCAGAATCACCCCAGTTGCTTTATTAAAAACAAATAACTATAAGGACTTGGGATTGTTCAGTCTGGAGAAGAACAGGCTCTAGGGAGGCCTTACAGCAGACCTACAGTTCTTAAAGGGGGCCTACAAGAAGGCTGGAGAAGGACTTTTAATAGGGGCATGTAGTGGTAGGACAAGGGGGAATGGCTTCAAACTGAAGGAGGGCAGGTTCAGAATAGATATTAGGAAGACATTCTTTGCTGTGAGGGTGGTGAGGCACTGGAAGAGGTTGTCCAGAGAGGCTGTGCATGCCCCATCCCCAGGAAGGATCAAGGCCAGGTTGGGTGGGACTTTGAGCAGCCCAGTGCAGTGGAAGGAGAAGCAGCATGGTGCTCCAGTGCCTGCAGCAGCCTGTGGGCTTCCCTGGGATTTGCCAGGGCTTCATGGGCAACACTTCAGCTGGGAGCTGAGAGAAAATACGTTGAGTAGGAACAATCATTAACAGACTGGTTTCCTTAAACCCCTTTGGCTGCTTTTAGTCACGTCTTTTATCACAAGATGGGATCCCAGTTCACAGAAAGGAAACGTAAAACTGGAAATGCTTGCCATCTCTTCGTGCCTTCCAATGTGGCATTAAAACTCATCAACACTGGGAACTGGAATTACAGTAAAAAGGAAAAGAGTTCTACCTGTTAATGCAGAGTCTGTCCCGTGTAGATTCAGTAAGGACAACACAGGAACAGCACAAGTGTTCCTGGGAGCACTGTATATTGCTTTCCCACCCAAACAACCACAGGCAGCCTTCTGCCTAAAGGTATGTAAGTCATTGAGGCATACCTTCAATTCACAGAAGAAATTCTGAAGACTGTGATGAATCCAGACCAGTAACTGGTATGATCTACTCAATTAATATTGTTCATATCCCTAATAATCCTTCAATTTATAAATTCCATAGCTTTATGGCATTTTCTCTAGGAGGCTGACCTCTTTCAAGCTTTAATTTCTTCCAGAGTGATCTGCTATCTTCTTTTATAAGTAGATAAAAAACCAGACACAGAACAACAGAACGAGAATGAAATTACAATTCTTAGTTAAGGAATACTAATATGACCACATTTTATCCCCGAAAGCTTATAGATTGAAGTTGAAGGATTAAAATAATCTTGCAATATGCACTCTGAAGGACTTTCTTTTGAAGAATTGTTCTTTCAGTTAAAAATACTACAAAGAATAGGTAAGTCATAGATGCATTTTAGCTAAGTTTACATGAGCTTATGTAACTTAGTTGAACAATAGAATCAACATCCTCAAGGGTACTTAGACATCTAACCCCATATCTTTGAGCAGTGAGGACTTAGCTTTTTAAGTCTTTAAATCACTGACCTATAAATACAATCACTTTCAAAACATATCAGCTTAAATTTCTATTCTTGGTACTCAGTTTATGATAAGAAGCAAGGAAGGCCCCAAATTTTTTTCCCATGCCTTAGAGAAAATGTCTTTCAAAATTATCTCTCTTGTCATAAATTTAGTAGTAATCTATATCCATAAAAGAGTACAACCACAGTCTCTCAGCACCTTCCATAGATCCATATTTTCTTTATTGAACTAGATTGACAGCTGTTTTTTCTATACCTCTGCAGAATAACTGGGGTCAGTGCCTCTGAATAATTCCCAGTTCCTCACTGAGCCTGTAGTGCAGCTTCTCTCACAGGCTGAGAGAAGCTGATGCATTCTTTCTCCATTATCATTTAAGCATCCACAAGTTTGTTTTCACAAGATACTGGATGTTTGCAATCATTTAAATTTAGCACACTGATAATTTAAGGTGTTTCTTTGATGGTATAAGCCAGCAATTCCTCCCATTCTGCATATTTAATTGTCACTTGTTCACACTTTATCTACTCTCTCATGGCTTATCAAATGAGAACAATGGATGAATAGGAATTCTTTATCATGTTTTTTGGGTTTTTTTGGCAGGGGTCCTCAAAAGTTTATATGGCTTCTTAGTTACCAGTATGGTTTTCAAGAACAGAGAAAGGATCAGCTCTTACTGATAGAGATCTGCTATCCAGCTCAGTTCCTAAATAATCACCCATTTTAGTCACAGCCATTGTTATGTTAGCAGCCATTGTAACTAGTTCAAAAGTCTGTTTCCCTCATGTAGAATATTCATTATGATATTGCTCTTCAGAAATTTTCCTCACAGGAAGATTATGAAGTGTTATGGAACATTCCTGAAGTAAACAGAACTGAGTTTTTTCTCAGTTCTCTCGAGCTAGATTCATTCTTTTGTGACTGCTTCCACTGCAACAATGGATAGCTGAGTTTTAAGTGAAGTTGGTGAGGAAAGATGGTTTGGTTTAGTTTATGAAGGGGAAGTAATTATGTCTATTAATTCTTTAAAAAAAAAACAAACCAAAACCAAAAACCCAGAAATGTGTGCACGTTGTGTGCACCTGACATTTCAGAACCAATGAGAAAGTAAAGCTTTGAAGGATGACAAAAATCTAGGTTCTGGATTTCTTTTCTCTTAAATTTCTTGTATCATCATCCTTGAGGAGTTTCCCTCCTTGGACACCTACTAGCCTGATGGACTGGCATCTGGGCATGACTGCTTCAGGTCTCACTTTTACTCTCAGGTAGGTTGTACACGCACCCAAAACCACACAAAGACCAGAGAACTTTTCCCACTGGTATCTCCTCAGTCTCCCAGTTCACTCACTCACTTTCTCTCCCTTACCAAAGGAATACCAATTACACCACCCTATCCACTTCTTCCAGCCATAGGTTCATCCTATGTACCAAGGAGTGCACACTGCTTCAATTATTATCTCACTAGGACCACAAGTGAAGACATTTTTCTGTTTCTGAGTTCTTGGCTTGTGAGTAGGACATCTTTTTCTGAGTCACTCTGCTTTTCCAGGATGTTTTTTTGTTGATTTGCTTTGTTTTGTTTGATTGTGGGGTTTTTTTGTTGGTTGGTTGTTGGTTTTTTTTGTTTAGAGATACATTTCTTTTTGCCATTGCATAGTAATATTTGAACCTTTTCTGTCTGGAGGCCTCCCTCAGCATTATTTAGTCTTTGTTATCATTGCAGTGGAGTGCAGAAGAGAGAAGCTCTATGTGGACAGCAGTGCTTCTGACTTTTCAAAGACTGACTTTTGTGTTTCATGTAAGAGATATTAAACATGGCTTAGTCAATGAAACTGCACAGTGTACCAGATAGTTCATCCACCCTTTCTTTTCCAACTCATTTTACCACATGAGAAATACAGGACCCTCAGATACAGTCAGCCCAATAATGAGGACTCTCCTCTGCTAACAAGTACTACATTACCAACTAAGTTATAGAAAAGGATGGAATTGGGTTTTTAACAGCAATATACCAATGAGAAGATAACCGTGACCTACATCTGCTACTCTCCAAAAAGATTGAGAGAATCTGAGAATGATAACTAGAGGAATCACTTCAAAGTCTTCAGCTGGAAGAGGTGGCCCATGGTCACCCCATTGCTGCTGTGCACCTATAGAGACACAAGGGGGGTTTTGTACTGCATTTATAGAAAGTAAGCAAAGTCTGTGTGCTTCTCCAGTTATTATTTGCACCCAACACAGCATCACATAAACATCTGCCCACTCACTCTGGTTCCCCTCAGCTGAAGTGATCTGTACTTGCAGCATGGAGCCCAGCCTGCTTCATGGTTGCCCCTAGACAACCATGTGCTGGTGTAAGTATTGCTTTGGAATTGAAGCTAGAAACCAAAGGCTGAGTGACTTTTAGACTTATCCCCACAGATGATTCCTCAGGCAGCAAACTCCTTTGCTTCACCAAAATATTTCTGCCAATGACCAGGTCCCCCAGGACAAAGTTTGAAGTTATCACAATCAGCACAGTAGATATAACTTCACTCATTTAGTCTTTTATGTTAAACT
Organism: Notiomystis cincta; assembly: GCA_013398075.1. NCBI lineage: Eukaryota > Metazoa > Chordata > Aves > Passeriformes > Notiomystidae > Notiomystis > Notiomystis cincta. Next base: position 179,594 of record VZRX01020476.1, read on the forward strand.
AATTTATATTAATTTTATTTTATAATGACTTGTATTTCTGTAAACCTCCATAACTTCTACCTTCAGAAGCAGTTCTTGACTCTGCCCTTTCAAAATATGTGGTTCTCTACTGCAACCACCCATGATCACCTCACAAACACTTACAATTATGTGGCACATCACAGCCTTGTTTTTTCATTAAAGGACTTCAAGAAACTGAGTGGTTCATAAAATTATTCAAGTGATCCATGATCTTCCCTTCTCTTGTCTTCAGGGCATGTTTCTAGAAGCAGCAAAAAGGAAGCTCTGAAAACTTTCCCATTAAGAAAAAAAAAAAAAAAA
>VZRX01020476.1:180042-216586 GCA_013398075.1 Notiomystis cincta
AAACAAAAAACCACCTCAGTCCTTTCTACCTACCTAAAGGCTAATTACTGCAACTGTGATATTAAAGCATACTCAAAATAATTTCTTTCTGACACACACTCTGCTGACGTACAATAAAAGCTTTTAAAAATATCTCACTCACCTTTCATACTCATTCACATAGGAACCTCAGCTTTGTTGAATTTCTAAATGTTAATTCACAGCTCTTCATTCATCATAGTTATAATCTTTTTTTTATATTAGTAGCTGTTATGTAATTTGCAGTACTTTAAATGTCAGCTTCACTCAGCTATCTGCATACACAGCTGCTGATATTTCTTAAATATCTTTATGAACATGTAGAAAAAAGATTTACTTAGATTATTCAGAGTGTATAGACATATTCAGTAATTACGATGTTCTGAAACTATAAGAATAGGAAAATGGATTTGCTAATGGACACAAACAAATCCATACAGTTTTATATTGGTTATCTCAAAAACATATACAGATTACAATGAATTTCCAATTTTCCCTATGTTTATTAGACACTCAGGTACTTCAAGTTTATTCAGAAAAGAAAAAAGCAAGAAAATTTGGGAGCAGTATACATCTGCTTCTGATATTAGGGTTTCCTTAATATGTTTTTGTAAATGGAACTGTCTGTTAATCTGTATCCAAGCTCAACTGGTTTAGGGAGATATGTTTATATACTGGCACTTAGGGGATTTTATAGCAGCAGGATTCAAGAGTTTAAAGATGTCCAGAGTTTGTGAGCAGTAAGTATCCATTCTTAGGAAATGGCACTGGTGCCCTGAGGATAAAACATTCACTGATATTACAATTAGAAATCATTTGAATGAGAGTGTCACACTGAGGTCCATGCACAGCTGGATCCCCATTATTGTGGCCCCAGGTAAGCAAACAAGATGAAAAATGTCTAAACAAGCCTAAGTATAGGAACTGGATTGGTTATCACCCATTTATAGCATAGGAAAAAAAAGGAAATTCACATGCAGTGAGGAGTAAATAAACAGCAATATGTCTTCTATTTCACTTCCTAAAACCTGCCAGACTTTGGGAATTTTGCATGAACTTTCGTAACTTCCACATTTTTAGCCTCTCTCTTCTTTCTCTCCAGATGACTTTCATACTTTGAGTCAAAACATAGGAACCAAACTGAACTTTAGGAACTCAGAGGTATGGTCTGTGGACTTGAAAGTGGAATGATGGAAGAGTCAGGCTCCCTGACTGCCACTCAATGCCCAAGGCCAGCCAGCTCATACTTAACTGAGGCCAACAGCAACCTCAGCTTCTACCAGGGTAACCCCAAAGTTATCACAACCCTAGATTTGGCAGAGCTGCCAGCCTTTGAAGGAGTGATTCCACAGTACACATACTCTAGAAGGAACTACCACTTTCACTGTACAGCAACACCCAAGGGCAGGACCTCTGTTTCCTGACTTCCTTCACAGTAACTGTTCCTCATAAGCAGACCCCTTTCATGTGGGTGATGCCTGCAGCACTGAAGACCATTGCTGAGTGACAATTCACACCCACAGAAAGTTCTGCCAATCCAGGAAATATTTCTTTGGAAGTGAGTATTATATAAACACATATTCCTGTGTTGACCTGTTTGAAATTTTATGTGCCCTGCCTAACTGATGGCAGAGCACTCCCCTTTCTGTTCCCACCAACAGATGATGCCAAGAGCCAACTCTTCTACAGCCTCAAACCTCTGCTCCTTAGACAAAGGGCTTTATGAAGATTTAGGCCAGATAATTTACTGGTGTTTGTGACAGCAGTGTCAATATCAGTTTTCATTAGTTTGCCAAGTTGGAACCACTTCACTGAAGCAATATAAACCACACAAAATCATTCAGTAATCACACAACATGGTCTGGAAAAGGCTCTGATGGAGGGTTTCTTAGGCTGCAGCCTCTACCAAGGCTCACAGACACCCATAACCTTGGACTTCCTCTGATCTTCCCTTTCCAGTTGTTTCTCCTCCCATTGCTTTAGCTGAAATGACTCCACACCTCACCATGCAGTTGTCTCTCCATAGCTACATCCTCCAGTTTTGCTTTTTGACAACAGCACCTGTCCTCTCCTTTGAGTGCTCTCCAAAGTCTTTCCTGCTACTCTCACGAATTAAGAGGTTTCTAAATTGGGGTGATGGAAGTGGGTGGAACTGTCATGGTTCAACTCCAGCTGGCAACTAAGCACCACCCAGCCACTCACTCACTTTCACCCAGTGGGATGGAGGAGAGAATTGGAAGAGTAATAGTGAGAAAACTTATGGGTTGAAATAAAGACAGCTTAATAGGTATAGCAAAATTCGTGCACAGAAGTCAAGAAAAACAAGGAATTCACTTATTGCTTTCCATCAGTAGGCAGGTGTTCAGCCACCTCCAGGAAAGCAGGATTCTATTACATATAATTGTGACTTGGGAAGATAAAATGCTGCTAACTCTGAATGCCCCCTCTTCTTCTTCCCCCAGCTTTTATTTCTGAGTGTGACATCACATGTTCTGGGATATCTCTTTGGTCAGTTGGGGTCAGCTGTCCCAGCTGTGTCCCCTCCAGCTCCATGTGCACCCCCAGTGGCAGGGAAATGTAAGAAGCAGAAAAGGCCTTGACTCTGTGTAAGCACTGATCACCCACAGCTAAAACAGCCCTGCATGATCAATTGTTTCCAGCAAAAATCCGAAACATTGCTCCATGTAAGCTGCTATGGAAAAAATAAACTCTATNTGTCACACTGAGGTCCATGCACAGCTGGATCCCCATTATTGTGGCCCCAGGTAAGCAAACAAGATGAAAAATGTCTAAACAAGCCTAAGTATAGGAACTGGATTGGTTATCACCCATTTATAGCATAGGAAAAAAAAGGAAATTCACATGCAGTGAGGAGTAAATAAACAGCAATATGTCTTCTATTTCACTTCCTAAAACCTGCCAGACTTTGGGAATTTTGCATGAACTTTCGTAACTTCCACATTTTTAGCCTCTCTCTTCTTTCTCTCCAGATGACTTTCATACTTTGAGTCAAAACATAGGAACCAAACTGAACTTTAGGAACTCAGAGGTATGGTCTGTGGACTTGAAAGTGGAATGATGGAAGAGTCAGGCTCCCTGACTGCCACTCAATGCCCAAGGCCAGCCAGCTCATACTTAACTGAGGCCAACAGCAACCTCAGCTTCTACCAGGGTAACCCCAAAGTTATCACAACCCTAGATTTGGCAGAGCTGCCAGCCTTTGAAGGAGTGATTCCACAGTACACATACTCTAGAAGGAACTACCACTTTCACTGTACAGCAACACCCAAGGGCAGGACCTCTGTTTCCTGACTTCCTTCACAGTAACTGTTCCTCATAAGCAGACCCCTTTCATGTGGGTGATGCCTGCAGCACTGAAGACCATTGCTGAGTGACAATTCACACCCACAGAAAGTTCTGCCAATCCAGGAAATATTTCTTTGGAAGTGAGTATTATATAAACACATATTCCTGTGTTGACCTGTTTGAAATTTTATGTGCCCTGCCTAACTGATGGCAGAGCACTCCCCTTTCTGTTCCCACCAACAGATGATGCCAAGAGCCAACTCTTCTACAGCCTCAAACCTCTGCTCCTTAGACAAAGGGCTTTATGAAGATTTAGGCCAGATAATTTACTGGTGTTTGTGACAGCAGTGTCAATATCAGTTTTCATTAGTTTGCCAAGTTGGAACCACTTCACTGAAGCAATATAAACCACACAAAATCATTCAGTAATCACACAACATGGTCTGGAAAAGGCTCTGATGGAGGGTTTCTTAGGCTGCAGCCTCTACCAAGGCTCACAGACACCCATAACCTTGGACTTCCTCTGATCTTCCCTTTCCAGTTGTTTCTCCTCCCATTGCTTTAGCTGAAATGACTCCACACCTCACCATGCAGTTGTCTCTCCATAGCTACATCCTCCAGTTTTGCTTTTTGACAACAGCACCTGTCCTCTCCTTTGAGTGCTCTCCAAAGTCTTTCCTGCTACTCTCACGAATTAAGAGGTTTCTAAATTGGGGTGATGGAAGTGGGTGGAACTGTCATGGTTCAACTCCAGCTGGCAACTAAGCACCACCCAGCCACTCACTCACTTTCACCCAGTGGGATGGAGGAGAGAATTGGAAGAGTAATAGTGAGAAAACTTATGGGTTGAAATAAAGACAGCTTAATAGGTATAGCAAAATTCGTGCACAGAAGTCAAGAAAAACAAGGAATTCACTTATTGCTTTCCATCAGTAGGCAGGTGTTCAGCCACCTCCAGGAAAGCAGGATTCTATTACATATAATTGTGACTTGGGAAGATAAAATGCTGCTAACTCTGAATGCCCCCTCTTCTTCTTCCCCCAGCTTTTATTTCTGAGTGTGACATCACATGTTCTGGGATATCTCTTTGGTCAGTTGGGGTCAGCTGTCCCAGCTGTGTCCCCTCCAGCTCCATGTGCACCCCCAGTGGCAGGGAAATGTAAGAAGCAGAAAAGGCCTTGACTCTGTGTAAGCACTGATCACCCACAGCTAAAACAGCCCTGCATGATCAATTGTTTCCAGCAAAAATCCGAAACATTGCTCCATGTAAGCTGCTATGGAAAAAATAAACTCTATCACAGCCCAAACCAGCACAATCTCCACCCCTTATTCCATACCACTTACATCCTGTGCAGGTCCCACACACCCTCATCAACCACCACTTTCCTTGCCATCCTTTGATATAGCATGCAGACAACATTCCCTCACTCTATGGGCCACCTGCAAAATGTCCACAAATATCCACAAAATGCCCATTGAGTTAATTAAGTCCATGACTTCGGGCTCCGTATGTTGTGGGGGGACTGAGGGCAGGAGAGGTGGTGTGTTACATGGAGTTACTGGGCACCAAAGCAGCTCAGGTCAGGCCACTGCTGCACTTGAACCTTCTTGTAAGGCTTGTGCTCCATTGGTTCTGGTGGTTCCTGCCACTGCAAATTCTCTAACATGAAACTCAGATGTTTTGAGGTGCTCCAGCTTGGCTCCCTGCACAGGCACTGATGCTTCAAGGTGTGGATAAATCCACAGTGCAGCAGGGTGCTCCAAGGTGTGCCCTCCTCAGCATGGGCTTATCCTTGGGCCACGATCCCTTTGGAGGTACACCTGCTGTGACACCTGCTGTGACACCTGCTGTGACACAAACCACAGCCACAGGTGCTTTGAGATGCACCTGCTCTGGTGTGGACTTATCCATGACCCCAGATGTAGCCTTTATCCCAGTCACAGCCAGCACTAGGAGCCAGAATATTGTGAGCTATATAGGGAGAGAAACATAAAAACAAATCTGGACATACATAAAAAATATGCTGCAACTACAACATTTCATCAATACTATGTTCACTATAAAACACTAAAATAAAAAATTAATTCTGTTGAACTCATGGCCAAGAAAACAAATAGGAGATTTCCTCATCCCTCTGTTTATAAGTGTTGGCCCCATTACACTGGGACACTGTCCTCTTCCTCTAGTCTTCCTACAACACCAATCACCCTTAGTCCCAACCAGTCATGGGCAGGACTCTCATCCCTATGAGAAATCTGTGGAAGGATCTATGAGAAATTCTGAGCAAAACTAGGAACAAGAACTTCACTAATGTTCCTTAAAAAAGCAAAGCAGAAATATAAAAGACATTTGCTCCTTTTATGAGAGCTAGGACTGCTGTGGAATGTAGGCTGATTAGATGTGTTCATTTGTACTAATGTCTTCTCCAAGTGCTTTATCTGCTTCTTCTGCCTTGCAAGTATAGTGGGGCCAGAGGGTCTGAATGTGCACTACTGCTGTTTCCTGCAGTTACTTTACCTGACACAGTCTTGGCAGTGTTATTTCTCCTTATTCAGCTCCAATAACAATCCCAGATAACAAACCAGTTGGCTTACGTATTTTATTCTTTGCTGGTTTGTGGATTTGATTTTTTGCTGGTTTGTGGATTTGATTTTTTTTGTTGTTTGTTTGTGGGGTTTTTTTGGTTTTTTGTTTGTTTGTCTTTTTGTTTTGGGATTTTATTGTTTAGTTGGTGGTTGTTTCTGTTATTGTTTTGTGGGTTTTGGGGTTTTTTTTTTGTCATTTTGTTCTTTTGTTTTAATCTGACTAGGTTACACTGCCCTGTGAGCTCTCTAATTTGTTTAGGCACCATTCTCTTCCTTTAAAATTAGTTTTGGAGGAGCAAAAGGTAATAAGGAACTTTATATTTGCTATATTACAAGTTTTGGGTTGGGTTTTTTCGCTGTTGTTTTTTTGAGAAAGGATTATTATGGCATGTCAAACTGAAAACATTTTAATGGAAAGAGAAATGAAAAATTGCCTGTGAAGGACAGCTGAAAAATTAAAGTTCAATCTGTTAAAAATATATTCTGACAGATATTTTCTGGCTGTTAATGCTGACTTGATTTAATAACAACACTCTGTGGGTACCTGACAAAACTGTTGATGGAAAGCAGGCAGGGAGGCTGGTGTGACCTGTCTTACCTTCCAGGCTCCTCAACTCTAAGGATGGACAGCTTTTTAGTTACCAGCCTCATTGGGAAGGGAGAAGTCAAAAGTTCTGACAAGCTATCTGGCTTCCTGGGCTCCTTCTTTGGCCAAGAGTCAGTTCCCTGCTCACAGAAGTTTTCAAAAATGTTGGTTTACATTAGTTCTCCGAAGAAAAAATGTTAAAACCTTTCTATTCCATAGAATAGCTATAATTTTCAAAGTGTTGTTCAAAATCAAAATGTAAATAAATTGAAAACAGAAAAGTTTCCTTGTGAATCTAATCACATACAGTTCCTCAGACCAGTAACCTAAATAAAATTACCATTTAACCACTGAAGTCTGAAATACACATTATTATCCCTGTTCATTGTTTGTGATGCCCTGGGTGGTTAAAGTGGGCCATGCTGCAGCTAGTAAGAATGTAGGCATTGGCTTTTAATGAGGCTGAGACTTCACTTCCTTCTGTGGCTAAAACATTGTCTTCATAGAATATCTCCAGCTACACACAGGCCACTGAAGAGACCATCTGTGTAAGGCTTGCCAGTGATTCCCATGCTCAGCCAGTGGCAATTTTTCTAATGACTTCAGTAAATGTTGAGGATTTCACAAGAAAGAGGAGTAAAATGGTTAAATGTCTGAAAAGAAGGGAAGCTCAAATGGGAAAAGAAGGAAGCTCAAAATGCATACAGCTTAGCTAAGCAGTGACTCAGAGGGATCTGATTGCCATCCTCAAATATTTCAGAGAGGTTAAACACATGGGTGGGGAGGAACTACTCAGGATAACACGGGAGAGGAAGCAATATGATTGCAGACAATTTGGATTGAGCTGGAGGCATATCTTCTCAATAGTATGACTGGTTAAGCTGTGAAACAATTTGCAAGTGAGACAGTGGTTGTCTCAGCATTTTGGCCACTTACTGCCAGATGGGGAAGCCACGTGGTGATGAATAATCCTATTGTAGAAGCAGATAGACTTGACAGGGGTTTTTTATGAGCTGTTTCTATTATGGTTTCAAGTTTCTGGGATCTCAGGATGGAAAATGTAGAAGCAGATGAAAAAGGTAGCGGCAGGTACACTTTTTACTGCTGTTTGTTACTTCAAGAAAATAATATCTCTATGTAATCAGTTATTGGTTGGGAGAAGTCTGGGTATGAGGCCTGAACAGATTGAGAGCAGCCTGCTGAGGAGGACCTGGGGATGCTGATGAATGAGAGGTTGGACATGACCCAGCAATGTGCTCTTTCTGCATCCCAGGAAGGCAATTGTGTCCTGGGCTGTATCCAAAGCTGCGTGGGTAGCAGAGGGAGGGAGAGGATTCTGCCCCTCTGCTCTGCTGAGACCCCACCTGTAGCACTGCATCCAGCTCTGGGGTCCCAGCACAGGAAGGACAGGGACCTGTTGGAGCAAGTCCAGAGGGAGCCAGCAAGATGATTGGAGGGGTGGAGCATGTCTGCTATGGGGAAAGACTGAGAGAATTGAGATTGTTCAGCCTGGAAAGAGAAGTCTTCAGGGAGACCGAATTGCAGCCTTCCAGTGCCTGAGGGGAGCCTACAAGAAAGATGGAGAGGGACATTTTACAAAGACATGTAGTGACAGGACAAGGGGGAATGATTTCAAACTGAAAGAGATTAGGTTTAGATTAGGCATTAGGGAAAAAATCTTTACTGTGAGGGTGTTGAGGCAACAGAACTGCTTTCTCAGAGAAGCTGTGAATATCACATCCCTAGAAATAGAATCATAGCACCATAGAACCATAGAATATACTGAGTTGGAAAAGACCCATCAGGATCACTGTATCCACCTCCTGGCCCTGTGCAGGACACTCCAAGAGTCACACTATGTGCCTGAGAGCATTGTCCAAACACCTCTCAAACTCTGTCAGGCTTGGTGTTGTGACAACTTCCCTGGGGAGCTGTTCCAGTGCCCAAACACCCTGGGGGTGATAAACCTTCCCCTGATATCCAGCTTAAACCTCCCCTGACTCAGTTTCATGACATTCCCTCGAGTACTTCCCTTGCCACAAGAGAGAAGAGATCTGTGCCTACCCCTCCACTTCCCCTTGTGAGCAGGGGCGTTCAAGACCAGATTGGATGGAGCTCTGAACAACTTGTTCTAGTGAAAGATGTCCCTGTCCATGGCAGGGGGGCTGGAACTAGATGATCCTTAAGGTCTTTTCCAACCTCAGCCATTCTATGATTCTATGATTTTAATTTTTTATTCTATGTCATTGTGCTTTTTAAAATCAACCTGTTACTTCACTCCCTCCAATCTAAAATTTCCTTGAGTTTAATAGCATCCTCAAAATGGAACTGAGGGCTGAGCATGTTTCTTACATCAGTAATGGCTTTTGGGACCATGAACAGCATCATTATCTCAACTTTGCAGGAACAAATGGAAGATTTGAACTGCAATGTGTGTTTTATTAAATGTGTACTCCTTAAAGAAAGAAAGAAAGGAAAATACTGCCCCAGATTAGGTTTTGCAAATGTGTGCTTGAAAGTGAATTTCAAATACTAGAAGCTGCTTAAAGAGAGTTTTCTAGGGTAGGTGGTAATGCACAGTAAAGGAAGCAATGCTTAGACAGAGACATGATTTATAACTCAGACAAGATACATGTCTTGACATATTTACATTACCTAAAAGTTATCCTTACTAATGCAAGCAGAAAGAAAAATCACAATTGCACTGGGGTTTCAACTTTATGAACCAGCATGTTCCATATGCTTTTATTTAACTACCCACACCTTTTCTAGCTCCTCATCAGCCCACATCTGAGCCACAGCAGAACATAGACATGCCCATGAAGTCAGGGCTAGATTTTAAGAAACTGTAAATTTTACTCATGCACTGACATCCCTCTTCAAAAGTCTGATGTCCTTAGTCATGAAAGGCTTTCAAAAGCACCTACTCTGAAGTTTGGAAAAAGGTTATAAGACAAAGTGTGTTTACAGCTCAGCATTTACATAAATGTGAGAAAATCAGGGCAAAACCTGTCATTTGTATAATTCATGTTAATTGCAATTCACACTGTTGGATAAGTGCTTGATATTAAACAACACAACAAAGATAGGTGAGACTAATAGAACAGATTTCCTGGAATAAATAATTCCCCTGCAAGAGAGTGAAGGAGATGTGCTCTGTCCCAGCCTTTTTGTCTCAGCCATCCTGTAGTATAGAGCAACACAAAAGAGGTCACAAAACAGAATGAGGACAGAGGTACTGAAAAAAGCATTGAGCATCCCTGCAAATGTGCAAAAACACAGGGGCTGAGTAGTCAGGGGAGAGACAGAAGAGCAGAAATGAGGTAGAGGTGAAGAACAGCTCTGTCAAGTTTCAGCTGATCGTGCAGATTGCTAGTGGAAGTGCAAAGTTAGCAGCCATGGTAAAGAGAGGGTTACAGCAATTGAACTGAGAGGATGGAAGGTGGGACAACCATTTTAGAAGTAAAATCTGAAAGACTGCAACTATATTGGCACAGATTCCATGCTTCCTATAAAATAAAAGGACTTTAAAATCATAGAACACCTTGGTTGGAAAAGACCTTAATGATCATGTAGTTTGAAGCCCTCTGTCACGGGCATGGACACCTTGCACTACATCAGGTTGCTCAGAGCCCCATCCAGCCTGGACTTGAACACTTCCAGGGATGGGGCAGCCATGACTTCTTTGGGTAGCCTATTCCAGTGCCTCACCACCCTCACCATAAAGAATTTCTTTCTAACATCTAATCTAAACCTACTCCCCTTTAAGTTTAAAATCATTCCCTCTTGTCCTTGTAAAAAAGTCCTCTCTGCAGATTTCTTGGAGGTTCCCTTTTGGAACTGGAAGGCTGCTCCAAGATCCCCCTGGACTCTTCTCAAGGCTGAACCACCCCAGCTCTCTGAGTCTTCTTTAGAGGAGAGGAGCTCCAGCCCTCTGAGCACCTCTGTGGCCTTCCCCTGTGCCTGCTCCAATCCAAGATTGATGTCCTTGTTATGTTGGGGCCCCAGAGCTGGGTGCAGCACTCCAGGTGGGGTCTCACAAAGGCAGAGAGGAGGGGCAGGATCCCCTCCCTCGACCTGCTGGCAATGCTGCTTTGGATATGAATGCAGCCCAGGATATGATTGGCTTTTTGGGATATGAGTGCACATTGCTGGGTTGTGTTGACTTCGCTTTTTGTACGATGGGTTGAAAAAGGAAAAGATCTTTCTGTTTTGCTAGCCATATTGCTCTCACCCCTTACAAATAAATTTCTGAGTGCTGTATCCATCAGCCCCTGCATAAAGTTGGCTCCTGACACAGGGAAGCTCTTGTCAGGGAAACAATTTACAACCTCATCTTATCGGCAGTAGTGATTTGAAATAGCTTATTTACTTCTTTCATGCCTTGCCCATGGCTCAGGCTCTCCCTGTGATGTCTTTTCAGCTGCAGCCACAGCACATTGCTGCCCACACCAGGCAGCAGCACCCTCTGAGGATCTCACTGTCTGGGGGGAACCAGCCATGTCAGGTTGCCCAGAAGACTTGGCTTTTTAAAGGGCCGTGACACAGCTGTGCCTGGAGCATCACTTAGATGTAATACTTTTGGTATTTTAACATTTCAAAAGATCAGGTCTAGCGATGTTGTAGGAATGTGGAGAGGGAAAAGTTGAAGTTTGCCACAGAAAACCACAAAGTAGCAGGAAAGAAGAGCATGAGCATTGCATCAGATTTTATACTGGCTAAAATCTGCAGTGTAGTTCCAGGGTGCATTTGGCCCACTGGATAGAAAGTGGTCTACACGCTGACTCTTGTATTTCTACCATGTACTTGGATAAAAGCATTCTGTGCAGCTTTCTGCCTACTCTTCCTGAGGGAAAGGTGTTTTATTATAACAGGAGAAACATGCAATGGGATCTGCTCTGTACCTCTCACCAACAAAAGCCAAAGACGACTGCAACCCTCTGAGATTTCACACTTTGCAATCAACCAAATGTGAAAAGGTCTGGAAGCCCTCAGCCATGAAAAGAATAAGGAGAAATCTATCTGACAGATGCCTTTGTTGCATATAGCTTTTCATTTTAGGCTTCCTTTAATCCAATATAACATCCTATAAAATGTATCTCCATTCTACTGTCTCCTTTAAAGGAAGTCTCTTGATGATTTTTTGTTCTCTATTTCTGCTCAATTGGATTGTATCATATATCATATTTTTGCACTTCAAATTTTCTCTCCTCCTCAGGCTTTCAAGCTCATATCTCCTTTACTCTATGTATATTCATCAATCTCTTTTCTTTTACCTACCCAATGTCTCATATTCTGTCTTTGAAAGAAAGAAAGCAATTCAATCTTTTCAAGACCTCAGGTCTATAAAAATCTATACAAATTCACTCCCTGACCCTGGGTACCTTTTGTGTTATCATTCAATTTGCAAAAGATTTCAAGATGTATAAAAATTAGTTTAAATGGTAAATATTACTGTATTTTTTTGGAAGTTCTAAAGCAAAGCAAAATATGAATGCTCAGAACCCTGGGAAAAATTAAAGACTTATCTTTGAGAGCAGCCCTGACTGGGATACTGGTGGATTAAAAATTAGACTTAAGTTAGCAATGTGTGATTGCAACCCAGAAAGCAAATCATATCCTGAGCTGCATCAAAATAAGCAATGATTTTGCCCCTCTTCCTCCCTCTCGTAAGAACTTATTCTATGATTCAAAGTAAAGATATCAGCTGATGGTAGAGTGAACATTATTAAAATATCTTAAGGAATAGGGTTTCTGCTACTCCTTTTCTTAAACTGAGTAGCTGTCTTGTCTTACAAGGTCTAGCTTAGCTCCTTTGGGGCAGTCTCAGGATTTATGGAAGGTGTGGGTGAGACAGGACCATTAATGTGTATGTACAGTAACAACAGCATAGAACGAAAACATCTCCACTGTTATTAAGCTATATCCCCATTTATCAGCTCTGATTTATTCAGAACTGTCAGGCATTTAGGGATTCCTGGCTGGCATCAGTTTCAAATGCCTGGACCAACTGTTACCTGAATTTCATATAGTTTTCCAACTGAATTCCTATATAAATACAGGTAAGGTCAGAAAGTGGCCACTCTAGAGCTTCTCCTTCAGTTAGCAGAACCAAAGAGGCAAATAGAAAGTGGAAGAGAAGTAACAAAAAACCCCCCCTAAAACATGTAAACAACAAAGAAAAAACTCCCCAAATTTTCTCAATTTCTTACTGACTCTCATAAGAATTTTTTTTTCTTATCTGAAGTACAACAGGCATTAGCAGTCAAACAGATTCTTTGAATTTAGTTAATGGAAAGCCCTACAGTAAAGAAGAATAACTTCCAGTTGACCCAACATTAGAGTAGCCTTCTTCATAAGCATTTGAGATAAAGCCTTGGTGTTCATGCAAATTACTATCTGAATAACAAAAATGTTTTATGCATATATATGATGGTAATAGCAAACTTCAAAACAAAACCTCAAAACAACTTTACTGTGAAGCTGTTACAGCTTGTTTTGAATACACAGAGTTGAAGATTTCCATTAAAAAGCAAGATACTTCATTCTGTTCTAGCTATTCTGTGCACACTGGTAGCTTTTTTTCATTTGCTTTTCTTCTTTTGTTTAGAATTAGACCCAAAACCATAACATTTTAATCTCAAAATAAATCTTCAGAAAATGTGTGTGTTTGTCAAAGGATAAATGTTGGGAAGGATAATCTGCCTCTGCATAAATATTTGGTGTAATAGTCCTACATGGTGAAGGCTAGTGCACCTGGGCAAAGAGAGATGGAGGGGATGATATAAGTAAGAACCTCACTCAGAATCTTCCTTTTTTCCCTCTTGATCTAAATGTGGACCAAAGCATTCTGAATGTACTGAGATATGCAGATATTTTCAGGTTTCTGAAAGAGCAGAATCAGCAGTGTCAGATGATGAGGGGCAGCTCTTAAATGCTTTCCAGTCATCTCAAGTGAAAACATTGGAAGTGTGTACTTTGGAGCAATCTGAGACCACAAGATGTTTCAACATCATTAGGTGTCTGAATTTACCACAGACAAATATTTTTTCCCTTGCATTGATGAAGGTATCCTGTGGCACTGAGTCCTTCCTCAGTGTCTTCAGCTTCTGCAGAGAGACATCTCAGTCCTGAACCATTCTCTACAAGAATAAATGCAGATGGACACCTGGGTTCCACTGAAGACCCTGCCACGGGTTTTTAGCCCAAAGCATAATTAACTGGTGTTCTTTCTTGACTCTGTGCTGTGACAATAGAGTATCTGGAATATTTTTCTGCCAAACAGATGTGTGAATGGAAGAAAACAAAACACCAGAAAACCAAACATCATAATATAAAGACTTTCACCAACTTCTTGGACTGTTTCAAGAACTCATTTCTGAAAGTAATTTGCCACTATCTGGATACTCAGAAACATCAAAGATTGTATAATAATTTCAAGAATTTTGGATGCATTAAACACTTTCAGCAGGAGAAAATGAAAAATATTTCTCACCATTACTCCCAACTCCTCTTCACTGATGAGGAACTGAGGCTGTCTAGTTTCATGTGAAGAAGAAAAGGTCCACTGCAATGTAATGAGGATAAGTCTTCCTGGAAAGGACCTGATAAAAACCCCAAGAAACAAACCAAAAAAATCATCACAAAAAAAGTATTCAGTGATTTCCACTGAATGTTTTGAAGGGCCTGTGACTCCATGTATCATGTTCTTAACTGCTGGTATTTTTTTCAACCAAATAGAATGTTAGACCTGAAAGATGTAGCTGATTTCAAGACTAACAACTAAAAAAAAGGTAATAGCACCTGCGCCTCAAAATGCAAAATGAAAAATATTTGCTCTGCAAAACATACTTAAAGACTACATTTCAAACTAGTTTCTATGACTACCAGCAATGTTCTTCAGGATATTTGCTTTAAAATGTCATCATCCTGCCATCGTGTGCCTGTTTGGGGTACTGCTCACTAAGTGTAATTTTGAAATCATGACTCAGTTTTAAAACTCGGACATTCTATCACTAGAAAAATGCATGCTGCAATATGAACATCAGGTTTCAAGCACTTGGGATTATTAAAATGCTCATTATGCTGAATGAGAATAATTAATGCATATATAAAAGTGATATAATGACTGGTTTTGCTTCTTTAATTCCGAAGCCAATGCTCTGTAATATAAAACAGTTGGGAAACCAACAATTAAATTGATGACATTGGTAACACTAATACTTTATGTGAAGATAAAAACTATTTCAGTGTTGGAGTTTTCCTCCTTTGTCCCAGCCTCATTCAATTCCAAACCAAAAAAGTTTGGAGAAAGTGGTTGACCTTGCCCCCCACTGCTATGCTAAATCAACTGTATTAGCCAGGTGTGCCACATCAGATTACTCACTTTTACCAGACTACACACAGCACAAGATGGGAAAAGGAAGGAAGTCTGCTCTTCTCTTGTTTAGGCTACAGGACCCAAAACCTCTTTCAGTGCCTGGGGGCATAACCAGACAGCTCCCAGCTCTGTGTCAGAGGTGGGAGGCTGCTGTGTGGTGGGCATGCACCAGCCTCTCTCTCCTCTCCCACAGGGAGATATCTGAGCATATACATGCCCTTAAATCTCAGTAAGCAAGCACAGACACAATGGGGTTTTTTCCCCTTTTGTATCACTGAGCAGCAGTACAACTTCATCTGTGTGAGATAACAAACCCTCAGCTTCTATTCCAGCCTTGAAGTTGAAACCTTTCATGCCACATAAATGTAGACGTAGCAACCTCTTTTCTCATTTACTTCTTTAGTGCTAGACTGTTGAGTTTGCACTGCCCTCCTAATCCCCCTTACTGACAGATGCCAGTTTGCTGTAAATGCATTGCCAACATGAAAGTGAACCCACACAGCACTGATCTGTACTCCTGAGGGTGCTGATTTTGGCTAAGATAGATTTAATTTTATTCACAGGGTTGTGTTTGGGGGTTGTGGTGAAAATAGGGTTGACAGTGAAAAGATGTTTTTGTTATTTCTGAGAAGTGCTCACACAGCAACAGGGAATTTTCTGCTTCTCACACTGCCTGGCCAGTGAGGAGGCTGGGGGTGCACAAAGAGTTGGGAGGGGACACAGCTGGGACAGCTGACCCCAGCTGACCAGAGCCATTTCACTTCCCAACTCACTGTTATGTGCAATGGAGCCCTGCTCTCCTGGAGATGGCTGAGAACACCTGCCTGCCCTTGGAAAATGGTGACTGAATTCCCTGCTGTGCTTTGCTTCTGTATGTGGCTTTTACTTCACCTGTTAGACTGCCTGTATCTCAACTCAGAAGTTTTCTCACTTTTACTCTTGAGATTCACTCTCCCATCCCACCAGGGGAAAGGAAGAGAGCTAAACCACTACCCCAAGCCACTAAGCATATCATTTTAATGAACAATGTAGATTTAAAAAACCAAAAGCAAAACCAAAACAAAACCCCAAACCCAAACAAACCAATAAAAAAGTACCTCACAACAAACCAAACCAACCAACCAAACAAGGCCAAAAATTGCTTAGGACCCTGAGGAAAAAGCCCTCATAACTTTCATAAAACCTCAAATTCAGAAGGTGTGATGGAAAATAAACCACATAAATTCTCCAGCCAGCTGTTATAGATGAAGCAAAACCTTCCCTAGAAAGTTATTTAAAATTTCCACAAGGAATCTGGGCTGTCCCTGCTCCAGCTGAGGCAGGTTATAACTGCTCTATATCCATGTATAACCTTGTCCAGTGAAATGACTCAGAAACAGGAAGCCCTGCAGCCTCCAGAGCAGAGCAACTCAATATTACCCAGCCTGGTAAAATGTTTTACATCTATTACCATCCTACCACTGCCCATATTCAGGCCCTTTCAATGGCAGTTAACCACTGGAAGCTCAGCACAGTTTTCTCACCAAAAGCAGTTGTTTCTTCATTTGGTTTTCTACCCTTATTCCCCTTATAATCAGAAATGAGTTGCCACTGAGAACAAAGCTGTCAGAAGCAATGAGCACATCCAGCCCTCCCCTTCTCCTGGAGAAACTGATGGATTTTGGTGTCTCTGCTCTGATCTAATCCTGCAGAGAGTTACTCACACAAAGATTCCTATTGATTGCAGTGGAAGTGACTTCCCAGGTTTGTAGAAAACCCTCCTCCTGCTATGCACATGCTACAGCTGTTACTCAGCTTTCTCATGAGAAATTATTGTAATTAGACTTCCAGGGAAAATGTCCAATGGGTTCACAAGGGTATTAGCTGTACATCTCCTGTAAGGTCTACATCTGTACATCACTGTAAGGTCTAACAGCTCACTCTTTAAAACCATTTCATCATAGCCATTTTATCTGCTTATGTTTTACATCAAGCAAATCTAGCTTTGGGAACTCATCAAAACCAAAGTCTGTACTAAGGACTGTTCTTTTGAGACAAAGTTAAAAGGAGCTGGCAGGCCAGTTTAACCCTCTTGTTTAATTTGTTGCAGCAGAGATACCTAAATCTTCTAAACTTGGAACAGCACCAAGCACATGTAATTATCTCAGCATTGCTTCCTGCCACAGGTTATTGCATTTGGACACTGCAAATTTTCCTCCTCATCCTGATGTGCATTTTACAAGGAGCTGTCATCTGTGAGGAGCATTTCCACTGCCTTCTGGCACAGGAGGGCTCTCTTTTACCTTGGGACACTGGATCCAAACAACAAAAATAAATAATGATTAAGTTTCCTGCATTCATACTGTGTCATAGAATAGAAAAATTAGAGACAATGGCAAGGGCATAACAGGATTTTTATGGGACAGAGGAAAAAAGCCAACCTGACACTTACATCTGACCCATTCCACAGACCTGTGCTGCTCACACAGCGAGCCCAGAGCAGGTGAGCGACCATCTCCTCCCTGCAGCAGTGTATTTGGGTCCATTTAGGTAAAAAATCTGTACTAAACAAAAACAATTCAGTGGGCTGTTACACAGCCAGCCAGCTTTGTTCACAGATGTTAGTTATACCAACAAATCCAAGTCATGACTTGATTATAGTGCTGACAAGGTGGGGGGTGAAGAAAGCACTGTTATAGGCTTGAAAAATAGGGCTGGTAGAACTCTCACAGGTAATATAGACTAGTTTCCTCCTCTGCTCAGAGCAGGAACAGTTACATGAATACAGTTTTCAGATATCGTCCACTCTACCAATTGTTTGTTAAGCTTGTTCTCAAAAACTTAGTAGTGATGGGGACTGTGTATTTTCCCAGAGAAATCTATTTAGTGCTTCCCAGCTACTACTTTCTTATTCTCAGGATTTTGGTTTTTTTGTCTGAAGAATCTCTGCAACCTTGTGTTGTTCATTTCTTCCCATGTTCTGCTTTGGTATATTACCACTTAATTCATAAAATACAGCATTGCTCTTTCTCTGAAAGCATTTTGTGGGTACATTTCTATTCTCAGCAATTCAAATTCATTGCATGTGCCAGAATGGCCTTGCTGTTGGAACAGATATCATATGTCATTTTCTTCTTTGATCTTTAGAACTAGTACTGCCCAAAAGCCTACTTTGAGCATTCATGTGTGTATTTTCTGATGTGCAACCATGTGTAAAAAATCACGACACTGAGGATCATGCATCTGCAAATATTTGTCTGCTTGTGCAAAGTGGGAGGTACGGAATTTCCTCTACAGGTCTGCAAATAAACTTTGCAAGCTGCAGACTGAGTGGGCCTTTACACTTTTTAGCATGTGCTGTATCATTCATGCCTTGATGTGAAATGCTTTTTTGAGGCAAAGAACAGCTCACTTCACCAGTCCTGTGTGCCTCAAGGTGTCTGGCACTTACAGTGTTCTCTGCACTCTTTGTGCAGAAGGTTCCTAGGTCCAATCTGAAGCATCAGATCAAAATTTATCTGTTAGCCCAGTCCCTGGCTCTGTATTGGGATGATTTAACAAACTTTCTTCAATATAGCAGCAGATCTTGGTCTAATGACCCTAACTTGTTCAGCAGAATTCCCTCATCCTCTCTGAAACTTCCAATCAAACAACTAAAGAGAAAATACTACACATCTGGACACATAGAGCTAACCTTCAAACAGATCCCAAAGAGATCCAGTCAGAACAAGCCACTCACAAACTTTCTGATCTAGAGCCAGTGTTCTGGACTGAATATAGCCTGGCTTTAGGCCAAGGCATGGTAGAACACCCATCCTCAACCCTGGCCTGCTCTGAGAGCATTTAGTAGTACTGATGCGGACCAAGAGTGGGGGCAGGAGACCCATTCTTTAAAATTCTTTAAAATTCTTTAAAATGCATTCAGGGTGGGAATGGAAGGAGAGGAATCCCTCCTCAGTGAGGTCCTGAGAAGGGTGCTGGGAAGCCACAGCTTCAAGAACTGACCCAGGGCATTCTCATGCAGTATCTAAAGGAAGGCATCCAAAGGAATTGGGAACATTTCCAAACTTCTCCTTGTCCCCCACCACATACAACAACGCCATTCTTGAGTTGATTGGATCAATTAACAGATGATTAACAGCTACCTAAATCTGAGGGAGAGTATTCTCTGAGCCAGTAGGGGGAAGCAAGCAATGGGAAGTTTGTAGCTACTAAGTGAAAAAAACAGTTTTGCAGAAGGTGGAAGCTGACTGTGAGTGTACAGGCCTTTTCCAAGAAAATAGGCACCTGAAAAATTTCCACCACAGCATCCAGGAGCAACGTTTTTGGTCAAATCTCCAAAG
The DNA here is from genome assembly GCA_013398075.1 of Notiomystis cincta. Taxonomy (NCBI): domain Eukaryota; kingdom Metazoa; phylum Chordata; class Aves; order Passeriformes; family Notiomystidae; genus Notiomystis; species Notiomystis cincta. The sequence continues at coordinate 199,241 of VZRX01020476.1, forward strand.
CAAGAGCAGCTAATCCTCTGCATCAGTAGATGCCTCCAGGCCTGCCTTCAGCACTTACTGCCCAAAGTGTATCAGGGCACTATTACTGAACAAGAACATTTCTGAATTCATATCTCTTAGGACACTCCAAAACATTCAGAGTGGTGTAGATTTACATCTCCATGGCATTCAGCAGCCCAGGCCCTGGGACAGTAAAGTACCCTGCAAAATTCCCAGCATGCTAACATGCTGCATAATCACAGTGAAACTGGCTGTGAATAATGGGGTGAACTATATTCAGGAAATACATTTTTAAAATGAACATAAGGAAAAAAACAACACAAAAATAATTCCCAAATTAGTCTCGAATCTTTGGAGAGCAATAAAAATGTCTACAGCTTTGACATTGCTCTTAACTTCTAAAGAACTGGAAAACAATCTCCCATAGGCATGCTCTGTGAGTGAGAAAATAGTGTGAAGGGAATTTTGTTTCCATTTTACTGGAAAATTTCAAATGTCTGTCAGGACACCAGCCTCAGCTCAGTGGCATCAGTGAACTTCTTCAACCCCCTACAGTCCAAGCCCTCCTGGTGAGCCTCACAAGCAACATGAGCTTCTTTTCTTTTGTCTACACCAACACATCCTTACTGCTGGAACTACAAAATTCTTCCAGCTTTCAGCCAAATTAAAAACACACAGATATTTTGATTTTTATCTTGAGGAATAACACAGACAAAAAGTCACCTGAACATTCTGAATTTAAGCTGAAATGTGAAGCTTATATTTCACATGCAATTAGTGTTTTCTGAAATACACACTATTTATTTTGCTTTTGGAGGTCACAGATTATCTTTGTTGCAATTTATCCTTTACTCCAAAGATATGCCATTCTGTGAGATAATAAACATAAATTTTATTTAATCAGCTGCACAACTTCCCCCGTAGCTAAAATTCCACTGAGAAAAACCAAACCAAACCAAACAAAACCAAACCAAAAACCCCAAATGAAACTGCCTAATTATAAAACAAATCATCAACATATCCCAGTAAAGTGATCAAGGAACAAAAAACATTTGACTTTTGTGGATGAAAACACCAAACATTTTGATACTGGTGTCACTCTCTGTTCCTCTGCAACTGCTTGAACAATGGCATCCTCACTCTCTGACCTGCTAAGTCTTATTTGATTTTCTGCTGGCTCTGAGTTATTCTTCCCTTCTACATCAATATTCCTATTTAAGGTATTTGTTTCTGGAATGAGATTTAAATGTGGTTTTGTTGGCACTTTTGCATGAGGCTGATGCATGTTGACTGCTACTGTTTGTTGTTTCAACCCTCACAGTAGTTCATATTGATCTAGTTTGTGTGATGGTTTGACCCTGGCTGGATTGCCAGGTGCCCACCAAGCTACTCTACTCCTCCCCTCCTCAGGGAACAGAATACACAACAAAAGGTTCATGAGTTGAGAAAAGGGCAGGGAGAGATCACTCACCAATTACCATCATGAGCAGAACACACTTGATTTAGGGAAAGTGGTCGAATTTATTGCTAATCAAAAGCAGAATAGGATAATGAGAAGTAAAACAGACCTTAAAAGTGCCTTCCCCACATCCCTCCCTCTTTCCTGGGCTAAACTTTATTCTCAATTCTCTACTTGCTCCCTGCCAATAGTGCAGGGAGAGAGGGAATGGGTGCTGCAGTCAGTTCATCGCATTTTGGTGTTGCCACTGCTTCCTCTTCAGGGAGAGGACTCCTTCCCCTGCTCCAGCATGAGGTCCCCCCAATGGGAGACAGTCCTCCAGAAACTCCTCCAGTGTGAGTCCTTCCTACAGGCTGCAGTTCTTCACAAACTGCCCCCACGAGGGTCCCTTCCCATGGGTGCAGTCCTTCAAGAACAGCCTGCTCCAAGCATGGGCCTGTGGGATCACGAGTCCTGCCAGCAAACCTGCTCCACGTGGGCTCCTCTCTCAAGGTCCTGCCATGGGCCTGTTCCAGCATGGGCTTCCCACAGGGTCACAGCCACCTTCAGGAACCCACCTGCTGTGGTGTGAGGTCCTCCACAGGCTGCAGGTCCATCTTTGCTCCACTGTGGACCTCTCTGTATTGAATGCAACCCACATTTGAGACTTAGCACACTGGAGGGCAGAGAGGGAGGGCAGTGCTTGCACAGCCTGAGATCTGGACAACCAAAGAGGGTTGTACCAGATGCCCACGAGCTGTGAAGCCAGAAGACTTCTTGCTGACAGTTGGTTACTCCCTGCAGCTGTGGACTCTGCTTACTCAAAACTCAGAAAGAGGAGAGATGTACATTTCAAGGAATACTCTGATATATGACTTTTTAATTCATATTCACTGAAAGAAGATTTGAAGGAAAGTCAGAACTCCCTTTGGAGGCCACAAACCATGGGCAAACAATAAAAACTGCCGAAGTCCTAGGCTTATGTAGGTCAGGTAAAACTACATGGTAAGACTGGTCTGTCATTGCACGTGCACATCTGCAAGAAATTAGAGAAACCAACTCTTCTGATTGACTCAGATAATCTTTTGGGTTTTTGCCTGAAAGACTGGATAATGTATTTACATCCAAATAATTCCAAATCAAACCCAGTGAATGAGCCCACCCCATTTCACACTTGAAGTCACTGTGCAGAATGTGCACAGCAGTACAGAGGAACAGGCTCGGGGGCACCACCAGCATCCTATTAACTTTTACTACCATAGCATCTCTGCACTTGGAGTATAACACAGATAAAGTGCAAAAACTCTCATATACATTAAGAAAATAAGGATGGAAGTTATTGATTTTGTGAAAACACCATTTCCCAGACAGTCTACAAGAATTACTGCAAGTGTAGCTTCTCTTGTTGCTGGGATCATTTCTGCTACGGTATTTGACATAAAGAATAATTTATGAGAGTTATAATATGCATACTTGAGCTCAGTTGTATAACTCAGCATTTGCTGTGCATTTTCCTTTGTTGTGCTAATGGAGTTTTTGGCTTTCTTCTATTTTCATTGTCAAGTCACTCAGCTAAGACAGTCACAGCAGTCATTTACAGGACTGACTAAGTTTACACAGCAGTATGTGTCATGATGCAAAGGATCCTATCTAGTGACAGCTGCAAGGGGAATTTCTGTAAGCAGAGTGCAATCAGTGAGTAGAAACATTCCCAGCAATTCGAGCCATAATGGTTATGGTTTCTCTGTGATTTACAGTGACCTATTTTATTTCTGATTATAGCTGCTTAGAGCAGCAGTTTCAATGATACAACGGCACTGATGTTGTCACCTGGTGCTTCCCAGCCCCAGGGTGCTCCTAGAGCACTCCTCACCTCAGCACAGAACAGGTCTGCAGATCTCTGTGTGGGTTTGGGGCACACCTCTTGCTTTGTGCTTTGTGGCAAAAAGCCAGTTTCAACTCCAATGCTTCCAGGATAAGCTATGCAAAGACTTGGTGGCCATCATAAGCAGCAGCCTCTCTGTGCCTGTCTGAGAGGTGATGATCAGGATGTCCTGGATGACCAGTGATGCTCAGTACCTCCTGGCCTGCTCTCCAAAGTTATTTTGTGCTAGACCTTCAAGCTCTGCCCTCAGTGGCTGAGTTCCCTTCTGCCAGCAGGATAATTACTGCGCAGTGCTCAGGCTGCTGCACAGCCCCAGCAGTGCCAAGGGCCCTACAGCCTTTTTGCCAGGTTGATGGAGAATGACAATGCAAGTGAGAGGGAGCCTTGCCACCTCTCAGCTTTGGGTAACTCAGAACCTACTACCTGCTCTGAGGTAGGAGGCTCATCTTCTCCTAATGTTAATTAAGAGAGGGGCAAAACTTTCCAAAGTGCAGAGCAGAAGAGGAGCCAAAATTAAATACATGGAAGTGCTTACACCCTGCCAGCTGTTTGTAGAGAAGTCTACAGTATTTTACCTTCACCAGCACCTTTATGTCTGAGGTAACACTGAGTAATTCTGAGGGAATGTTGGCTTTTTTTGGGAATGAAATGAGGCCCTTGTTCATAACAGCATCGTGCACTTGCATATTCCCTCCAAAACCAGCCTAATCTGCCTTGCATCCAAATATACAAGTCCCCAGATGTATATGCTTCCACTCATATTCTCCAGTACTCATAACTATATATATATATGTGGGATGAATATTCAACACTGTAATCTTGGCATTCCCCAAACTAGTTTAGGGATGACAAATATAACTTTTTATCACGCTCTGTTCATGTGGAAAAGTTAGAACAGCTGCTGCTATTTCAGTTCTCACAGGCATGGAGTTAAATTACCTACAAATAGACACAGCAAGCATAATCCAGAAGGCAGAGAGCCCTGGGAGGTGTGCTGTGCCACCTGCCTCCCCACAAGGGCTTGCAAGGGGATACCTGGAAGACAAGCTACAAAGCTGCCCTCTGTAGTGCTCACATTGGGGGAAACACCTCCCTGCCACCCCTTTAGGGTTGGAACAAAGGTTTCTGGAGCACCTTCACACTTTTTGTTTGTTCTTTGGTTTTATGCATCTTTAAGAACCAAAGAAGTAGAGATAAAAATCTTATCCAAAAAGATTATTTGACCATAAAAAGAACTCAAGGTCAAAATGGGGTAAAATAGATAAACTCTGCTGTAACAATTTTAGAATATGACTCATGCAGGTTAAAGAAGGGGAAAGCAAAACACATTCATCTTGGTATTTAGAGTTTTATTCTGTTCCCCCAATTTCCTTGACAAATCTCCTGGTCCTACCTCATCAACTGTAAATATGCATCTGCATAACAATATTAGTTAAACTCCAGCAGCTGGGCAAAGTAAATATTCTTCCACAGTGTCAGGGAGCTAATTTTAATGGTATGTGGGCTATTTTATTTCTAAAAAAAGTAACTTCTTTTATTAGCAAAAATATGAAAATAAGGTCTTAGAAATACCTGCACAAACCTACCTTGTCACTTCTGCCTTTTTCCATTTTCCTACTAGCTTCTCTCCTGGCAGTCAGCAGAAACATCACAGGATTTGTACAGCCAGAAGCACTAAAGGTAATGCAAAATGAATTGCAATAGAGAAACAGGAGAAAAACCTGACAAAGGAAGTAGATAGGATCCTTTGGAAAAAAATTAAAATAGACAACAGTTTTAGAAAAGAGCAAATTATAAACAAAATAATACTATTCTGTAAGACAAAAGGAAAAGACAAGACTTTTTGGAGAAAAGAAATAAAAATTATTTGCTCAAAATAATTTTTGTCTTGAAGAAAGTATTTATCATTAAAAGAGAGTTGGAAAGCAAAGATGGAAGAAACCGAGGAGGTCATCTAGCTTATTTCCTTGATTCCCTGGTATTTTGAACTGCCTGAGCTCTTTCAGCACAAGAACTGCCTTTGAGATGTAATTCTAAAATTTTCTCTGCTAGAGATGTTCATGCAACACACCTGAACAGAATTAAAGAGATATCCTAAACTAAGCTGAAGATTTCTGCCCAGGTGAGATTTATTTTAGTGCTGCATGTGTTCTATCAGGCAGGTCAGAAAAAATATAGCAATTAAGTAAAACAATATTTAGTCCAGTTTTACACCCCAATTTTAATATTAATATTCTAACTACTGTCAATTTGTGTCATCCTACATGGATTGCTAAACAGTGACCTTCAGCTTGTCATCTTTGCAGAACACTGAAAGAGCTGCATTGCAAAGGTAAGAAAATGTGTTTCTCACTACACAGCTCCTATTTTTCCATATTTCTTTGAGATGACAGCAGGTAACTCAACCTGGAAAAATGAACAGGTATACAATTCATACAAATGTCAATCAGGTATTGCTTTGGCACATTTCTGTAGCATCAGTGTTAAGAGCCATGCATTGCAAATGTTCTGCAACTCACTGGACTGTGAAACTACTTGGAAAGCAAACCTTGAAATTTTGCTTATGAAACATTTACACTGATAAATTGAATTTAGAATGTCTTTCAGATAACAAGAAATGTACATTAAAGTTTTGAAACAATGGCAAGTGCAGAGGAAATGACAAAATCAACAACATAATTCTTATTGACAGTTTCCTATTTGTTCTAATCCTCTGCTCATTTTAGGTCTATCTTTCCATTTTGTGGAGATTGATATTTAGAAAATAACTTGAAGCTTTAATTCCACACAATATCTAACAGCACAAACTGCTCTCAGGGATGCAGTTATTCTGTCAGGGAAGATATCAAGGTTGGTTTAAAGTGTTTAAACATTGCCCATTTTTATTCATGCAGCAGAGAAGAGAATGCAGCAACAAAAATACTTGCATACACATAAATCAGTGGAGACATGATTTCTTTTTTAAAAAGCAATCTTAAGAGGCAGGTAGTCTTTTGTTTTACCTGCTGTTTTCCATTCTTTAATCAAAGAATGTATTCCAGAAATCTGTATTAGATTCTGATCCTGCAAATACTTGCAATATGTTTAAGGTCAAGCACCTTGTTTCACTGATTAGTCAATTTAGTTCTGTGTAGAATGAAATTGCACGATGGGAATCCTTCCCAGTGCTCATCTTGCTGTTCTCTCAGGCTCTGATGCTGAGATGGGACAAAACCAAGTGCAATACAGCTCTAAGTCAGCATATTCCCACTGGAGGTCAAGAAAGAAAAGAATTTTTGCTCTTATAAGTAAAAGCTAAATTACTTTAAAAGTACTCTTAACTCATACTCCTATTTTAGACCCCTGAAGACTTATCACAGAAGATGAGAAAAGAAGCTTTTGGGTCTCCTGTTTATCTTGGTGTCCTAAATTGATCACTATCCCAAAAACCATAGGGAAACTGCATAAGAACTTAAACCAATCTCTTATAGGCTGAAACTGCTTTTACAAGTTGCACAGTCTGTAGTTTAAAGAAACTGGACCAGAGTGATCAGATAAAAAAGACATCTGTACTTACACCCTGATTCCAGAGGCGCCAGAAGGCAATGAGCTGGAACAATGTTTTTAACTCTGTGACATCCAAGTACCATTCTAAAAAATGCATGACCTTTGATTGAGAGAAGGCAAATGTGTTTAAATTCACTACATAATGACCCCAAAAGTTCTCGGTCTGAAAATCAAAAACCTGAAAATCACTATTCTGAAATTGTCCAGGCAAAAATATATCGATCATAAATTTCAAATTTGACAGAAACAGTGGCTCTCTGAATTACTACATGAAAAAAAAGTTTATGTTTTGACTTAAACCTCAGTCCAAAAGTCAAACCAGTGTCCATATATGAAAACTTTTTTCTCCTAACTTGCCTGACTTACATAGATACAAATATATTTCTTACTGAGCTGCCTAAACCCCTGCCTGCTTAAATCTACTGTGGTTTTCTCTTGAGCCTCCTTGGTTCAGACTTCCAAAGGACTATTCTAAGAGGTAATAAAAAAAAGATGTCCTAAAGAAGATGACCCCATCCTTATTTGTTCCATAGATGATGACTATTGCATTCTGGCATTGAGAAAACTGTGTAACAGCAGAATGCCCTGGTCCATAGGCAGAGCCAAAAACTCAGTGGAACAAGCTTTGTTCTGCATTACTGCTAATATATAGAATGCAACATGAGCGTCTATTACCTATGCAGAATATATAAAGAAATATTTTACTGGGCTTTGCTGGGATGGAGTTGATTTTCTAGCAGCTGGTATGGGGCTGTGTTTTGGATTTGTGATAAAAGCAGTGCTGACACCACACCAGTGCTTTGGCTGTGGCTGAGTGGTGCTTGCACAGCATTAAGGTTTTCTGCTTCTCATGCTGCCCCAACAGCAAGTGGGCTGGTGGTGGGCACGAGTTTGAGGGAGGACACAGACAGGACAGCTGACCCTGACTGACCACAGGGATGTCCCATACCATATATTTGTGTTTGTCTTCCCAAGTCACTGTTACATGTGATGGAGCCCTGCATTCCTGAACACCTGAGGGGCCATGGGAAGTGGGGAATGAATTCTTTGGTTTGCTTTGCTTTTGTGCATGACTTTAGCTTTACCTCTTAGTCTGTCCTTATCTCAATTCACTTTTTTACCCTTACCTTGAATATTGTGCGCAATTTTGGTCAACACAATATAAGAAAGACATTAAACTACTGGAGAGTATCCAAAGGAGGGCAATAAAGATGTGAAGGGCCTTGAGAGGAGGCTGAATGAAGAGCAGCTGAGGTCCCTTGGTCTGTTCAGCCTGGAGAAGAGGAGTCTGAGGGCAGACCTCACTGCAGTCTGTGACTTCCTCATGAGGGGAAGAGGAGAGGCAGACACTGATCTCTTCTCTCTGTTGTGACCAGTGACAGGACCCAAGGGAATGGCCTGAAGGTGTCTCAGGGGAGGTTTAGGTTGGGTTTTAGAGGGTGGTTGGGCACTGGAACAGGCTTCTCAGGGAACTGGTCACAGCACCAGCCTGGCAGAGCTCCAGAAGCATTTGGACAATGCTCTTGGGCACACAATGTGACTCTTGGGGTGTCCTGGGCAGGGCCAGGAGTTGGACTTGATGATCCTTGTGGGTCCCTTCCAACAGAGCTTGTTCTGTGATTCTCACCCCTATTGTGGGGGGAGCACGGGTGCTCCTGGATGGGACTTGGGTGCCTGCTGGCATTAAACTATCACAAATATTCATGTTGCAATGATGCTTGAGCTTTTTCTTCCTCATCCTGGTAAAGATCCATATACTCACAGGTATTCCAGCTCCTGACTCACCGTACAGTTGAGTCATATACTGGAAACTAGCATTTAAAATCTGAGCCTTGGGCTCTTACTACTTCACATATAAACCAAGAAAATCTACTGAGGACAGTAGATAGTTTGTTAATTGAAATTTTGGGTTTAAAACTTTTAAAATTAATATGAGCAAGATGGAAACGCTTGTTTTGATCTCCAAGTGAAGTAGTTTTAAAAAAACCTATTCCTTCTCCCAAGCATTTGGCGTATCCATACTGAAAAGTACTCACAGATATTCTGACTTTAAAAGCCATCCAAAGACAGAAACAGTACTTTGTTTTGCTGCTCCCTGCCTGAAAATCTTTGACGTTTATCCTAACAGGGCTGTAACAGCCTTGCTGAAATCATGCTGAGTGGAGAATGCAAACAGTGAAGCTGTACTTGCTGGAGCCTCACAAGAGCTGAACAGAAAAGACTCAAAACAGAAGAAAAAAGCAATTTTAAAGTTGTATCCTGAAGTGAAAGACCAAAGTTACATACTTAAAGACTAAACATTAGAAAAAGTTAAATTACTGACATGGAGAACATATGAAATGGGCAAATCAGAGCACTGGATTCCTACAGTGTGTAAAAATATTAATGGGTAAGATTTTTGAGAGAGTAAGTCTCATGAGCTTGAAATTAAGTTCTGATGTGTTGTTTTAATCCACAGTGAAAGTTATCTTATGCTTTTCAAAGCAATAAACATAAGTCATATGTAAATATAAGACAATGAAGAGGCTTGATATTGGTTTGACCTACTCCACTTTGAACCAGAAGTGCTAAAAGTGACTTTAAAAAAGAAATAAACAACAAAACAGACAAGAAAAACAACAAAAAACCCCAACAAAACAAAAACCAAAAAATCCTCCCAAACAAAAACCCCCAAACCAAACCAAACTAAATCCCCCAAAACAAACAAAACCCCCAAACAAACAAACAAAAACCCACACAAAACCAAAGCAAAACCACATAAAAACACCACAGAGTCAGAAATATTCCCAGATGAGAGCTGGGAAAGACTCTCACAATGGTATCCTAAAGAGTATCCAATGTACAGTTACATTAAAAAAAAAACCAAAACCAAACAAACAAAACCAAGCCAAAAAATCCAAGCCAAACCAAGATACCACCTTGCTAATGGGGAAAAAAAGTGCAGTAGTTTGAAAACAAAGCCAACAAAACTGACAGTAAAAAAAATTATATGTACTGGCAATTATTAAACAGCACCAAGGAAAATTTCCAGGCAATAGAATTCAATTTTCTGAATGTTTAACCATTAGAAAACTCACAAGCTTTATTTTCACTTGGACCAACTAGAACCTTCACAAACAATTTACAGGCACATCTCAGAAGTTAGCTCCTACCATGATTATTCCCTGCAGGCAGACTGGATGCAGTCATTTCTTGGAGGTTATAGTTTAAAAGTTGGACATGGGCCATTCTAGTTGGTTTCAGTGTTGGAGAACATTCCCAGACATGTTTATTTTATAAATACCAACATAGCCAAATATTACAGGTTATGGGTACCTGAAGCTAAAATTATTACAAGAATGTGACCTGCAGAGATTTAAAAGCAGTTGATAAACAACAGGAGCATTTGAACTGATAAGCTCTCCAAGCAATGGAAGTGACCTGAGAGACTCTAAAAAATGTTTTCTCCTGCAAGAACAGCTTCCTGTCAAACCATGCATTTAGCTACAATATTTATTTTGTCATAGCACCTAAAAGGCAACAGAAAAAGGCTGTATTTATGGAAATAGAAGGGGAAAATTAAAAGTTTCCTAATGACCAAAAAATAATTTTAGTACTTATCACATGGAAGAAAAGCATTATAATCCTCTTGAAAATGCTTAGAAAAATACCTTGTTTTTCTTTTTTGTTAAATTATTATTCTATTATTCCTACTCTCCTTTTTACATTTGAGAGATTTTTTTCCATATGTGCTTAATTCCTGGGTAATTTCTATCCTAGGAAATCTGTGTGTATGAGAGTGTAAAATTGCCAAGTTTAGCAAAGTTTCAGGACCACTTGCTCTGTTAGAGGCATGGGTCTGTTTGGAGTAGACCAGTGAAACATAAACAGCACAATATATTTACTTAGAACATCAAAGAGTTCCTGCTTGTGATGATGGCAGTCTAACCTTGTCTTTCAATTTGCTGAAGGCTCTTGGCAGAAAAGACAGGGTTTGGGAATGTAGGTAGAAATTAGGTTGAATCAGTCAGATTAAAGAGGAAACAGGACTGGTTCCATTTCCAGTGGCACTTTTACTCTGTATTGCCAGCAGGTGAGCCCAGAAACAAGATCTCACATCTTTGATGTTGATTAAAAAGTTTACAGATCTCAAAGCTCCAGACAGCAGATGATGGGATTCAGTGAAACAGGTGTGAGTTATGTCTAGCATACATCTGGGCCAAGTCACCATAGGATCCTTCCACAGTCATGCAGAGAGCAGGGAGCTAGGCAGGAACAGCAAGAACAGGTCAGGGACTGCCTCATTACCTCCTGAAGGAGACACTTTTTATATGATCAGATGAACTGTACTTGAATTTCCACTGCTGGGCCTCTGCTGGGACCCAAAACAGCCAGACAATTGAAGTTGGGTGAGCTCAACCAGAGTAATGGTGTGGAGGTCACTGCAGTGCAGCCTCACAGAAGGAGAGACACACACACAAGAGTCCAGCTGAGCCCAGGGCTACAGATCACAAATCAGACCCTACAATATGCCACGTACTGCCCAGCAACAACATAAGGGTTAGGCACAGCCCTTCTCAGCACAGCCTTAGTTTAACTAGAACTAACCTAAAGCCCCTAACCTGCAGCCAGAAAAGTAGACAGATAGACTGATGATCCTGAGGATTTCAGAGGCACCCTATAGATCAGTGTGGGCACTGGAAGTTGCAGGAACCTCGAGCAGTTTCAGACATTTGGAAAACAAAAAATATTCATGGCTTTATGAAGGGTATGTGCTTTACATAAGAATTTTCTCACATATAAGCACAAAGACACCCCGTTTCTTCAGGCACTGGAGTCTTTGTACACAACATGCCCAGGTAATACTGTAACTGTGGTGGCTTCACCCTCATTAAGTCCAGAGATATTTGAAACCAACCAGTGTCTCACAGGAACAATGAGTTGCATGGCTGTACAGAAAGGTCAGAGATAACAGAGAAGTAGGCCTGCAGATAGTACCACATGCACGTTGTGCCACAGAGTACACACCCTGAGCTTTGACAGCAGGAAATCAGGCAGGCTGGGCAGCTGTTTGCATTTCCCCTTTGTATTCCTGTGACTATTTAAAACAACAGCACAATGTGAGAGGTGTTAGCACCATCGATGTGCATTCTGCTGTACACATGGCTGACACTGTTCATTATGTGCTTCTTGTGTCACAGCCAAAACTCAAAATACTTTTGTTTGTAAAAAGTCAACAAAACGTGGAACTGTGAAGCTTCGTCATCTGAAACACACAGCTCTTATTAAATCTGTTTGTGGGTTGTCACACGGGAAGACTACACAATACTGCAAGGAAAAACAAGCTAGAGAAAGCAGATGCCTCAACAGCTACTAATTAGAATCTAATTACTCTTTCAATTACCTTTACTCAGCACTCTAGGTCCCCAAGCCACTACTGACAGACATCAGCTGTCCATGAGGCATCCTCATCTGGCACAAACCGTACTGAGTGTGAAATCAAACGAGACACTGTTACCCAACGTTAGCAGCACGCCTTTCAAACTCCCTGCAGCAGCAAGGCATGCTGAATATTTCATAGCATGCATTTAGAGCTGCTATCTCCTTCTAGAGGCAGCACGAGAACCGTATTTCTGTAGGACTGCAGTACTGCAGAGCTGTAGGCCAGTGATTACACCCTGTGTACAAACACAGATGGTCAAATCACAGTCATGCTGGACTAAACACAGACTCCCCCATCCTGTTCATGACTTTAGACCCCTGCTGTTACGAGCAATTTTGTCATAGGTTAACACCTAGCATCAATCCCTTCCTTAAAAACAGAGAAAGTTCCTTGCACACTGAAGGAATGAAACATAAACACAATCCTTATTCCTCTAGAGAGTTTTCTTCTATATATTCTAAGGGACTGAAAATCACCAAATCCCTGTCATCCAGAGATCTCTTATAGCTGTTATTACTTTTCATAATTCCTACAGTGCCTGGAATCCTCCCACAGCTACAGAATCCCTCCAGAGTGGGTCTGTAGATGTTTGTGCTGTGAGCAAGACCACGCTGCCACATGCACACAGCATAAGCACATAAGAAAACAGAAATCATCTCTATTTGCAGATGAGGAACAAAAGCTGAGAGACACTTCCTCCAAAACATGAGAGACTCAACCTCAGATTTCCTTCTTTCAGCACAGCATTTACTCTCCATCTGCCCTCCTTTCCTCAGAAGGATGTGTCTCCTTGCTTGTAAAAAAACCCATCTTAATTTTGTGGGAATGTGAATTTTTGAAGCATCCTGAACAGTAACACCTTTTGAGACATAAAGAGTTAGTCAGCAGTAAAAGGAATATCCAAGTGTGGCTTTATCATGAGAGCTATCACAGAAATGTGTCAGAGACTGAATGCTATAATTTATGGCTTAAGCATCTTTATGAAGGACTTTTGCTTATTAAAGTAAAACCATATAAAAGGTGCAGAGAAGACCACCACACCCTGAAGAGCCCTTCTGACTGAGGCCCTGAACTAAGAGATAAGATAGTGACTCAGGTCTGGACTGGGGTAAAAGAATACATTCACAGAGGGATCAAGCCTAGCACCTTCTGAGTGGAGAGCACAGCCCCAGGGCTATCAGCTGCCAGCTCAAACAGACCCTCACACCAAAGGGTGGGGAGAGAGAGGTTCGGGGTGGGGAGAGAGAAGTTCTGGGTGTGTGGTGGAAAAGGCTCTGGTCAGAGCCAGTTAACACCCACCCTCTGCTGTGCAGAGGAGCCTGGCTGAGGTGCCCTTCACCCCAGGAAAAGCTGCATCCACGTGAAGAACAGCACAGGGGGTCCCATGGCCCATCAAAGGCCCCCCCAAAGGGGTCCCCAGACCCTGCACCAGAGCACTGCACGTGATGCAACAGATTCTTGGTGTAGCAAGGGACAGGGTCAAACTTGCCCTCTGCAGGGGAGGCACATGGGCATTCCCACCTGGCCCAAAAGTCTAATAACCCATGGGATTCTATACTTTTCAGTGGGGAACTCTCACCACAAGAAGACCAGATGGAGAAAACCTACGATTTGTCATTGGAACCCCCAGAAAGGTAATATGTTTCCACCTAACATCTGTCACTCTCTCCCTGTCCCCACCTCCCAACTAACTTCTCCTTTCCTTTCCTTTCCTTTCCTTTCCTTTCCTTTCCTTTCCTTTCCTTTCCTGTCCTTTCCTTTCCTTTCCTTTCCTTTCCTTTCCTTTCCTTTCCTTTCCTTTCCTTTCCTTTCCTTTCCTTCCTTCTCCATCTCCCTCCTCCCCTCTTTCCTAAAATAAATAAATTTTTTGGCACCAACATCTAACCTCATTTAGTTTTAATCCCATTTTTTGGCTATATTTCAAACTTTTCTGAGTTTGACCTGTTTTATTCACAGAAACTTAGTTTCCCTTGCTCTTCTGTGCTTAAACCAGTTTGTAACAGAGTGGTGGTAGCACTCACCTGTGAGGGCAGTGCTGTTGCTGCAGCCCACAACTGCCTTGCTAGGAAATTGTACTTGTTTTTCCTGTATCCTGCTCTACCAGGCAGCACACACATGCTGTGAGCTCTTTTGTAGGCAATTTGACCAGACTTCAGTTTGGCTCTACCTTTTTCTGATCAGAGCATTCCTCTTTGTCCCCAGAGGAGAGTCTGTATTCCAGCAGGACACCTGTGGGCACTTGAGAGGGCAAACGATGGCATTGAGATTTTCAGCCTGAAGGGAGAAGGATGAAATACCTGGTGATGAAAACCAAAGAATGCTGCAGAAAGCAGGAAAGTTTTCCCTCAACCACTCCACAGCTGGAGAAGGTCTGCAGGTCCATGTGCCACAAAGTAATGGAAATGGTCCTTTCAAGAATACCCCATCACTTCTGTAAAGCAAGCAGTACACTTGTTTCCAAAACATAAAGGTTAAGAAGCAACAAGCAGTTGCTCAACATTCACTCTCTCAACTACACTGCTGCATTACTGAGACAGTCCCAGGCTAACTGGAACTCTCTGGAAAAGCTTTCAAGTTGGGTTGAGGAGTTAGTATGGTTGGGGAACACATCCAGTTTGGGTACCTCCACACTGTCAGAGGAAAAGGAGGTTTAGCTGCATGGACATGGACTGTTCTCAACACTCTGTCTCAGTGCCAACAAACAGCCCCAGACATAATTTATTAGTTCAGTTGCAGCTTATTTCTCTAACTATGACCTATCAGCCTACTTGCCAAACTGTACAGATCCACTTCAGCTCTGGTGGAAATAAATCATTACTGGAAAAGATCAAAGAGCAGAAAATAAAGTTTTGCTGTGATTCCCCTCACTTCTTGCATCTGCTACAGACCACAGGGTCAGTAATCATTTGTTTTCCTGCACAAATCCCTCTTTGGGAAGAGGTGGTCAGGGAGACTACAAACTGTGGACTTTAATTCCCCATCCTGAGCACACTAATCAATCTCTCCTCTTAATTAGGCAGACTTGGTTATCAATATGAGGAAGCTCCTAACAAGACACAGTGTTTTATTTTTAATTCTAAAGAGAGATGATTACTGATGTGCACACAAATAGGTCAAGCTAATATAAACAATACAGAGAGAATATAAAGCAGTTTTCTATCCCAAAGCATCCCCTTTAAAAAGCCCCTACTGTCAGTCTTGAATCAGGTTGTTTTCTTGTTACAGGCAAATGTGCATGTGGCAGCAGACCAGATCTTTGCCTTTTCTCCTGCTGCAAGTGAAAAGCCAGGCAAACAGCATTACAAAAGCAAAACAAACTGCCAGAGGAGAAGCAGCTCCACTGCTGAAGAGATGGGAACAAGTCCTGCTGTCATGGGAGTTTTAAAAGATTCCTAATCCTCAGAAATCCCTGTCCCTTTCAAATAAAGGACAAAAAACCCCCACGAAAAACCAGATATTGACCTTGTCAATATGAAGAATCCATTTTGAGAATAGGAAAGGGGGAAAGAGAAAGATGTTCAAAATGAGTCCTGTACAAAAAGCTGCCTGTCTGCTTCCATGCCACCTAAAAACTTCCTTATATTTTCAGTGAACATTCTTCTTTAATTTATTCTGATCTAGACTGTAACATACTGTTCTTCAAGAGATGCACAGAGGGATTTTCTTTCTGCTATCTACAGTGTAACACTATATATTTTTATAATTTCATAAGCAGTTTCCTCCACTGAATATTATTCTGATAGTAAAATGAGTAAAAATGTTTACTTTAATGTACTATTTAAGACAAGACTTTCTTAGAGGGATACTGCACTACTTTATTAAGCCATTGTTCTGTGAAGATGCAGGAATTTACCTTGCTTTACAGACCTCTCTGCTGAGTTCAGACCTCAACAATTTTTAATCAAAACTTTGACATTTTCCAGAAATGCTACCTGGAATTTCTTCCATGTATTCAAAGGAAAAGATACATGAAGGAAGAGACAGAGTATTATTTTCTATTACTCTTTCTATTAATTACTTTTTATTATAATAAAATTAGTTATTATTAATTATTATTTTATTTGCCACCTATGAAGATGTTTGTAAGGGGAAACTATTAGGCAGTTTTCCTGCATTCTATTAGATTTTTGAGATCTAAAACCCTTGAGCACATGAATACACTTGGAAAACACGGGGGTTTTCTTGGTTAACCAGAGCAAGGAGAGGATGTCAGATACAGTGGGAGAGTTCTCTCTCATCCCTCCAGTCTGAAATATTTAGCATACTGATTTTTTCATCTGAGCATATTCTTAAGCCTTTAAGAAAGTTGGAGATTCCTTAAGTAAGAGCTAGAGATTTAATGTATCTATATATGAACATATTGATATAAAACCTTAAGTTTATATAATAAAAAAATTATACTGCAATTATAAAATACAACTGGTTTTGCTTTTATCTCCTCCATTTCCAGTATCTTACAATGAGATAATCCATCTAGTTCCAGAGTGAGTGCCATCTGTATTTTAATTTATTATTAAATCCCCAAACTGTTAGGCATACATCAGAGGACACAAATCTAAATATAACACAGAGTTCTTGGAATCCATGTGAAGTTAATATTATAAAAATATTGACACAAGATAATAAACCTTTCTTATTGCCACCAATTTTTTATTGTGAAATTTCAGCCTTTCCAAATGGCAGCTGAAGAATGATTATGCATGCTGCAGACTTCTGAATTAGCAGCATGGCTTCTTGGTGTTCCTTCCTGCAAGGAACTAGTGCAGAATCTCACAGTTTCACAAAATCAGTCAGAAGGAGCAGACTTTCAGGCTGGTTGTGCAAGGACAAGACTTTGAGAAGTGGTTTTTGACCTGCAAGACAGACACAGCATCCCACAAAAACCCATGTGCAAAACGGTTTTATAGATGAAAACTGCACTATTGCTGAGGTTCTTTGTTCAGATTAAGAAAAAATGTACTCTGGAGTCCAAAATGCCTGTGTGCCTGAGATCTTAAAGCTGTGAGCCTATTTAATCTGCAGCCTCATACATACATATATATACACACACATACA
>VZRX01020476.1:217104-231600 GCA_013398075.1 Notiomystis cincta
CACACACATATGTATATATGTATATATATATAGATATATATATAAAAACAACCAGTTTCCTGACCTCTTTGTTCCACGCCTCCTCTCTCTTCCTGTACACAGTACAAAGAGTACAAGCAAAATGTGTCAGCACTACTTTCTTCAGGATCATCTCAGACATATGCTGAGTGATCTCTAGAGCAAAGTGAAACCATATATAGCAAGCAGTGCTTTTGCTTTGAATTCCATTGCAGCTCTAGCTAACAACCTCCACATGATTTAGGTTGAGTAATTGAGGGTGATGGTTGGGAGCAGGTCTGCTTCACTGTCCAGTGTTTCAATACAGTCACAGCCTTCAGTTGTGAGTTATTTCAGTGTACTTCTCAGCTTGTTCTGCAGTCTGCATTTAAATGACAAGATCTAGGTGGATTAGGGTTCAGCAAGATTTCAAGAAAAGTATATAACATTCTAATTCTTTTGTTCCAAATTAGAGGGAAGCATGCCTGAGGCAACTCTGCAAGAGACAATACCTCTCCAAGAGGCATGACACATTTATCACAGTATCTTGATTCATTATGAGTGAAGATCCCCAAAAGCTGACAAGTTCAGAAATCAGTGGGAATCAGGATCAGGGAATTTCTGCTTTGCAGAAGATACCACAGCACACCCCATCTGATTCTCTTGTACCTCTCCAAACACTGGACTGAGTGATACAGATGCAGTAGGTGACAAGGCAAAAACAAATCACCCCGTAGAAACACTGGAAAACATCAGAAAAGTTCAGTGGAATTGGCTGCTGAAATGCTTTGGAGACCCTTAGCACATGGCTTCAGACATCTTTTAGGCACAAAACTACTTTAGATAAACTGTTTTTTGGGTATCTAATACTTATTATGCATAACAGGACTTCTTTGAAAAGTTCAGACAAATTATTTCCTTCTCTTGTGTTGGCAGCATTTACTGTTGCCCTGCTACTTTAAATACCCACTACCATTACAAAATAGGAAAAATAAAACAGTTGCCAAGACAGCATAAATCTGAAAATGACTCACAGTGATTTCAGAGTACTTAAAAGATTTATTTGTAAGTGTTTGGACATTTGTCTTAATTGTCATTATTGTAGATACCTCTAGGAAGAAAAACACCCTGCTCCGAATAGTTGATATTCTGGTATCATTTCTACCAACATTACTTTAAATTGACACTGAAAAGAACACTTCAATAATTATGGCATTTAAGAGAAAATCTTGGAACCAAACAATATATTTTATAGATACTTAATTGAAGCACTTAAAATACAACAATTCAAAAATTCAAGTTTTGGGGACATGTCTAAGAAGCTACTGCATGAAATGGCAAAAATGCATATTCAGCAGCAGAATAAAAACAAAATTAGTCTGAGATGTCACTTGGGATTTCATATTCTTGTTTGTTCTCTAGCTGTAACTTAGCCAGGTCAGCGTTTGAGGATGCCTTTCTCCTCATCTGTGATCTTCATGCACAAATAACTCTTTTACAACATAAATATGCACAGTGCATGTATTTCATTACAACCACAGAGAAACAACAAATCCAAGGAATTGTGCATTTCTTTGGCCTGCAGGGCTGAATGTGAGAACATGACCTTTTGCACCTCTGCTCTCTGCCCAAATTTCCTCATCATTGTACCAACCCCCCAGCACCAGCCTTCCACCAGCATCTCCTGCTCCTTCCTGCTGGGCTCCTGCATAGCAGAAGTGACTCCAAGGGAGTTATAGCCCCCAGCTCCCATTCAGCTGCTGTCTTTGACTACCTAATGGGCAGGAAGAGATGACAGAGACAGATCCTTCCCAGAGGTGTTCAGAAGCAATGGACACAAATTGTAACACGAGAAATTCCAACCAAGTACAAGGAAAAATTCTTTCACCATAAGGTTGATCAAAGATTGGACCAGGTCACCCAGGCCTCTGGATCCTCCACCCTTGGACCCTTGGAGATATTTAAGCCTCAACCAGATATTGCCCTCAGGAGAGCTGATCTAACTGGATAAGACCTCAGCAAGGGCTAAACCAGACATCCTTTCCAAACTTCACTACTCTATAATGCTAAAACCTGGAGACAAACTGCTCTTCTGGAGCTTCAGCTGGTCAAAATGATCTCATTTGTTCAAGGCAGAAGTTCCCAACCTGGAGATGGTAATTCTTACATATAGGGGAAAATAAGAGGATTTGTTTTTTAGGAGAAAACTCATCTCTAACTTGGGCAAATGTAATCACACACTACACCTGTAAAGGGCTTCCATTGGAGGTACCTCAGACATTGCAAATATAATTAAGGACAATGATATCCATTATCAGAAAGTGCAGGTGCATGTCCCAACTTTCTTTTATCATGTTCCAAGCTGGTTAGAGCTGCTGCTAAGAGGGAGAGATTATTTGCTCAGCTTTATGCCATGTTATGGCTACACAATTGGCAATTCTGAGACACTAAAGTGGCTCACACACAGCTCAGAGCATAGGAGGAGAACACCAGATACTTCTGCTCTACACAGAACTCCAAACACTGAATACTCAAGGACTTTTCCCCAAGAGAATATAATCCATGTGATACAAATCTACCCAGGCTTCACTACATGGCTACCTTTCCTTTACCTTTACTGTTTATCAGAGCAGATATGATGAAGAAAAGTAGATTTGTACCAACACACCTACCACTTAGAAAAGCAAATTTCTGCCTTGTCTCAAGGTTAATATCCAGTAATCTTTATGAGTCTGCATTTTCTGCATTGCTAATACATTCTTCTGTGACTTCCTTTCCTGTTCCTATTCAGGTTTAACAAGTAAAAAGGATTTAAAAAATACATTTAATCCATTCTTTATGGAATGACTCACTGGAAAGGAGAGAATAACATCCTCTAATTATAGCTGCCAGGGTTTTTACCTCCTGCTAAGTATACTAATACATTTTTCACTAATTGCAACTTTCCTCTTCCTCTTCTAAATTTTAAACTCTCAAACTGCTTCTTTATGGAAACATTTTTTAAACTCATTACCATAAGACTTTTCTCCATTGCAAATGCCAGGGCTCTGAGGAGTCCAGAGTTATTTCTCCAGACCCTGCCATTTTCCTACCTCCAAGCTTGTTTGAAAGAACACTACCATACCCAACTTAATTTAAAGAAGCATCCATTGCAAGAAGAGAGAATGTGTGTCATTAGACTGAGTGATGTAGGTGGAAAAAAGATAGATTCCTCAGCTGGAAGGAGACAGCCACAGAAAAAAAATCTCCTCAGTGATGGGCCAGCATGCATACATAGCAGAGTCCTCAAACCAAATGATAACCATACAAGAGCTGATAAACTGCTGTGGCAGGGGAAAGAGGCATGCTGTAGTCAGAGAAACACACTTCAACTCACTGCACAAAAATTAACTGTGCTCTGGCTAAAGCCTGGGAAGACACACATCACGTTACAATTGCTGCAGCCTTCCCACAAGACACAACACAAAATGCTTGTAAAGCATCAATTTATATGACCTTGGAGCTGCCCATGTGCATATGGCTATGGTTTCCAGAGCTGTGAAACCCTAAAATTCAGCACCAAATGAGAGAGGTTGGAAATGAGTGATTCAGTCCAATGCCAGCTGCAAGGAAAGACCTGCAAGGTTACCACAGCACTGGTCCCTCACAAGTTCACTGACTGGAGAACCTCATCTCATGCAGGAGCTGCTGAGAGTGGAAGAGATCACTTACCACTGTCCAAACAGAAAAAACACATAATTTTGTACATCAATTTATATCCATGGGAGAATACATAGAATATTAATTTCCTGGTATGGATTGTACCAGTTCTGAATCTTTCTTGGGTGGCAGTGTTTGGGAGCTTTTTTAATTAACATTTATTTTGGTTTGGTTTTATAATTTGGGTTTTTTTTTAGATCACAGGGAATGGAAGCTACTCATAGTGGTTTGGGGAGGAAAGACTCAGAACCTCTGGCTTCAGCTCAGCAATCTCTGCCTCCCCAGCTGGTGGAAAAGCAAATGGCAAGTGCACAGCTTTTCCTCCCCCAGCCACCACCTGTGCCAGGCAAAGCAGAGCAAGGCAAAAAGGAAGCCTTTCAGGCAGGCAAACCATCTGCCATACGCTGCTGCTGCATAAGACATCAAAAGGGCAGCAGTAAATGTTCCACTTTTGATGAGATCTAGCCACTGCTTCTGGTTTGGACCTCTCTAGCTCAAGCTAAAAAAGCAAGCCTTGGAGGCAGAGGTATGCATCCAGCAGCTCTCCAGAATCTGGACAAACACTCTTTCTTTGAGTGTTTACTCCAGCTGCCTCTGAGGCACTACCCCTGTAAAAGTCCAGCTGTAAAAGTCATCTGAAACAGTCATAAAAAGTCAAGGTTTAAAGCTTCATACTGCTGCCATTTCAGTGTTATTTACTTCCAGTAGTACCACCCCCAACCTCTCCACCCCCAAAAATCCAACCAAAAAAACAACCCTCTATCATCTGGGTACTTCATCATCTATTCGAGCAAATTGTTACTGCCTCACAAAAATCAGAGAATTCATTAGTCTATTTCCCTCACCACCTACCATTTCTCACATTAAATGGAGAATATTTGTGATCTTAAGCAATCAAGTTTCTACAGCACAGTGAAAATTTGTTATTAGAATAGTTCATCACCACAGGCCTTTCGGTCCTTCCTCCCACTCAGCCACCCACAGACTTTAAGGGAAACAGTTGCAGCTCACAGGGACGGGGAAACACCTCACATTCAGCAAAGGGAGCTCACGCACACACAGAACACCACTTGGTACACAGATTTGTACCCCAGGTGATCTTACCCTGTTATTGAGACAAACCAAACCATTCTAATTTACACAAAAGCCAGCAGAAGATTATTTCAGAAGTTAAGAGGTCTAAAAATCCAAGCATGCTAGAATTCTCTGGAAGAGAAAGTGCTGACCTGCCTCCAGGTGAGGCTTCCCAGGTGTCCTGCCCTGGAAAGAAGCAGAAATTGTCAAAGGATATGGCAATTACAAAACCAAGGCACTTAGGTGTATTCAAAGTCTGGCAACATTGTGGGTAATTTAAGTCCTCAAACTGCGTCTGGTGTGCTCAGACGATTATTTCTTCCCCTTCAGCTTGAACAACTTGCAGCTCTCTAAATTCCTCCTCCTGCAGAAGAGGGATGGGAAGCAATGGACAGCAGTCACCAATGCCAAATTGTGCTGGGCTGGAGACTGTATGATGAAAAAAGACTTGTCACACTGACTGGATGATCGAAGTTTTACATCCTCTTCACCAAAACCAGGACTTAATTACCTTCACTGACATAAGCTTATGTGTGCTACATCTTGGAAACACTGTCTCCCAAAAAGGAAGACACCTAAATTCAAGTCTCAGGATCAGGCAGAACAAACCCTTCCGCTACCTTGCTAATGACTTATTTTAAAACAAAGGAAAGCCCCCAGTATATGAAGCCTGTTCTGCTAATTTCTTTGGCAGTGCATCTGAAGTTCTAAATAACGAGAAAGAAAATTAGAGGACTTTTCACTCAGAACAGCAAATCTGGCCCAGCTAATTTCCCAAATAAATTGAGAATCCAGAGCCAACCAACCATACATTAGTCACTTGGCTAGCAAGGAGGACTTAACTTACACTAATGAACTTAGGACTTCATTAAAATGTAATTTTAAGTTTAGCAATACACCAGGATGATCTATTGTGGTAGGAAATGGACAGGATTGACATCACAGACTCAGCTTCTTGCTACTTATCACTAATAAATTAATATAAATTAAAAATCAATACAGCAGGGTAGTGCAAGACAAATGCTAATGTCCACGAAGAGAGAATTTGTTAGACTCACCACCTCTGTGCTGCCAGGCCCATCACTAAATCTCCAGGATGGGAGAGAACAGAGACAAGCTGCTTTGCACAGCAGAGCCAGAATAAGCATCAGCTCCTGCTCTGCAATCCATTCCTATTCCCTCATGCCCAAACCATCGTCCTGTGCAGACAGGACCAGTACCAACTTTGAATTGCTGTGAGGAAGCTGTCACAGAGCTACCCAAGTTCTTTATGGCCACAGAGTGACTAGGAACACTTTTGTATTTCATCTTATGCATGGTATCCTAGATTATTTGCAAGACAACCAATGACTCCAGTTATGTCAGTCAGTCAAAATCCAAATTGTATCAGCCTCAGCTGGAAAGCTGAAAATGAATGCAAAGGATCTGGTATGGGACAAAAGCCACACACCATCTAAGAGCAGCTTTTCCATTCTTCAAACCTGACCTCAGCAATGATTGCTCAAGTTATTGTGCAAAAATCAGTATAAAAATAGTACATAAAGCTCTTGTAAAAAAAAAAAAAAAAAGGTTTTTCTTACAGATGCTTAGTCTAAAGTTAATTTTTGATAAATTTATTGCACAGTTGCACTTACCACAAGGAGGAAGGAAAACTGGTGCCATGCAGCTGGGCTTCTTTCTCTATGACCTGTCCTCTAGATATCTTTCATATACAAAATGCAGAAATGTCACCATCGTGACAACTCAGAAAATATTCTTGAAGGTGACTTGCCACATATTGTTTAAACTAGATTCATACCTTTGTGGGTTTTAACTGCACTAGGTAGGGAGCATACCTTAAAAAATAATCACCTCAGTAATACTACTGTTATGTCCAGAAATATCAATCCTCTTGCAGTTTAGTAGCATGTTTCTCATAAGTACATCTATGCTTATCCTTCCATCAAAAACGCAGCTGCAAATACCAAACTTTTAAAGTATTTAATAGAAATAAGTGTGTATTTAATTTAAAAAAAGTAAAAATCAAGTAATTTTCTCTTGTCAGTAACTCCCCACCCATGGAATTCATCCTTAAGGTCTAACTTGTTTCTCCATTGATGCAGGCAATTATCTTTGTATGGCTGTGTAAAGATGAGACTCCACTGCACCTTCTTTCCAACTACGTCATAGCCGTGTAAACATTTAATACATAGGCCTTTAAAGAAATTTGAGTGAATTTATTGTATAAAATTATGATTGGCATGGTACAGAAAAGTTCCTTTTAATGCACATTTCCCATTAACTTGTACACAAATATTACAAGTATCAAGCAAAATGCAAAAGTCTTAAGAACTAATTCCATACTACAAAAGTGTTCACATAGTGAAGTTACTCTGGTTACAAAATGTCATGGAAATAAAAGCACTTCAAAATACGTATTTGGGAAATGTTTCAAATAATCAACGCAACCTTAAGTCAGTTAAAAAATGCAAAGAAAGAGATACCCTCTTCAAAACACTGTTGTTCATTTGGCAAGATGGAGCAAAGTTCAGATCAGTTCACTGAAGGACTGTTCTTCATAAGAAATAAACAAACAAAAAAACCCCTTTAGTTAAGAAAGGACTCAATTATACTATGATGACAAATAACGCCATCAAAAAGTTATCTGGCTCTCTTGTTTTCACACAGGAGCTGTCAGAGGCAGAGATGTGTAAATGAACACTTCCAGGTATATACAGATTGCCTTTTCAAAAACCAACCAACCAAAACTAAACCCAAAACTAAATGAAACCAAACCAAACCAAAAAAGATGAACCCAAACAAAAAAACAAAAAAAAGCCCCAAAACAACAGAAAGGAGACAATCTGAACTTTGTAGTTTTCATTGAACTAGTTGGGTTCTTTAGGTCACAGGACCCAAGAACACCAATCTGCAAAGGATACATATCTAGGGAACAAAATGAACTCCCACCAGGAAGGAACGCGCAGATGTTGAGTTACGCGAGTGCCGCGCATCCTCTCAGTAAGGCCGTTAGAGGCTCTCACATCTCTGCTTCCCCATGGCCTTGAAGGCCCACTGCTCTCAAGAAGACAAAAATGCTTGGACCCTACATCCAACCTTACAGAAAGGAGGCACGGTGGTATTGTTAGAAAATAACACAAAATTTTGAAGACCGAAAGCATCCTTAAAAAACTCACACAAAATAACTACAAAAGAAGCAATACTTTACACTGGTTTTGTATCAGATGACTTGCGTGTGTTTGAGCCATTGAACATCGGTATGTACATCTACATGAAACTCACACATACAGAACATTGTGTTCAGGCATTGTTGTTGTTTTTCTTTCAGACACACACACAAGTTACCGTCAGGTTATCCAGTCTGTTCAAATGCAGTGAAAAACAGTCCACAGCAGGCGTAAAAGGAGCAGTATCCAATACAGTGTTGTCTTGCAAAAATGGAGTCAGAATTCCTGAGTCTCAGAGACATTGCTGTCCTCTCCATTACTGGATTATTTCTTTTTTCCAAGAAGAACCTCTAGTTTTCGTTTCTTCACTCTGATGAAATTTGTAATAGATTGCGTCTTTTAAAAAATGTAAAACTAGTACAAAAGATGTGCCAACCAAAGTGAATTTTTAAAGCTTTTTAAAGGGAGAGGGGATTCACTTACAAAATAAAGGCCACCTTCTTGTAAAATTTGTACTGCTAATACCCCATCATTCTGTTAAGAGCAGAGATTTAGCTCCCTGTTCTATAAGCCTTACCACACGCAGTCATGTGAGCTGAAAAACTTCATCCTTTTAACAATTAAAAATATCATATACAGGACTAATGTGGAACAGCCCTTTGTTACAATCACCAAGGTGGCAAAACCAATTAAGTGTCATTCAAATAGTCATTGCAATCTAACTCCTGCATTTTCCCTTGTACTTTGCATATTACACAGTGTAACTTAAAATGTAATTTAAGAGCACTTCAGTCCCACAACGTAGGATTTAAGCTTGTGTGAATACATTTGCATGGCTCTGCAACATTTGTAATGACTTAGAAAAATACATTCAACCAAAACATTATATAGGGTTCTATTTTTTTTAAAAATCAAAAATGAAGAAAAAGCCAAATGGTCCCATCATTAGCTAAATAATACACTCCAAGTTCTGGAAGCAATTCCAAAGCAAAAGCACATTCAAGAATAACATACATTGAATTGCATACTTTCTCATTCACCTTTATCAGTAATAAAATTCTACTGTATATAATTATTCAGCCTTATAAATAATGCTAAGCAGAAAAATATTTACCTCTGTGCTACTTTTTTGTTTATAGAAGCATTTCTCAGTTTATAGGAGCAAAGGAAAAAAAAAAACTAAAGTGCAGACTACAGGCCATGACAGGCATAATAAATGACCAAAGGTGCAGCCAAATTTGCATTTACATCTTAAGTTACTTTGCCATCTTCCTTGTCTTGCTAGAAGTCACCCCCTGTGCAATTAAAGAGCTGGTCGGTTGGTTTGTGCCACAGTACAACCTGTAATCACTTGTAATTTTTTTTTAAATCTATTTGAATTGTCCATAGGTATTTCTAGGCAATAGCTCAGGTTCACAAAACCTTACTTGGTTATTAAAACTTGAAATCACACAATATTGACGCCCCCTCCCGAAAACGCCACTGTCCTCTTGCTGCAGTACGTGGTGGAGCCGTTGATGCTCGGCTGAGTGTCCTTAACAAGCGACGTCTTCATCTCCATTTCACACGCCACGAGAGCTGCGTTGAGCTCCACTTGAGCCCGGTGAACCACGTAGAACGAGAGGCCTATGCTTATGACAATCTGCAAATAAAACCAGAGTGCTGTAGGCTGCACAGGCTGTGGCAGTGAGTACAAAGCAACTGATCTGAATGAAACTAAAAGTTGTCAATGCAAAGATTTGTGAAGCCATCTGTTGACTCAAAGCTTTACAGGCAAGACACTGGAAGGGAGATGACCTTAGCCCCTGAGTAGCTCTAAACCTACATACACTAACAATGCAACCAGCATATCAGAACATAGACATTACATAGAACATATTTCCATAAATCAAAAAGATGAGTTGAAATCCAGATACTTGTTATAAAGCAATCCTTTCACTTTCTGTCTTCAACAAAACACCAGTCAAGTTTTTAGCTGAGATCCTCCTTAGAAAAAAAAAACCCAAAAAGATAAAATCTTCAAATAAAAGTCAAGGTGTCTCATAGTGAGAGTCCCTTTGAAAGAAGAAAGTTCCTCTGCCTTCTTTTAAGAATGTTAACTAGCTGGGATCTGCAGCTTCCTTTCAAAAAGCCAAAGAAGTTATATTACTTACAACAGAACCTAGAGCTCCAAGTTCAAAACCTGAACTTTGTTACTAACTGGTAGGGTTGTACTTCTTTAACATTGAGGACTACTGCTTAAAACACCTCTCAGCACAGCAGATGGTGTTGGAATACCACTGAGTAAGACAACTGACAAGTATGAGCACGGGACACTTCAGCTGGGAGGCACCCTGGCAGTCTCCAGCTCAATCTGCAGCTCAGAGTGTAAGATCAGAACAGGTTGCTCAGAACTTTTGTCCTGTCAGGTCTTGAAAACTGTAAAAGGGTAGAGATTTCACCACTTCTCTGGGGACTCTGCTCCAGTGCTTGACTACCTTTGTGGTGAAAATTACATTCCTTACCAATTTATGTTACACATTTCAAATGCTGGCCAATGTAAGAGTCACAATGATACTACAGACACTACTTTTTGAATAGATGGGAAAATTTCTGTTCTAGAAGCTTATCCAAATATTTAAATTTTATTTGGTTTAGAAATATTACTACCAGTAACCTAGCCCCCTAGTTCAAAAATTAAAAATATATATACACACATAGACAACCATGAAATGTGAAGGATTTTCAGAGCTATTTACTAAATCAAAGTCTCATCAAAGCTCACCCAGGCAAAGCATTCAGCAGATGCCTGAGAGACAGTCAGAGAATGCAAATAATTCCTCCACTAAAGGCCTCCCCTTCAGTTATTCAGTCACGTCCCAAGGACTGGTCTCAAGGAGGACAGTACTCCTTTTAAAACATTCAGGCTATCCAGCTACCACTTACCTGAGCAACACTTATGTTACAACCCACATAATCTGCAAAGGAGAGTCAATGTCAATTAAAAAAAATAAAATATATAAATTGTGGGAAAAAAAGGAAAAGACTACTAAAAACTACTACCCTGGAAATAACATTTCATTACTAAAATAATAGCTAATCAAGAAACTATTTATTTTCTCTCTGACCTAGCAGGACTATCTACCCCACACTTACAAAGGCATTTTTAATACTCCTAACTATGTTTCATGAAAGCTATAAATTATACGTTCTATTTAAGAGCACACAAATTTCAAGGCAAGGGCGGAAGGCAGTTCAAAATGGTCCTAGACTTAGTTTTCTATGTTAGCATTGTTAAACATCAGCTTTATGACTGTAAAAATTGAGGAACAGAAATTACTGCAGCACCTACTGAAAGTCTGCAAACCATGGTAACTGCTAGTCCAACACAGCTTGAAGTACTATCACTGTCAGAGAAGGTTTTAAAATGTAATATAATTCTGAAATACCCACAACCTCTATGCTCATAATGGTCTCACACTTAAGGCTTACACCCAACATTTACTGATAAATTATTTTAAGAGCTAAGGTCATGTAAAGGTACTTAATATACTTCTCATTAATTGATTCATTTATAAAATTAAGATATTCTGATTTTAGGCATTAGGAAAATGGTACTCTACAGCATTTTTAATCCTGAATACTTATGCAAAATGGAGATGCTGAACGCTAACAGTGAACACCACACAGGTGCTGGGTCTACATACACACAAGCTTTTGTGTAGGGGTGGTTTGACAACTCTAAAATTCAGCAGGAGATTACCCTAGAAGGCAAGAGAAGAAAATTTACCAAAAACTGTGTCAGAAAAAGAGAACACTGAGTAAGTTCTGCTTTGTGTTATGGCGAGGTGTGAGAGAATTACACTTTTCTAACAGCATAAAACAAAATCTAAAGAAACCAGCACACTGCAAACCCATTTTTCTGCATATCTAGCAGTCAAGAGAAATCACAGAGAGACAGACAGTACCGTTACCAAGGTCTGTGAAAGTGACTATGTCAACTGACCTGTAAGCCGAATACAAAGTAGCCACTAACACTTTGTTCTGCAATCACATCCTCCATGGTGCGCAAGGTAGTGCCCAAGTACGAGTTCAGGAGCTGAGTAGGAAGCAGCCCAAGTGAAGAAGCCATCAGGTAGTTGGGTAGTGACAAATCTGTAATCTGAGTAGAAAAACAGAGTAAGAAATCAAATGC
This sequence comes from Notiomystis cincta, assembly GCA_013398075.1. NCBI lineage: Eukaryota > Metazoa > Chordata > Aves > Passeriformes > Notiomystidae > Notiomystis > Notiomystis cincta. The sequence goes on from VZRX01020476.1 coordinate 229,216, forward strand.
AGCTCCAACACAGCCTGTGTGTACAAACAACCGGACTACCAGTTCCCACAACCACCCCTGAAAATCATGGAAGAGCCTACATTCCTTCTCTGAAACCTCGAGTCCCACACAGGGGGAAGATAATAGAACAAAACAGTATGTGTCTAGTTTTCACCTGGCTTTTTTAAAGTTACCAGGTTTGATCTCATTTCACCTTACATCATGCAACATCTCTGTGCAAAAGTCATTAACTACGGATGCAATTACACTGTTTGCTGAAGATATTTATTTCTACCTGGTGAATGGAGCTCTTGGATTTATGAGAATTTATCTGTGAGAAGAAATTACTTTATCGAATGTGAAGGTCTAATGCAAAAAATCTGGTTCGTGTTTTACATGTATGGCAAATAATACAAGAGGTAATTGTTCAAAATGTCACTGTATTAAATATGATCCAGGTAAACAGAATGGCAGATAGAATTTGTCTGTGCTGGGCAAGTTATGAGCTTATTAAGATATACATCTTTCAGTGACCCCTATGAGCAAAATCCATCTATATCTATACTGATATATAAGAGCATCATTAAAATTGTCTACCAAAGATATTCTGCATCCCACTTCAATTAGTGAACAAAATGGCACACACAGCTATAGGTTTTATTAATTTCTCTGGAGAAAACACTAATAATACTTCATTATTTTCTTCTCTTTGCTGTGAAATTTCTTCAGTAGGTGGACATATGAGCTTGCATGGGAACAAAGTATACAGTACCAGCTAAATTAGTATCAGCAGCCATTGGGCAATATTAAAAGCAAGCATCATGAGGTCAAAAGATATTTACACAAGAAAAAAGAAAATAAGAGGAAACTGGGTTAAAAATAAGTATGAAAACGATGATTTTGAAAACAAGCAATCCAACAAATTTTCCAGACAACTCAGTTGATAATAACAGAGATCTAATTAAGAACAGCCCTGACATGGAGAGCCTACATGGAAATTATTGACCTTGCCAGTTTTGTACAATGTTGAAGACCAAAGAATAGCAGCAATGTTACTCACTTCATCATGCTATTCTTAAAATAAACTTTAGTTACTGTGAAAGTCACAGAGCTGAATTCTCAGAGCTCTAAGCACCATCAGTGGAAAGTTTTTGAGAGGAAGGGCAGTGGAGGAGCAGAATGCAATGAAGCATAAAGATTAAGAATAATTTACTGGAACAAGATCCAATAAGCCATTTCCAAACTTCACACTGCATATTATACTTCCCACAGACTGAAATATATAACAGCACCACAAATATTATATTTCCTTCTCTATACAAGATTAATTTAGATTTATAATGAAAAAGGATTACATAATTATGTCAGAACTTCACATTTGACCAATACTTTCAAAAGACTTTTAAAAAAAGCATTGTAATCTGGGCCATGCAATAAGAATACACAGTCCAAACTTCCCATATTGCCAAGGGAATGAAGGAGCTGCTATTAAAAGTTTCTGAAATACTAATGCAGAGGCAAGATTTGCTAAGTAGGACACTATCATTACACCTAATGGAGCTGGGAAACTTCCCAAAGATTGCTTCAACACTCCTGGCACCTCTCTCATTTCTGTAGATGTATTAAGGACTTCAGTTGCAGAGCAACACCTGGATGTGTCCTGAAACAACTGGACCTCCTGAGTCATGAGAGAGATTGTTTCCAAATGAAACAATGCCAGTGGATACACTGAATTGCAGCTTGTGCTTCCCACTGCAATGAAATCCAAGGAGAGGATGAAAAAAATTTTTGAGACAATCTTTTAATTAACTGTAGGTTTAGAGCTATAGTTGTGTCCCTTTCCCCAGAATGCACAGGAAGTGGACAGCATCCTTGCCTATGAAACTTGATAAATGGTCAATAAAACTAACAGCTTTCCATACTTCTCTTTCTAGGAACTTCACCTGTTCTATGAACCTGCCAGACTGGCATCTGCATGGCCAGGCTGCTTAACAGAGCCTATCAGGCCTCTGTTTCTGGTGAAAGCTGAAACCAGAAAAAAATTAAACCTGAAATCCCAAACCAAGCATGGATACAACTGTGTTATGGGCCACAACAGAAACGCATTTAAATTGTATTCAAATACAATTAAGAATTACCTAATTGCACTGATAACAATAGAAACTCCCCCATTAAGTCTTGGACAGGCTTTCTCCCATGGAACTTCTGTGTATTCTTTGTGGCTGACACCTTTTGGTTCAGCATTGTCAAAGAATAAATGCTCCTATCAGGACTTTGCTGGGAGCTCCCATGCCCTTAGGGATTGCAGTACAATTTCTCTTCCCTCACTTTACAAATCCCTGTGTTTCAGGTCAGGTAGGCTTAGTGACCAAGAGCAAAGGATAATGCTGGTGCTCTTTTTTTTCC
>VZRX01020477.1:0-74742 GCA_013398075.1 Notiomystis cincta
TCTCTAAAAAATGTCGACAGGCGTTGAGTTGTTTGTCTCTTGGTTGATGTGACACAGAAAGTGTTAAGCAGATATTATGGCTCTAGTGCTGTGTGTTATTATAGGAGCTTTTTTAATTGGCTTAATTTATTGTTACCAAGTGCTAACATCCCAACTTGATAGGGAAGGTTTTGAGTTACACAACCTTTAAATGACTTGCTGAAGACCAGGCACAAGACCTGTGCTCATGGAGGTTTTCAGGTATCTAAGTTCCATTGAAATTAATGGCACGGGACACCTAAACATGAAGGTGGGTATGGCCCATGAGTTTGACAGAACTGAAAACCAAGCCCAGTGCCCCCTGACTGGAGTTTCTGCTCTGACTATACTGCTGTGACTGCAGTAGTCTTGCCCACCTGTTTAGCACCTTGGATTGCCAGCATCCCAAGCTGGCTGCACATGACAGCAGAAGGGTTTGGAGTACCTTTACAAATGTTGTTCTTTCTCTCAGGAAACACCCTGTATGTTTCTGTTTTATGGGTTGAAGCTATACTCCTAGTGTCTTGGTGGGTTTGTGCTAGCATAAATGCCTTTCATAGGGCAATGAACTGAAAAACTAGAGACATAACAAGTTATAGACCAGTCAAGCATCAGGCTTCTACCTATAATTAATTTGTGAGGTGTGAGAATTGCTGTTTGTGTAGGAAGATGTGTGGCAACCTCCATGTATCATGTGTCTAATCAAGCCTGTCCATGGCTGGTTTGTCTGGATATCAGAACAACTGAAAGTTTTTCTTGGTACTCAGTCCCATTGCATGAATATGTCTCTCTGCCTCATCAACTCTATCTCTTTTCAAACCTCATCTTGAAACATATCTTTCCTTCTTTGCCTACGTCTCTTAATTTTTCTTTCCTTCGGTCATTGGCCTTACGACTGAATGGTTTAATTTATCCACCGTGCAATTTCTTTATGATACTGTTTTCTGTAATTTATATCAGATACAAGAGAGTGGACAGTGTTATTTAATTCCATAAGGGGCTTTAAGATGCCATTTCTACAAAAGGTGTTTGTGAAATAGAGTCATGACTCTGCAAAATACTTACTCATGCAAATAGTTACACTAAAATTGATGATGCTGTCCATGTGAAGGAGTTGTTTCCAGGCTGTACCCTCTTGTTTTGTACATGGACACCTCAGCATCCAAAATGGATTGTCTTCCAAAAAGTCCTCTTGAGAAGATAAATTTTCTAACAGCTGCTTGATTTATAGCATGGTGTGATTCGAGGAAGCTTCTATTTTATGGTCATGTCAGGCAATATTTACCCCAGCTGGGGAAGTGTGCAGTGTGGAGCTTGGTCACTGCACAGACAGCTGCCTTCAGGAGGCAAACCAGAGCATGCATGTTCAAAGCCTGCATGTACTTTCCCTGTACTCTAAAGGAAGATTAAGCCTGATCTCCCTGATGGCAGAAAGAAATGCTTTCTGGAGGCTTACTGAGTTTCTGGAGGTCTGCCTTATCTTGGGAGAATTTTTCTATTAAATCATTATAAAAAAGACCACATGCTTTAAATTTATTTTAGAGGCAATGCTTTTGAAATTTACTATTCTTTTGTTTAATTTTTTTTTTTTTTTTGAGGATGGCTTTATCTCTTATTAGGTATCCAGTTTGTATATAGCAGACTAGAATTACAGGAGAAAAAAAATTTACTCAGAATTAAANAGACCAGTGTTAAAATATTCTGTGCTGGCATGTTTCTTCCCCCAGAATATCTCCAGTTCACTAGGCTCAAATTATGACATGTATCCCTGAATATGAAAGCTTTTGGCTGAGCCTGAATAAGCTTTCTGGTAAGACAGATGTTCACTCTTTGGATATGTAATAGAAAACCCATCCAATGTCTCATCAGTACAAAACTGATGATGTGATCCAACTTCAGGTGCTTTGTCTCCTACAGAAACTTTTATATCTATTACCTGGAAAATGGCATGATGATTTCAAATTGGCTTCTAGACGCCGATGGAGGCTGGACCCTGATTCACTGACACCACCAAGTCTTTCAATTTATTATCTCTCTGCTGGTGGTGAGGGGGCAGGAACGGAAAAGGAAGACAGAAACCCATCAGTTGTATTTTTTCCTTTATTTATACCTTTCTTTTTCTTAACATTTCTGTTGTCCTAAAGCAGACACCTGTTTTTTCACTCTGTTGCATGATGGAGGAGCAACTCCATCCAAGCCCCAAAGCAGCTCCTTTTCCTGACCCTTGCTTTTATGCATCTGTTGTCTCACAGGTGACTTGCACTGTCTTAGAACATCTTCTTAATCACACTGATTGTGCTAGCTAAAATGCATCAGGGATGGAAAGGTAAGAAGAAAAATTTAGCAGCTCAGAATAATAGATCAGGTACTGCACAGACTTCCCATTTCCCTGTCCAATGAGCCAGATATTTTGTGAACCAGGTTTTGGGGATGGCATCAAGTAATCCGTTCAGTTGCTGGGCTGTTGTCTGAAATTATTTTTTTCCCCCGTAGCTTCTTATTTTAAGGTAACTGTGAAAAATATCAAGTAATTCTTTACGTTTTGAAGAAAAAATATTGAGCAAAGTATGGTTTGCTGAGGTTTAAGGAACCTTACAATGTCCCTTAAAAAATGAGACCTCTCCTTCAGTGACATTATGGTACTCAAAAGGATGCTTTAGACATTTTTGTAGTCTCTTTTTTAGACAGTTTTGTTAGTCCTCACACAAGGATTATATCCAGCTGTAACATATAGGAGTTCTTTAGATAACTTTTCATGAATTCTGCTTTCATAATGACTTGGCTGTGAAAGCTGGTGGAAAGGTCAATTTTTAACAAGCTAGGTATGTGTCAGGTAAACTTATTTTGGAACTGCAACATTTTGTTCTCTGAAAAAAATCTGTTTTGAGCAATACTCTGTGTGTCTTTTGATACAATCTCATTCAGCTATTCCTTAAAATAGCTCACTGAGGCATGGAAAATAAGAAACATTTCAATTAGGAGATAAAAATTACATCCATGGAACAGAGTAATGTTTATGGTGAATACTGTATTATCTTTTACATTCCAACTTGGTTTCAGGGGATAAAGAGATTGGCCGGAATGTCGGCTTGTAAATTGATTTAAACAATGTTCGAATGCATAAAGTGTGCAGAAAGCAACTCTTTGCTGGGGCAGAAGAAGGTGTCCCAATCCCTTGTGCAGGCAAGTGTGTGCCCTGGCAGTAGGGGTGCTGAGCAGTGTGGGTTTGGGAGGAGAGCAGCCACGTGGCTCGGTGTAAATGAGTGCTAATAAGAGCAATACACCACATGTTACCCACGCCACTGTACCGCTGTCTGCTGCTCCGAGGAGAAAAGCTAAGTGGAAGAGAACAAAAGGGGGGGAGTGACAGGGAGAAGAAAAGAGGGTTGCTGCTGTAATCAGCATTCCACTCAACTGTGAATTTTAACAGTTTCTCTGTAGTTCAGATTGTTATTTTGTCCACTAGGTACCTGTACAAGATAATGATGATGGCTGACAGACTATTGCAGTACAGCCGAATTCTCATGAACTTTGCAAACAGGTCTCTTGTCCAATATGCTTCAACCTATATGATCACAGCTTAGTCATATTGCCACATTGTTTTTGATGCTACATTTAATTTTATGAATAAACTGGTTTCTAAATCGCTAACCAGTTGTCTGATTAGCTGCTAGAGATACAATTTAATCTAAGTGCTCAAGTAAAGTGTAACTGCTGCTTTTATGATATTATCAGTACCCTTGTCATGTCTGTCTAACTGGCATTTGTGAAACCTATGGTAATATGATAAAATTCCTTTAGAAATCACTAAAGAAAAGTATGGGCATTTGTGAGTAAAACCAACTGTTATATTTAGTTTGTTGTAAATAGTACATGCAATGCTATGACTTAATGGTTGGTTGAATTTCAGTACAGAATGTGGCAAACTACAGAGTATAGCAATAGATCACATATCTTGCATTCTTTCTCTTCAAATATCTACTCTGCTTCTCTGAGAAATTAAGGGTATATCTTTTCAAGGTTTATTTTCCAGCCCCCAGGAAGTGCTTATTTTAGTATTTGTGGGGTACTATCTGAAAACATAGGACTTAGCTTGCATTCAAAATGAGTTTCTGCAACAAATTTAGATCCTGATTTTCTAGAGATCTGCAATTTGTTCTGTGAAAGCAAACATGACCACGAGTCATGCCTGTAGAGGCAAAGCTGATCACCTGATAAGGCAGTGAAATACTTGCAGCTGGTGAAGGAGGTCTTGCCACCTCATTCTGCAAGTAGAGACCCAGGAGAATGAAGTTATGTCATGCACGGGAATGTGAACAAAACACTGTAACACAATGATGGCAAACAGGTCCTCACACAGGTTTAGGAGCCTGTGATGTGAATTATTTACAGTTAATGGAAAGAGAGAGAAGCTCCTCAGACTTAGCCTTGTGAAGCCTGGTAGAATAAAAACTTCCTGATCCCATACTCTGTTGGCAGCTTTTTCATAGTTTGGAGTTGAGGGACATTAGAACAAGACACAAGAACCAAAGAGAAGACATACCCTATAATAAATACCACAGGCTGGTCAGGGAGGATGCAGCCTAGAGAGATGTTGGGCAGCATTGCAGGAGGGCAGCTGCTCCCCATCCCAGTTTATGGAGTGTGCTGTGAACCAGCACACACACTGAGGTGAAGGACATCCCCTCCCCTGTCCTGTGTTAAATCTGTGCCTACCAGCTATTTCATTTCTCAGTTTATCATAACTACTTTTGGTCTTGCATGCTCAAGGTCAAAATATTGTCAACACGTGGCAGTGAACAATGTGTATTAGCTTATACTGTTTTTTTTTTTTTTCTTGCAGGGATGTTTCCTATTTTTCACTGCAAAAAATGGTTAAATGTTATTTTTCCTACTTATGACTTGCTTTCTATGGTTACCTGAGTTATTTTCCATCTGTTTCCTCACATCACTTTCAACTGGCTGAAACCTACTGCCTGATTGTGGCACCTTCCACGATGCAGTGTAATTAACCACAGGCAAACATTCAACATATTAGACATGAAGGCAACATAGTGTGTTTTTTTCTGACTTCATGACATGTGAAGGCCAAAAGAACAGCTTTATTCTCTCCAAAGCTTCTCTACCTTTCTTTGGTGTGTGATCAGGATATTTTTAGATGGCCTTGCAAGTATACAGATACACCTAGGACACCTTACAACAGTATTGTTTTGGCCTCATAAACACCCCCTCCACACCAAAAAGATGGGAATGTTGGCAACTGGTTAATATGTAGCAGAAGAAATTAAATGCCTCTGACAGTAATTGCCTGAAGAAAATTCAGAAGATGAGATAGCAACAACACAGCAGACACAAAATAACTACATTAAGAGCACAATAGCCATATGTCAACATTATATTAAGAAAAGAGTGCTTAAAATGGTCAGGTCAGATCCTTTGCCAAGAGCCTGACATGTGGTTTCCAAACTAGTTTTGTTGGAGAATATAGTATATGGAAAAGATGTAAAAGCCATCTACCCCCTCCAGACCCTACATTTGAAGTCTCAGTGGGTCAAACTGAAATTGATTACTGCAGTTGATGAGCAGTATTAATGGGGGAAGGAAATGTTAAAAATGAAAGCAAATCCTTTTTTCATTGCTCAGTCTTCTTTGAAATAATGATTCTAATAAAATAAGATGTAGTTGCTTAATAAAGTAATTTTTTCCCCATGTAAATCTTGACTCTTAAAACATTTGTATTACATTATGATCTCCTCCTATCTACAACTAACATAAGAAATAAACTGGGAGTGTTCATTAAAAATAAGCTCATTTTTGATTGTGCCTTTCTGACAAGTCTCAGTTTGCTGATATATAAGGAGAGGGTTTAGTTTCAGGCCTCCTTACCATTCAATTAAATATGGTGAATTGCCCTATTCAGTAAAAACACTGATCTCTAGAAAGTGTGAATAATTAGACCATTGGACTTATACCATTTTTAGAACAAAGACATAGACATATTTCTGGTAACACTGATTGCTATATATATTAGTTAACCTCTCTAAAATTCTGGTATATTTGGTAGCATTTTTTAATATCTGTACCCAACAAGTTTATTCTTCTCGCAAAGATTCACTCTGAATGTTGGGAAACACTTTTTCATTATGAGGATGACTGAGCACTGTCTGCTTAGGAGGGCTGTGGATTTTCCATCTTTGAGGACATTCAAAAGCTGTTTGGACATGGTTCTGTACAACCAGCTTTGGGCAGTCCTGCTTGAGCAGGGCCATTGGACCAGATGACCTCTGGAGATCCCTTCCAGCTTTAGCTGTTCTGTCATTCTGTAAAGATACAGCTGGTGCAAAGGGCCTATTAATGGTCCTCTCTTATTTGGAGGGGAGCTTCTGGTACATGTCTGGACTTGCATGTCATCTGTATTATTTTGATAAGAACAGATAAATATGCAGCCTGCTGTAAGGTGCCATAGTTATACAGTTTAGTCTGTTTATTCCATCTGAAAACCAGGAAAAAAAAAAACCAAGCCAACAAACAACCTCAGTGAGTATAAGGTATCTGGGCACAGATTTAACCACATCTACTTTAGGTCTTTTAAAGGTAAAACTGTCAGCAAAATATCACACCCCAAACTGACACAGTTTNTTAACCTCTCTAAAATTCTGGTATATTTGGTAGCATTTTTTAATATCTGTACCCAACAAGTTTATTCTTCTCGCAAAGATTCACTCTGAATGTTGGGAAACACTTTTTCATTATGAGGATGACTGAGCACTGTCTGCTTAGGAGGGCTGTGGATTTTCCATCTTTGAGGACATTCAAAAGCTGTTTGGACATGGTTCTGTACAACCAGCTTTGGGCAGTCCTGCTTGAGCAGGGCCATTGGACCAGATGACCTCTGGAGATCCCTTCCAGCTTTAGCTGTTCTGTCATTCTGTAAAGATACAGCTGGTGCAAAGGGCCTATTAATGGTCCTCTCTTATTTGGAGGGGAGCTTCTGGTACATGTCTGGACTTGCATGTCATCTGTATTATTTTGATAAGAACAGATAAATATGCAGCCTGCTGTAAGGTGCCATAGTTATACAGTTTAGTCTGTTTATTCTATCTGAAAACCAGGAAAAAAAAAAACCAAGCCAACAAACAACCTCAGTGAGTATAAGGTATCTGGGCACAGATTTAACCACATCTACTTTAGGTCTTTTAAAGGTAAAACTGTCAGCAAAATATCACACCCCAAACTGACACAGTTTCACCAGTGTGAATTTTTATATGTAGGCCAACTCTTGCTCTACTATATGTAAAATGAATCTCAGGCTGCAGTCCAATTCCCTTAACAAAAAATAATTGGCAGAAACCTCTGCTGCCAGATTTGGCAGTGCAGAAGCTGTACAGGCATGCAGGCTGATTTAGTCTTGTATTCAGAAGCACTTCCTCAGGACAAAGTTACCCTATGTTAGTGAGGCATCATTAGGATCTTGCCCTGCTGTTGCCCATTTATTTAGGCTATTTAACTCTGTGTACACTTGACACTCTCATGGGGGCTATATACCCTGATGCTGGATATTACCCTGGATATTGTCCTGGATATTAGTCCATGAACAGCTCAGTAGCACAAATGATATTCCCAGTCTGCCCCATCTTTTTTGCAGGTGCTGCAGCAATGGTACCACCTGGACTCCCAGCATCTACATCCTGGCATGGATATTTTGAATATATGTATAATCAGGAGCTCTGCTCACCATATAACACAAAACCTGCATAATTTTGAACATTGTGTTCTTTTTTTGCTTTACTGTCTGTTTTCTAAGGTGTTTCCTTCATATCAACTTTTTTTGTTAAATAGAACACCTAGAATGGTACCTTCTAGCACAATCCTCCAAATAAAATATGAAATTATTGCCTAATTAACTGACTATAAGAGCTGAGGTTTTATGAGGAAAACAGAGGATTCATTAGAATTCAAAGCTTGGCATTATTGCAATGTATGCAAAACCATTTCTGTCATTGGTTAAATTATCACTTACTCAATTTCATCTATCTTATTAAAAGCTACATTGGAACAGCCTGTTGCTTAAATGAACATACCTCCCCATGAATATGTTGTTTTGATTCCATGATTCTTTTTTTATTAAATCTATTTATGAGCTGAAGGAAGTGAAAGACAAGTGGAAAAAATTAGCAGCTGATATCCCTGGTTCTGACTAGATACTGCTATGTGTTTAATATTTAGTTGATTTTAGATTTACAAATAATCTTGATATGTATGCAGTACTGAAATGGTAAATATTCCTTCACTGGATATTTCTCAATAAAAATAAGAGTGAATGTAATGTTTAATGGTTGCTGTTTTTTTAAAAGGTTTTCTTGTCTTTGAAATAGGTGACTGCTTGGTTTAAAAAAGTCACACTGTAATTAGTGATACACACTTATATGAAGTCAAAGTGTTCAAATTCAAGCCATGTTAAGTCTTTCTTATGTTTAAAATCCATCCATTAGATTAGGAGGAAGGGTCATACAGCATTCTGTGAAATCCGGCGCTGATATATCAGTCTTGAAGGGTGTTAATTTGGTTCTCCAGTTCTGATTTGTTTGGAAGAACATATTAATTGCTTGTTAGACAGAATTAAACTATTTTCTGCTAAAAAAGAAAAAGGGAATTACTGAGAATAAAAAGCTGGATCTTTTCAGGGCATTTTCATTCTGCATACAGCAGCTTGTTTTGCAAAAGGCAGAACAGGAGGATTCTGTCTTTTTGGATCTTTGAACAGCTCTGAGAAACAAAGGCTGATAGAGCTGAGAGATAAGAAAGAGGGAGCACTTTATCCCTGCCAAAAAAAGAAAATAAAAATTCTTAAGGTCATAATATTGTGTGGTCTGCCTCAGCATCTTTCCTGGCTCACAACTCAAGCAGTCAGGAAAATGTTTGCAGAGAAGCTCTGTCACCTGAAAGCAAAAGCCCTTGGTTCTGTGGCAGTCACAGATTGTACCTGGGGCCTGATCCTGGCTCTCCTGAGCCAGGGCAGAGTCCCATTAAAGTTAATGGATAATAACTTGGGCATTGGATGGTACATGGATTAAAAGTCACAACCACCAGAAATCCAAGCAGAGGGGTCTCTTAAAAATGATATTCTGACTTGACAGAGTCCAGTTTAGAATACCAGCCACTTCAGGCAGGTGCATAGGTCCATTATCTGTGTGTGACATGACTGTAGAGGAGACATGGGAGACAGGCAACAAAGTGAAGGGTAAATGTCCTCATGCTCTTACAAATCTCTATTTTTTAGAAAAATCATGGTACTAAATGAATTTTCTAGATATGGAATTCATGCAAAACCATGTAGAACATAACAAACCCATATTCCCCCGGCAGGATTGTAAATACTAATTTAAAAATGACAGGGCAAGGCTGACTCTCTGCTACACTGCCTGATGTATTCTCATGAGGGCTAATACCCCTTTCCATCAGGTATGAAGTTGATTTTTGCATGAGAGCTGTATGGAGGAAGGACTTATCCATCCACATGAGCCTGTGCTCATCCCTCGCTGTGTGTGGACAAATTCCCAGTGTGATCAGAGCAGTGAGGGACAGAAAGCTTGACAGGAATCCTGAGTGAGTTGGATGCTTCTCTGAGGAGGACCACATGAACATGAGAAGTGGCCATGATTATTTTCTACAATAGCAGCTGATTTCTAGGGTGTTGTGTCAATAATATTTTGATCTCTTAACAGTAGGTAGATGAAAACGAAGCAATTTTTTGTTTCTACCTGCAAATCTACCAAATATCTAGCTGTTTCTGGGGCTTGGTTGTTGAATGAACTCTGATTCCCAAACTTTGCTATTCCATATTTTGCTTCTGTATAAGGTGATTCTCCTGTGTAGGCTTTAATTTTCCTTTTATTTAGTTTGAATCTCCAGCTTCTTAGAACCTGCTGTGTTTAAAGCTGAAGGGACACTCATCAGATTTTTGTGATAATTTCAGTTTTCTCTTGTGCTTTCAAATAGGTGTGAAGAATACATGTGGGAATATTTTTAATTCAGTATTTTTGTTCAATAGTTTTTACAGGGTTTAAATACCCCTTCCAAATCTGAAATAAATGTGCATAGATTTATTTGTGCAAAACTAACTTGTTGCAGTGGCCTTGCCATATCTTTGCTCTCTGCCTTGATTGCTTCAGTTCTTATGGTTTCAGCAAAGAGCAATATTTTAGAAACACTGATGGAGGACTTCCTTTGTGTAATTTCCTTCTGCAAGCCTTAGAACCAGTGATCTGAGCCTTGTGCTTTGTTGCTAACCAGGGTGTGTTTTTCTCTTTCCTCCTTAACTCTTTAGCAGCCTACCAGACCTCTTGTTTTGTCTGCCTGGTGTATTTCTGCCTTATCCTCACCCTGAGCTGCCAGAGACAGGAGCTCCCACCCAACCTCGACATTGTCACTTGATCTTGGCTATGAGTCCATGCTACTGAACACAAAAAAAAAAACCAACCAAAAAACCAAATCCTTACATCTCCTTCCTCAGGTCTGACCTTACCCTTAGGTAAAACAATGATAAGTTTTTTGGGGAATGGAGTGGGGCTTTTTTTAAAGCATTTGAGATATTTGTGCTTTAAGAATGGTGGTGTATTGGCCATAAGGGCTAGGTACTAACTTACATCATCAGGTTTAAATTAAAGTGGTTGGCTCCAGCACAAATACTGGAGTTTCTCCATTGAAGGCAATAAAATAATGTTTGGCTTTTTCTGAATTTCTGTAACTTTGTTTGTGAAATAAAGGTCATCCAATTTTTCAGATTCAGTTGTCTAAACTTGTTTTGTCCATCTGTTTTTGTCCTGGCATGCAAATCAGTAAATCCTTCATGTAAGTGCTGTTTCATTGTTCTTCCAGAACAGTGAGGATGAACAATCAAGGATATTATTGTTTTCTAAATAAAACAGAATTGTTCTCATTTTCTTTAAAGAGGAAAATATCTATTAGCAAGACAGATAGTGTTGTGAAGTCCATAGCAAAATAGTGATAATATATTTGTTAGTAATCAAGATAAAACATCACTTCATTTTTAAAATGACATCTAAGATACAATGAAATAACAGAGATGTAAATATTTTAACATCAATGTTTGTTCTTTCTTTTTTTTTTTTTTTTAATTTCTGAGGGATTCATTTATAGCCATCTTCAGATTTGGCCACAATTTAGTGGGCATGCATTCCAGCACTTTGCAGTGAAGTAATTTGCTTAAGCTTTTATGTATTTATACAATAGATATGAATTATAAATGTACAGTTTTAACAGTATGAAAAACTAATAGTCCTTGCTTTTGTCACTGCAATAGGTAGGTGAAAATAGTGTAAAATTTATAAAGTGTGTGTTGATTCAATTCTTTGGAGTCAGATTCTGATCTATATTTAGATTTGCTAAATTACAGAAAAGTATCAGTGAATATGACTGTCAGAGGCTTACATGGTGCTTCAGAGAAAGCTGAAAACAGGGATGCCTTAAATTGTTAGAAACGAATGACAGAGTCAGTGTGGGTGCACGCTGAACAAAGACAGAGATAAGGCAGAACCAAACCCTTCAGAAGTGTTGCTGTTTTCTGGCAGCAGTGCTTTTTGTACCTTTGATGGGCAAGGATGGCAAACCTGTTGTCATATGAAGTTGTCACCACAGGAGCAGTGGATATGATTTTCATGCAGCATGGGCTAGGTGGGGGTTTTACCTGAGGTGGTGCATGAAGATGAGGATGACAGGCAAAAATAGTTCAGCAGGGCACGGCAGAGCCGCCACCAAGGACTTCACCTTCACCTGGCAGCAGCCCTGCTGCACTGCAGAGCTTCAGCTCGTGCCATGGCACAGCAGAGCCTGACTGCAGTCAGTGTTGTCAATTCCTTCAGAGAAATGCTAGTTGGCTTCCTAAAGTATTGCTCCTTTTTAAGGAATAATTGTATTGCTGAGTAACTGGTGTTCCATATCAGCATTTGAAGTGATGCAAGGGAAGCTGCTCTCTAGGATGCCTTTGTGAGTTCTCCAGAAAGCAGTCAACTAAGAACTAAAAAGGGTATGTAAAAAACCATAGCATTTGGGTGAGATTGAGGTAAAGACAAGCAAAAGACAAGTTAATGCATCAAAATTATTTGTGTAATGCAGCAGCAACAATTTAACATAATTTCCACAGGAGAAAACATGGCCTGCAAATTTTCCACTTCCATGTCAATTAGCTTTCCTCATGCTTCGCCAAATGCCTTTAGCAGCACCTAGAATTATTGTGATAATGGAAGTTTAACTTGGCAAGAGGCAGAGGAACTCAGTCAAAACCAGACTAATGAAACAAACCCTTCCCACTGACAAGGGAGCAAACACTCATCTCTCTCCAGCTCTCTTGTGTCTGTGGCACGTTAAGTGTTCATGTCCCCCCTCACATAGCACAGCAGTGATTTGAAGTGGTCAGTGGGCTATTTACAGGCTACTCTGGCCTGAACAGACTGTCCTGCAGTCAGACTTACTTAAACTAGTCTGGATTGTTTATGGGGACACTGCAGTTTTCCTGAAAATAATTTATTTTTTTCCTTTGTTTGGCAGGAAAAGAGCACTTTGCCATTTGCTCAGTGTTTCAGGCTGTCTGATGAGTGCCCAGGCTGCTGGGTCTGACCAGGCTCTGCACGCACTGGAGGGCAGCTGGGCATGACAGATGAACTCTAAAGGTACAGTAAGCCCCAAGTTCCAGAATATATTGGTCTGCCTGTATTTACTTAACAGATTTGTTAAGATCCATATGCATCATCTTTGTTATAGAAGAATCAGGAGCAGAAGTGTGGCAGCCCTAGATACAGACACCATTTCTCATGCAGTTAATATTCCATTGCTACTCTGAGTGGAGAAACACCAGTGTGTGCTGCTCCTAGGATTTCCTTCAGACAGTGGCCACACCAAAAATTTGCCTGAGTAAATCTTTTTGTTTTGCCATATTTGGGTCTTGCTATGCCCGTGTATTGTTGCATACCAGTATGAATTTTAAGGATATTCAACTGGCAAGAATTCCTCCCCCCCCCCAGTGAAACAAAAGTGATACTGTCTCTCATTTTGCTGATAATGGAACACAGCCCTCTAACCTCATCTTGTAAGTACTTTGAATTGAGTCCTCAGATGGTGCAAATTGTCTGCACTCCACAGAGGAGAGGTGTTTCTGTGTGCCAGTGTTCCTGGGGATGTCAATTGGAGCTCTTCACACCGAGCACTCACAAATGCAAACCTGTGGCGAATGAGCCTGACTTGAATGTGTTTGATCTTGCCATGAAGCAGAGAACAAATTTTATTTGAACTCTGTCCCCCTTGTAACTTTTTCTTTTCAATCCTCAATATGTTTTTGCATTTAGGGACTGCAGAGACCTTCTGTAGCTGTGCTAACACATGCCAGTTCCCCTGGGTTAGACTAAAAAGCTGTTTAGCCTGGTAAAACTCCTCACAGCTGTTAACCAAAGATTGTGTTGGATGAGGGGCATGCCCCATATGTCAGAGGGTGCAGAGTTCACATGTTGATAGGGTTTCACATTTTAATTTTGCTTTCTAAACCCACAAATAATGAAGACTGAACCTCAAGGCTCCTGTGGCAGAATGATTGCAAATAAAGCAAACTATGATTGATCTGAACTTGACAGTGAAGTACTGCTTTGCCTACCTAACCCAGGAGCACATAAGTATTCACCAGAGAAATGAGTGACCTTCCTCATCTTTTGCATTGTAAAGTCATTTTGGCCACTGTTCTGCAAAGACAAGTACATGCTCAGTTTTTAATATGAGGACTGTAATTAACAGTAGCTTTGTCTGTTCCTGAACAAAACTGGTTACATACACTTGGACATGAACACACATTTGAACACAGTATCCAGTTTCAACACCTCTGCAAAAAATGGCCCATCCTCTGCATATCATAATGGATAGGGCATGAAATCCCTATTTGCCCACTACTTACACAGTAAAATGCATTATTAAAACAGTTTACATAAGATTTGAGTTTCATTATGCTTTTTTCCTACTTTGATTGCATGGTTTTACAAAAATTTAAACTTTTTTTCCCAGGATGACAATATGTTTTACAAAATGTTTATGATTTAATTGAAGAGATTTCCCCCCATTTTTGGGACAGTTCCTTGTACCAGCAATTTAGAAGGTTGCTTACTATAAAATGACAACAGCAAATCTGAACTACTGATTTACACCAACCCAAGTGTTTTTTAATTATTAATAAGAAACATTGTTCATGGTAAAACAAAATTATAAATATGTCTGTGTAGCAGTATATGAGTTAATTCAGATTGACTTGGAAATGAGAACTTCCTTGTGTGAATGTGAAAAGCAGAAGAAAGCCTAAAGCTTTCCATAAAGCAGACAGCAGCTGTACTGAACAAGCCCTCTTGCAAAAGCCAGTGGCTTCTGTCTCCAGTGTGGTGGCTTAACAACCACCTGACAACACAGGTAGGTGCACCATTGCCTTAGGTTTAAAAGAAAAGTGTGAACACCCCCAGTATATTGGAAGAAAATATCCTGAAAGTTTCACACAGGCTTTGCTGGAACATGTCAGGTTCTCTGCAGCATGTAAACTCCAAAAGAGGGGTTGACTTTAAACTTAAAGGGGAAAAAATGGTCATTTGTTCTTCCCTAACTTTCTTTTTAAGGCTAAGAAGCTTTATTTGCGTAGTTTAATTTAATTTATGTACCTGACTGTGATCTCATGAAATCATCTAAATGAATCCTAAGAGTACAAATAAGAGGTTTTATTTGCATTCTTCTTTTTCCTAAAACCGAAATTATGGCCAATAAAAAGGAAACAAGATTTTAAATATTTAGGAGTTTAGTTTAGACTGGCTATACACACAAGGTTTATAGGCCAAAGTTTTCAAATATTTTGCTTAATTTTACATTCCAGATTTGTCTCTTCCATAAAAAAGCCACAGTAGCTTTTGGCATTAGTGGGACATACAGGCACTTAGTGGTTTTAAGTCAAACCAAATATGAGTCTGGTCACTTAATTATTTCTGAGTTTTGCTTTAAATGTCCAACATTGCACTCCTAAAGATTTCTGCTGAGAGCATTATTCCAGAGCACCTAGCTTTTGGTGTTTACTGACTCCCTAAAGCCTGCAGCTCTTCCCTGGATGCTGAGAGTGATCTCCTTCAGCCAGTAGAGCTGCTTCATTCCCAGCCCATACCTTGGCACAACTCAGATCCAGCAAGGCTTGTCTTTGGCAATGCTTGGCTCCTTCTCCGTGAAAACAGCAGGTGCCTACTGAAATGCTGTAAGGCTCCTTCACACAGGGCTTAACCCCATTTTTTTTGGATGGAAGCTGTAAGATTAATGTGGGCTTGGGAGCCTAACATGAGCTTGAAAGCCTGACACCAGGAATTGCATTTGGAAACTTGTAGATATCTGTTTCTGCTTTTAAAATGAGTATTCGTGTTCATGTCTGTGTGATGCATAACCCATGAAAGCTTTCTCTAAATTTGGTTTGTTTTTTTTTTTTTTTTTACTTTTAAGTATGGCCTAAACTGCAGGATATTTAACATATTAAATTCACCAAAGGTAGAAGCAGTTGGAATTTAAGCAGGTTGTGTTACATTCCCTACATTGACATGAGGTTACCAGTGTAAAAGTAAAATGTGCTCTTACTGCTGTACACTCTGCATCCTTAACCTTTTAGCATGGCAAGAATGAAAGACACAATACATTACAGGAGGGAAAAGGGGGAAGGTCAAAATTTTCCATGAGTTACAACAAAGAAGAAATTGATGGCTTAAGCTCAGTCATGATACCCACAAAATATTGAATTCTTACCTTGAATTTAAGGATATAGCTTTTGACAGGTTGCTGAGAGCCAGATTTTTAAAAATTCTTCTAGTTTTTTTCTTCACTATTGTCAGATCATTTAGATGACTAAATGCACCTAGAAGCTGAGATGGCAAATGCTGATGCACTGTATTTGGTGGCTGCGATGTTACACTGCAGCTCATCATCAGGACTCTTATGGAAATCAGGTTCTGTTTTAAGAGGCATTGTGAAGAATCTGTCACGCTTGATTTCATAAAAAATAAAAAGCTGAGTCTGTACACAGTCTAAAGTTAATGAAGAACTTTATGTTTATGTTTATTTTAGGGCAAATCTGTTGTGTTGCTATTAAAGATCACTAAAATTCTGATGTTATAAGCTGGAATGCTCTTTAGACTGTAATACAAAGGACCTGGCTCTTAAGGTAAATAAACAAGCTAAGATGTTACTAAGGCAACATAATATGTAGTAAACAAGAAGTAATAACCACTATAAGATTTAAGCAACATGCTAACAAATGCTGAAATCCCTGAAAAATATAAGGAGTCTGATCCGAATCAGATCAATTAACAACATTGTTTCAATTTAGTGGATGTTGTGGAATTTGACCCCAGACGATTCTGAGAATTTTGGAACTGATTGTCTGGAAATATTATGAGGATCCAATTAAGTCAATTTATCTGTTGTGTAACTTCCTCATAGTCAGGTGCTCTTGTGTTCTGTTAAACAAGGAAAAAAAAACACTTACATACCAAAAGATGCTTGAAATCCAGGTGGTTTTGACATTATTAGCATATTTTCCTAGGAATTTTTATTCACAATAATGTAGAATTCAAAACTATCCTAAAGAAGACACTGTATGTATTCTGCACCCTTGTGTGTTTGCATGAATGTGTTTGAAGAGCTTCTCACTGACCTGAAGAATGGAAACTTTAACATTTCTTTTTTATTGCATCGAATTTTTAATTTCTTGCTGATGCACATGCAAGAATTACGGCTTTTAAAGAGTTAAAAAGATTTTTTATCAAGTCTATCTAGATAAAACAATAATAAGAAGGTGATAGTACTTTTAAGCTGATTTTAAAAAGGGATTTGATAGTCATTTAGGAAAACACTCATCTGAAAGGGAATAAAAATTATTATAAAATAAATAAAATAAGGGACATTGAAGGCAGTGACAGGTTGTAGAGTGGGAGTGGGAGAGCTCCATTGCCTGGCTTTCCTCTTAAACTTTTCTAATTAATTAATTTCTAATTAATGTTTAAAAATTTCTTTTACATTAAAATTTTGCAGTAATTTTGTGCCTTTCCACCCATTCTCAAAAAGAAGCCCTGGCAGATCTAGCACACTTCTGACTTTGGTTCAGTTGCTCCCTGGTTCTTAGCTGTGATGAAGCAAAACAGAGAGTTTGCATTCAAGATAGAGAAAAAGCTGCAAATGTACAGAAAATTCCACCCTGGGTTTGGGATACTTTTAGCTCCTCCTGGCTGAGTTGTCTTGCTTTGGTTTTATGCTAAATGTCTTCACTTGTGATTGACTTGTGATAGCCACTGCCAGTGTAAAGCTTGTGTTAAAGGACCTGCAAAGAGCAGTGACTTTAAAAAGTTGTTTTCTGAAGTCTTGCAATCAAAGAGAGGAGAAGGGGGATGATTCTTCCCTTTTTAAACAAGTCACCCACAGGTGACTTGGAGACTTTAGCTCCAAATCACCTGTGGATGTGGGCCATCCCTTGCAGAGCAGGGGGCATCATGACCCCCAGGCAATAAAGCAACGTTTGCTGTCCATGTCAGTGCCTTGGGCTGATTTCCTTCAGTGCTAACCTGAGTTACCTGTTCAGGGGCTGTGGTCCAGCTCACTTACTCCATATCACTGATTGGCAGAGCCAGTCCCTCCCAGGTGTGAAAGACTCTCTTACTAGACAAAGAGAGACTGAGATGGGTCATGAGACACCAGAAAGTATCTTCGAGTTTGTTTAGGGCTGAGTGGCTTTAGCTTCCCCTTCTAGTCACTCTCAAAGATTTCAACAGCCATGAGGACCAGCCTTGATCCTGCTAAGCCTTTCTTGAAAGAAGAATCTTAATTCATGCACGTCCCAGTGACTTTGATGGAACTGCTCACATGTGTAAGAGTCTGTAGGATCAGCAACCCTTAACTAACAAGGGAGTTATGTAAAACTGCATGGCATCTGTAAATAAACACAACACTACAGACCCTGGTGTGCTGCTCTGCTCCTTTTTGGACACACTCTCTTATCTTTGCTGAGGCACAGTCTCCCCTGCTCTCTTCGCATCACACAGATGGGATCAAAAAGCTGAAGAACTGCATTTTCGTGACGGGAGTCCATCACAGGAGCATTGCTATTAGTCTTTGCTAGCCATCAATGTCTGGAAATTTCACAGTCAAGTTGCTAGTGATTGTATTGAAAGGGTTTATGTGTGGGTGGCTGAAAATATGGTGCCTGGCCCCTGGTGCCAAACTCTCAGGCAATATCAGCTGTCTTTACACAAGTGATGAGGCAGAATATGTTACTTTAAGTTTAATATTCAGAACTTCGTCTCTCTTGCTGTCAAAAAAGCTATACATGTGGAGGAGATGGCTGAATACAGAAAATGCATAATTAAATACCTCAGCACAGAAGAAGACATCATGTAGTTTTCATGGGCAAAGGTGGTGTGAAGTAGTTTTTTTATTGTTTACACTTAAATTTGTCTCTTCAACTTATTTTATTTAATATAGCAGCAATTTCTCTCTGTATCAGCAGTAACTTTGTTTTAGATTCTCTGAATATGTGGTTGACTCTCCAGTGTTTTATCATGTGTACACAGATAGCCAGGAGCTTGGCTGTGTCCCTCACACTTAATAGAAAGGTTCCTATTTGTTTTTTACCCATTGTATTACATACCATTACTAAAAAACACGGGGGAAATGAAATTGGTGAATTCTATCCTTGGTTTTGCTGGTGCTTCTTTTTCTATTATGAAATTAAGTAAGTTGTAGCTTAAACATTGAGAAGGAGTGGGTTTGAAAAGGAGAAAGGAAACTGAGGAAAAGGAATTCCAAAAGAGAGAGTCACCTCACAATCTCACATTTTGTTGTCTTCTTTTCTTCTATAATGCTTGTGGCAGCTGGTGATACCCTCCAAAGGACGTTCAACCTGTGGTCGACAGGACAAGATCTTCTGGGCCACCATTTACCCTTAGATGTAAGAAAGAAGGAAAATTGTGATTGTTGGTGCTTCCTCTGGGAAGGGCCCCTGGTCATAGAATCAGAGAATCATCAAAGGTGAAAGAGACCTTTAAGATCACCAAGTCCAGCCATCCATCCAGCACTAGCACTGTAATCACTAAACCATCACCCAGCTCCAAATCCAGATACTGTCTTCAGGGATGGTGGCTCCACCACCTCTGTGGGCAGCCTATTCCAACACCTGACCACTCAAACAATGAAAAAGTTTTTCTTATATCTCACCTGAATCTCCCCTGTCTCAGCTTAAGGCCATTCCCTCTGAGCCCCTCACTGCAGCCATGGTAGAAGACACCAGCCCCTACCTCACCACAGCTTCCTGACAGGGAGCTGTTGGGAGTGATGAGCCTCCTCTTCTCGAGAACAAACAAACCCAGCTCCTTCAGCTATTCCTCATTAGACATGGTGTGTTCTACCTGTGAATATCCATTTTAAAATTTTTATAATTTTTATTAATTTTTAGATGAGAGTACATCTCTTCCCTTTCTCTCCACCATGCTTGTTTGCATATAATGTGCTTTGCAATAATGGCCACTAAACTGCTTAGACAAAAACCCAGGCATATATACTAAACTACTTTAGGGGCTTTTTTATGAAGCAGCAGAAAAAAATTCACTAAAAGCCATAGATCTGTCCCTTCAAGATTTAGTGCTAGCCTTCAAAAAAGTTTAGCAGTGGGTAGTTTGGGAAAGGATAATATATATGTATTTAAAGATAAACTGTTCTTTATTTCTCTCTGCAGCAAACCATATTGCTGATTAACCACTGCTTTCATAAACTACAAGTGGGCCATTTAAGCTGTTTCACTGCTGGTTAATGTACTGTATTGTGCTCCCTCTTTCTACAGTACCTCGCTAGCGTTTTGTTTTTATTAGAAATTCACCTATCCTTGTCTACCGAGGAGAAAAGAAATTACACTACAGGGCCCTACAGCCCATAAAATGGCAGAGATTCCTAAATAAGAGTGGCCCGAAAGTGAAACCTCTGTCTGCCTGCACTGTAATGAAATGCATGACTACAAGAGATAATAATAATTGCAGCAATAGCTCGTTACAGCTCCCAGATGATTTGGTGCTGTCAGGAGTGCACTGTCCTCTGACATCCCAGGAGGCGAACGGCATCACTGACTGCAGGCCCTGATTGGTGTAGTGAAATATTGCTGGCAAAAATTAAAAGGTCTTGGTGTCAAAATAATTCATGATATGCATATCTTCCATTCTGATGAAATGGCTGATATCCGGATTAGCAAGATAATAAAACTGATCAGGCTACAGTTAAACAATTTAAGCTGGAGAGCTGTTCATTTTGTAGGTGTCACTTGTCAGATCAAGGGGTCAGAGCACGATGAAAGGCTCTCCCCAGTAACCTTCTGATGATTTGGATCTGGAATGTTCTTCATGATTTGTCCAAAGTTTTCATCACCGTGCTGCCGGGTAGCATTACCACGGCAGGCTCTGTTCTGACATTCAAATCCTGGGAATGACAGGTTATTAGGAGAAGAGAACTGGCTGTACATACATTAAGCCCCATATCTTTGACCTGTAATTTGAACTGATAGTGATATTGTAATTGAGTGAGTAAAAAAAGGAATTTTTTATTAAAACACAGGAAGATGAAGAAAACATTTATTTTCAGGCGATTTATNTCACATTTTGTTGTCTTCTTTTCTTCTATAATGCTTGTGGCAGCTGGTGATACCCTCCAAAGGACGTTCAACCTGTGGTCGACAGGACAAGATCTTCTGGGCCACCATTTACCCTTAGATGTAAGAAAGAAGGAAAATTGTGATTGTTGGTGCTTCCTCTGGGAAGGGCCCCTGGTCATAGAATCAGAGAATCATCAAAGGTGAAAGAGACCTTTAAGATCACCAAGTCCAGCCATCCATCCAGCACTAGCACTGTAATCACTAAACCATCACCCAGCTCCAAATCCAGATACTGTCTTCAGGGATGGTGGCTCCACCACCTCTGTGGGCAGCCTATTCCAACACCTGACCACTCAAACAATGAAAAAGTTTTTCTTATATCTCACCTGAATCTCCCCTGTCTCAGCTTAAGGCCATTCCCTCTGAGCCCCTCACTGCAGCCATGGTAGAAGACACCAGCCCCTACCTCACCACAGCTTCCTGACAGGGAGCTGTTGGGAGTGATGAGCCTCCTCTTCTCGAGAACAAACAAACCCAGCTCCTTCAGCTATTCCTCATTAGACATGGTGTGTTCTACCTGTGAATATCCATTTTAAAATTTTTATAATTTTTATTAATTTTTAGATGAGAGTACATCTCTTCCCTTTCTCTCCACCATGCTTGTTTGCATATAATGTGCTTTGCAATAATGGCCACTAAACTGCTTAGACAAAAACCCAGGCATATATACTAAACTACTTTAGGGGCTTTTTTATGAAGCAGCAGAAAAAAATTCACTAAAAGCCATAGATCTGTCCCTTCAAGATTTAGTGCTAGCCTTCAAAAAAGTTTAGCAGTGGGTAGTTTGGGAAAGGATAATATATATGTATTTAAAGATAAACTGTTCTTTATTTCTCTCTGCAGCAAACCATATTGCTGATTAACCACTGCTTTCATAAACTACAAGTGGGCCATTTAAGCTGTTTCACTGCTGGTTAATGTACTGTATTGTGCTCCCTCTTTCTACAGTACCTCGCTAGCGTTTTGTTTTTATTAGAAATTCACCTATCCTTGTCTACCGAGGAGAAAAGAAATTACACTACAGGGCCCTACAGCCCATAAAATGGCAGAGATTCCTAAATAAGAGTGGCCCGAAAGTGAAACCTCTGTCTGCCTGCACTGTAATGAAATGCATGACTACAAGAGATAATAATAATTGCAGCAATAGCTCGTTACAGCTCCCAGATGATTTGGTGCTGTCAGGAGTGCACTGTCCTCTGACATCCCAGGAGGCGAACGGCATCACTGACTGCAGGCCCTGATTGGTGTAGTGAAATATTGCTGGCAAAAATTAAAAGGTCTTGGTGTCAAAATAATTCATGATATGCATATCTTCCATTCTGATGAAATGGCTGATATCCGGATTAGCAAGATAATAAAACTGATCAGGCTACAGTTAAACAATTTAAGCTGGAGAGCTGTTCATTTTGTAGGTGTCACTTGTCAGATCAAGGGGTCAGAGCACGATGAAAGGCTCTCCCCAGTAACCTTCTGATGATTTGGATCTGGAATGTTCTTCATGATTTGTCCAAAGTTTTCATCACCGTGCTGCCGGGTAGCATTACCACGGCAGGCTCTGTTCTGACATTCAAATCCTGGGAATGACAGGTTATTAGGAGAAGAGAACTGGCTGTACATACATTAAGCCCCATATCTTTGACCTGTAATTTGAACTGATAGTGATATTGTAATTGAGTGAGTAAAAAAAGGAATTTTTTATTAAAACACAGGAAGATGAAGAAAACATTTATTTTCAGGCGATTTATGGGTTCATAAAATAAGCTTTTTTGATGATGTTTTATTTTATGGCTCTTGAAATGCTGAGCTGTGTGCTTACTATTTATTTTATGGAACAGTTATTTAAAATATTGTAGCATCCCATATATTTCAGGCCTGTTCGTCAGTAACGGAGCTTGTGCAGATGGAGAGATACCCGTTTCATATGGGAATTCATGTATTTGAATAGTTCAGGGATTATCCCAGTAAAATGGACCCAGGAAAATATTGTACCCAGTTAATGCTCTTTGCTTCAGAGACCCCTAATGTCCTTCCTTGACACCTTATTGCAGGATATTATTATACAATGGATCTTCAGTCATATGGTGATAGGGAGTGGGGCCGAGCAGGGCTATCAGGGTAATTGACTCCTGTGCATGGCAGTGTTACACACTCGGGTAACTAATTTAATGGAATGTGTTTTCATGTTCTCCTGCACAGCCCTGCCCCAGCATAATTCTCCTCTCGGGGCGCCAGCAATTCGGGACAGCTGAAGAGAGGCACAAAAGCTCTTGACTTCCCAAAAATGGGGCCATAGCTTCTGTGGTAAATCTGCTGCCAGTGAAACAACTGCCTCTGAGCCCAGTAAATTAATGGGAGTTACCAGGAATTCTCTGCTCCTGGTGAAACCAGACCTCCAGTGCCTGTAGGACAATTGTTATTGTATGTGACTATTGGGTTTTGTTGCACAGTACAGAGACAATGGTTTGGCACGGGTGAAGTGCTTAAAGGACCCATCAATAGCAGGAATCGGGCTGGAGGTCTGCAGAAATCTGGGAGAATTCTGTGAGAATCACCACTCCCTTGAAACTTGAAGGAGTCAAGTATGAGTTGGAGCACAGCATGAGCTGGTCCTCACGTTGGTTCAGGCAAAGCTTTTTTGGTTTTTTCCCTTGGAAAATACAGAGAAGAAGAAATGGCCAACTCTAAAGAAGGATTCTTAAAAACCAGTCACAGATGACACTGGTGGTTTGTTGGTGCCATTTTTTGCTTCTGAACTACTCCTAGAGTGCAGTGAAGTGAGGATCAAAAATCACTGTCAAGAAAATTTTTATTTCCCTTTCTCTATGGCCCAATCTTTATCTAAATGCTTGGTCATATCATAAATGTTAATAGAGTATATGTGATAGAATATACTTGATTGCTGTGGGTTTCTCTGTTAATTTTCACAAGCAAGATTACTGATCCCTGAGAGGCTCTAGGTTCACTGCATTTGCATGACAGCTCCTTCTTCAAGAAAGGTAACAAGTCTGGTATTCACATAAAAATCTTCTTTTAAATCAGAAGGCAAGTCCCACAACATTTTTGTCAGAGAATCGTTCTCCTCATTTTGTTTAATATTCAAATATTTGAGTAGATTCAAAAGAAAATACTTCACAGAAGACTTTTACTTAATTAGCCCCCACCCAGCATAACTACCTCTTCTTTTGCTTGTAATTACATCACAGTTGTCAAGTGAATATTGATGCTTATATAATTAAAGAATTGATCCTTAAAGCATAATAATGTGATAGTAATATTTGCATAATTGTATTAAAAAAAGTTTCCAGAATGTAAATTTTATGGCCCATCTTTCAGAGGGATTTGTATATGCTTGCCCTTACAGTTGGGTCAAGTACAACTGAAATTTGTGAGCTTACCCTCATGAGTAAAGTTAAATAAGTAAGCATATATTTTCAGGGCTAAACCTACAGATTCTCCCTAATGTAGTCTCCCCAGGCTACAGTGAATGATATAATGGTCTTCAGCCATAAACTGTATTGCAATTTTGGAAGGACACAGAGTTTAGACCTTGTAAGTAGTTTTGATTTGCTCTGTGCCATTAAGATATATGCACAGTTTGCTTTTATGGTGTTTGCTGTCATTTAATTACTGATGCATCAAGATGATCTTCCCAATTCAATTATGTTAAAATTAATGATTACCTTGGTGTTTTTTTTTTTAAAGTCAACTGAAGATTTTGGGATGTTGCCTTGTTAATGCACCCAAATTCATTCATCTAAATTGAATGATTGTGTGCTTTAGGACTGTTTGATGGACTTCCAGGTGTAACCTTCCTTTTCCTGTTAGTTAAAAATTGGAACTCATGGAAATTAGTGCAGAATTTGGTTTCTGACACATAAACTAGAGTAGTTAGGAAGATCTTTAAAGAATCTTGAGGGCAATTCCATCTGCTCTTTCTCTCATGTGCAGAAAATCATCATTGGATAGGTCACCATTGGTAGGTCATCTACTTTTGGGGGTGGTTTTGGTGGAGAAAGTCAGAGTTAATTATTGTGTCTTTTTAAGTGTGGTATAAAAGCAGCATCAGCCTTTTTTTCTCTTAGTTTTTCTCCCTGCATGGACATGGAGAATTCAATTTTTTCATTATGTGTTACAGTTTTGTTTAAAAATATATGACAAATTCTGATTTTGTGCAATTTTATAGGTATAGCCTGGTGGCTGACTTTCCATAACTTTAAACCTAATCAGGAAAAATCAAATTATGTCTGGGGAAAGGTTATTGAAAATCTTTGAATTTGTACAAGAATCGGTGCAGTATTTTCCCTCTTAGCTTATCACAAATTTTCACAGAAATTCAAGTGCATCCCTTGTGGAAGCCACATGAAAGGAGAGGCTAGGAAAGATATTTTCAAAATTTTAATTTTAAAAAACACACTGCAAGCGGGACTTAAACTCTTAAATTCTGATTAAATCTAAACAGCCTGATTTCAAGATGCACATATTTGATTCAAATTTATTTCTTATACACAGTATGTAAACATTGGTATCAATGTAGTTAGAAAACAGTAGGTAGTGAATTTTATATGCAATATATATTGTCTGGCAATAGATGTTTATATTTTACTTACTTTGCTATGCAA
Source organism: Notiomystis cincta (assembly GCA_013398075.1). Lineage (NCBI taxonomy): Eukaryota > Metazoa > Chordata > Aves > Passeriformes > Notiomystidae > Notiomystis > Notiomystis cincta. The sequence goes on from VZRX01020477.1 coordinate 25,393, forward strand.
TTCAACCAGTTGTAATGAAGACAAATACATTTTTTGCCCTTCTATTATCTTTTCTATGTCACAGGCATGTATTTGAGTCTACACCTGCCAACAATAAAGATGCAAGAAGATATGAAAAACAGGGAGAGATCAGTTGATTACACACATAAAAAGCTATGAATTTATTGTTTCCACATCAGCTGTACATTTTGGAGGTACCTAAGAAATGACTCAGTAGCTAAGCTTATTTGATTCCCTTACAGGTTTTATGTCTTTACCCCATTTTAATTTTTCATTAGAATATAATAATAGCCACAGGAAAAAATGATTTGGTCTGTGATCTATTTCATTATGTTCTCATCATAAGGAGAGAATCTGAAGTGGGAGAGCATCACTAATTTTTCGGCACAGTAATTTATTCTACAGTATTTAAATGTTGTAATTTTCACACTGAGGCACATGCTGCCACATCTATCGTCCCCTGGACTAGTCTCTGTCTTGCTCTTTCCTTTTCATCTGTTTTGTTTTTGCATTTTTTTTCATAAATTCGACAGATGGCCTCTTGATGAATCCTTGATAATACTGTCATGTAAAGCAGCTAAGACTAGAAATCATCTCACAACAATTTTTCATTGCAAAGAGAAAATTGAAGGCAGACAAACATCGCTAAGTCCATAACAACAGCAACAAAATATCCACTTCATGTAAATAAAGAGGACAAGCTTTCCTTATAATGCTCAAACACTAATGCCAGTATCCTTTAAAGCCTCTGGATTTTTTTATGCAACATTTAATTCATCTTTCAAGCCTTGGGTTTGTTTAGTATTTTGTTGGTTTCATATTCAGAAACATTTTCTCGGCTCTTAATGTGTTCTCTCTCCTCCTTAGTCCCCCTCCTTTTAGGTCTTTATAATTGTGGATCAGGTGAAGTTTGCTTCCCCTCATTTCAAGGTCATGCACCACTAGGACCATTTTCCTGACTCAGAGGGCACGTAATTTCACAGCCGTGTACTCCTCATTAATCCACCCTGAGTGGGTGCTCAGGAAGTTCCAGATCACAGATTTGTTTTTGTCTTGTTCTCTGACTCAGTGCTTCACAAAAGGATTAGATTAACCCCTTTTGATTGTATTTATATCTTACTGCATCGTGATAGAAATAAAGTGATTTCTTCTTCTCCCCACGTAACCTTCCCACCCCTTTCACTTTTGCACTGGGGACCAGCAGAATTTCTTTTCCAATAGTGTTCAGTTAAAGGGAAGCTTGTGGCAGACAGAGAATTATTTGTTTTCTCTTTGCTCTCTTAATGCAGCTTTAATGCATGAATCTATTTCTTCCCATTTGCAGAGACTTGTTTATTAACTTTGAATGGTTTTTGTTTAACTGGAAACTGCTCCAGTCCCCTGGCTCTGAACCTGGTCTCATCTGGACCTGAATTCCCCTGAATCCAAACAAAGAAGAAAACAAAAAAGATGGCACAGTGACTACTGGAGAGGATTCATTCTTTCCCCCTTTCTATTGTGCCCCAGCCAACTGCTTCAGCCAGACCCCTTCACCTGGGGGCTCTTTTCTGCCTCCATTTGTTGGTAAAGTTCTCCCTGGGACCTGCTGGTGGAAGGGATTCCCACTCACTGCCCCGGGTAGGGATTGACTCCCCAGGTGGAGTCTGTGTTTACAAATGTGCCCTCAGGACTGGGGAACCTGCTGTGCTGGAGGCCTCTGGAGGGTCTTGCATCCCTGTGCCACAGTTGGCCTGCAGCAAAATGCAAAGCATGTGGGAGCACTGGGAAATATTTTTAAATGGAGCTGATCTACTGCATTTAACATCTTAAGGGAGCAAGATCTGGTATTTGGAGCAAGCCACTGGGAGACCTGAGCTGGCACAAAAAGTGCAATGACTTAACATTGGTCCTTTCCTGTGTCTGTAGTAGGAAAAGAAAATTCTAATTTATATAAAGCCGTTTTTCAGTTTTTCAGGTAGGATTTGATTTGAGATAAAAATAGCCTGAAGGGTATGTGGGAAAAACAGCCTGCAGCTGTATGTGGGAAGTTCACAACCTTAACTATTTAAACTATTCACTTTTTGGAATGGGAGTTTAGGTCAGTGCTGCAGCTGTAAGCACCTAACTTCAGGTCCCTCAATCTGAATAGGAATCCACACTTAGCATCCTTGTACTGGACCTATCTTAAAGATGCAACCATAATAATACATACACTTAATTTTTGACATCTCTTCTTATTATTAATAATTGTATTTCCTATGGAGCTGACAATAAGGAAAACAAGAAGCCCCTAACTCTAGATACTGATCAAAACTTATGAAGTGGCTAGTGGTCCCAGATCCACTAAGATTATCACTGAAGTGGATTAGATTCAAATTGCATGTTGGGGGTAAGGGGATGCTGACAATTGCTGCAGGAATTAATACAGAGTTTCAGAATGGAAGATGGCAGAGGAAGGAGGAAGAAAAGGTTTTGCTAGCTTAGAGGAAAAAGGAACTGAAAGGTGATGCAGAAAAGGAGACAGGGAGACAATACTGAAATTAATTTGCATTCATTGCTCAGATAATCAGACTGAGCAGATAAACTAAACCTGAAGGCTAATGGGCTTTACCCATCAGATAACTGGTGAGACCTGGTCTGTGCAGGTTCCTAACTGGCCACAACTAGGCTACACTGGAAAAAGATGTGTACATTCCGTTGGTTCCTGGTTTCCTGTTAGCCAGAAGGGGATAACTTATTGCATCCTGAGTGTGTGATTGTTTATGATTTCATATTGAAACATATAAAACAGGGTGGGGAAATGCCCAGTCAAAACTGTAGGAAGTTCTCAGAATGCCTCCCTGCTTTGGCTCCTTCTGATCTTCCTAGTGGCTTAAGTAATGAATTGAGTTTTGGGCATCCCAACATAAGTAAGACATCAATAAAGTGAAGTGAATTCTGCAGGATGCCATTGAGGTTGTCAGGGCTGTAGCACCTGTCCTGTGAAGAGAGGCTGAGGGGACTGGGTTCATTCAGCCTTGAGAGGACATGGCTTCTGGAGGACCTATCAAAAGTGTTCCAGAATTAGTGAAGAGCTTATCAAGAAGATAGAGACAGGAATTTACAGCAGTGTGTGCTGAAAGGGCAAGATACACTGGAAGGAGAGAAACTAAAACAAGAGAAGTCTGGTCCTGGTGGATATGAGGAAAAGCTGTTTCTCCCTGAGAATAGTGAAGCCATGGAAGAGGGTGCTCTACCTGCTTGCTCCAATGTTTACAGAATTGGGTAGAATTTGTGTGATGAGTACATCACCTGATCTCATAGCTATGCTTTCTTTAAGAAGGATGACCTGTCCAAGTTGTGCTGACCTCTGATTCACATGGGATGGAAGGGAATCCCTACCTGATTCTAATCTCCCTAAAGCAGTGGAGAGAAGCTTTCTTTTTCTGCAACTCTGAGTCCAAGGCAGTAGACAGCACAACCCCAGTTGGACTCTCTTTTGCCTTTTCACCTTCGGCAGCATCTGCAGGATGATGATGAAGGAACCACAGCAGAGTTTGTCCCTGTGGGCTGTGGCCAAAGTTACTGAACTTCTGGAGGCTTTACTCCAGAATGGAAATACATCCTGTCTCGGTTTGAGAAAAATTTGGAGGAAACATCCTGAAATGAGCATCCTCTCCAAAAACACACAGGTTTTGGCACTCCCCGCTCCATCTCTACAAAAGGAATTTCTTGGTGGAAAGTGAAAGAAACTTTACTTAACAAGCAGAATGGACACAGGGCACAGGGGAAAAAAGAAAGAATAACTGTTAATATTTGAACCTTCTCTCTGCAGAGAAAGCTGGTGGATTTTAGAGTCCTGCTCGGCTCCTCTCGAGGTCCAGGATGCCACATCCCTGCAGCCTCCACACTGGCTCCCGGCAGTGATCTGTGCTCGGACCGGAGCTGGGCTGAACCGTTCCAGAAGAAGCTAGAGAAGTAAACAGAGAAATGCTGTGTGCAGTCCTGGGAAAACTTCTGGCTCAGCTAACAAAAAGAAGCTAGGCCAAAGCAAAGAATTTACCTCCCTTTCTGCACTGCAGAGCCGAGAAAGACAACAGAGGAGTATGTGTGTGTTTGAACACAGACCATGGAAAGAATTCCCCCTGCTTCCCCCCTTCTCCTGGACCCAGCTTAAAGTTACAGGACTCATCTCTGGGCATAAAGCAGATGACAGGGGAATACAGCATTTTTATAAAATCACCCCAAGACACCTCCAGATATTGCAAGCTGTTCTACACAGAGAGTACAAAAGAAGCTTTATATGGATATAAAGCTATGGAAATTTTGGAGTACTTTTTGATGTATTCTCTGGGTTTTGTTAAGGGAAGAGGGCAAACCTCAGATGAGAATGAGAGGAAGACTTGCTCCCAGCTGGGACATGTCTCAAGCTGCATGCCATTCACTCTGGTGCAGATGGCAGATGATTTCTTTCCATGAAGAAGGATAACTTTGGACTACCTGTGGGGTATGCAAGCTTATAGAAAATTAACAACATAGAGTCACTTGTTTTGCATGGGAGGAGACACTACACTGCAGTTACTCTGCAGCTGAGCTGACTGCAGTACAGAAATCCTAGCTAGATTTCAACTGGCTTGCCTGGATGCTCCTGGTGGCATAAAAGAGAGCTCCATGCAGACTGCAAAGCCCTTCTGAGGAACTCAAGAAACACTGAGACATTTAGTCCCACCAATTTCTGTGCAACAAGAGCTACCACCCTCAGGATCCACACAGTGAATACAGTTCTCTTTGCCCACATTGCAACAAATGGAGTATAGGTATACCTATAAAACACTATTTCTTTTAAAATGTATTGGCAGGATTCTCCTTGTTATGGGAATGTTTCTTTCTCTTTGCTTCTCCATCCTGATCAGAAGCCCCAGGTTCATTCTTTGAAATCAGAGAGAGAAAAAGCTGTCACAAGAACATCTCCAGAATTTAAATGATGTAATGAGAAAAAGGAGCAGAGAAGAGTATAGCAGAGCTGTATGAAGCAACCAGCCCTCTGTGCCATAAGGCAGCTACTCTGAAATTTGTTTGGAGACACTGAAATTTGGATTGTTGATTTTATTTCCACTTCTGGGTGCTTTTAGTGCTACAACATTTAATATGTTTTTTCCCTATGAACAAGAGTTTTCTTTTCCAATGGTATGAAATACCAGGAATTGTAGGTAGATAATGCCCTGTAGAAGGTCATACATGTGAGTCAGCAGTTTTTTTCCTTGGCCAATATGCCAATATTTTAGAGGTAAGAGGAAAGTACTAGATTTTCTAGAGAAGGCTTTCTATTACATTGGCCCAAGCACCAAAGACAAAAGATTTGCAGAAGTGTTGGCATGAAGGAACAAAGCAAGAATATAGAGAGGCATATAGAGAGGTTTACTGATTGTGAATAGAATATATCCATACCATTAGATATATTCTTGTACATATACCTTTTTAGACATCTGGTATATTCTTTAAAGTTCTTGTACATTAATTATTATAATTGAACTTTAGAGATATTTTTTATAGTATGATGTGGCCAAATACTAGATAATTCAAGCAAACAGTAATCAGTCAGAGAGCTCCTATCTCACTAAAACTGATAGTGAAAGTGCAAGAAGAAAGTCCTTCAGCCAATGGTGAAGATGTCTCCGCTTGATTTCTTGCTGTGCAGGGCAATAGGGAGCTCAGCAGAAGGTGATGTTGGTTGGCAGAACCCAATCAACTTAAAGGAAGGGAGCTGGGAGCTGGGAAGGTCTTGTGACTCAGCCCATTGGTCTTAGGGGCTGTAGGTTCCTGTCTTGTGATGGACCTGAGAGCTGTGAGTCACCTGATACAACATCACCATTTGCTTCTTGTTAGTCACCTTTGTACAAGGCCTCAGTAAAGAGGAGAAATAAAAGAACACCATGCCTGCAAATGTAATTTTTATTCTTAGTTTTCACAGCCAAAAATCCTGCATATAGAAAGATGAAGTTGGTTTGTATTTTCTTCCTCATGATCCTTCTCGTTTCACTCTGGTATTTGGGCATGTTTTTTATATGGGATTTCCTCACAGGCTTTTATTCTACAAACAGAAATGAAAAGCCATCATCATGGGCACTGGTTGTGCTTTGGGGAAAAAACCCCCATTTTTGGAAAATGCTTTCTCTCCGTTGAACAGAAGCAAAGTAGGTAGCATTGCTCGAAGCAGTTTGGGAGGTGAAATGGATGTCTGCTTTGCAGGCTCTCCAGGGCTCACACTCTTTCTGCTGTGGGAGTGAGTGAGCTGCAGGTGTTGCTGCAGTGCAAATCTCAGCCACGACTTAGGTCTAGGGCTTCTCCACCAGTGCTCAGAGCTGAGCCAGGGCATGCACAGAGCAGAGCACTCCCAGACCCTGCTCTGTGGTCACTGCCACACACAATGGGTGGCGCAGTCGCCTTCTGGAACCCTGAAAAGTTATCTTTCTTCCTCTTTTTTTTTTTTTTTTTTAAGCACTTAAGCCCAACTGCTAATGGAATTTCATGATTTTAAATAATTTACATTTCCATCTGGTTTGAAAAACACCAGGTGGAGATTGCAGATTAGGATGAGTCTAAGTGGAAGGAAATGTTTGTTTAAAATATTAAAGCTAAAACCAAACATTTATGTGAACCACATTTTTGCTGTCCATTGTGCTGTGTTCTTCTCTATCATCACTTTAAATTTTGCTTTTAATTGGATGTTTTGCACATGTTGCTCATCATTATGACTGGGGGAGACAAGGCCAGAGTGGGGTGCAGGAGTGAGGGAGAGTCCATATCAAAGGGTGAAAGAGTCAGGGATTGAAGGATTATTCAGTGTGAGTTTTTGATCATTGCATCTGTTTCTTTATGCTTTTCTACAGACCCTGCTACCTTGCTTACTTGGAGGTGGAAATAAATTTGAACCTAAATAAAATAGGTTACGCAAGGGTGATTTTAAGGGAAAACATGCAACTTCCAAAGACTGATGAGAGTTTTGTTAGGGTAAAGACTGATGGTTTACTGGTGCACAGTCCAAACCACCCACAAGGACAAGAAATTTCCTTCTCTCCCACTTGCCAGCTGGCAAGGTTTTATTTAAAATGGGGGATACTGAGCTGTGGTTTCTAAAACTGCTTCTAATACTGGAAGCTCAGCTGCCAGTTCCTTGATGTACTTTCCCAAGTACGGCATGAAGCCATGAACTCATAGTGAGGAGCTACTGTAACAGCACCTTGTCCTCTGTACTTTGAAATTTTAATTTTTATTATTTTTATGAAGCCACATCTGATATTCATCTTGTCCCCCAGCTAAAATCCTTGCACATTTCAGTTCTCTGGAAATGGGATGTTTTTAACTGTGTGGAATGCACCAGAAGCTGTAGAGACGTTCTGGTTGGTCAGTGCCTTAGCATGGCATTATTCAAAATCACACCTACCTTGTAGTGATAGCTTGAAAGGCTAAAGCTTGTCTTTGCTGAACAAATCTCCAGATACCAATCAGTGAAAAGCACAAGGAACACAGAGTTAAGATTGCATAAGGAAAGCTGTATTTAAATAAAATGAACAAAATTTAGACTGGTGTTGCTCATACTTGCAAATTCCTGATTCAGAGGTGCCAAAGGCTCAGAAAGAACCACCTCTACCAGCCTGTAATCTGATTTACTTACCTCAGGTTAAACAATTACACCAGTTGCTCCAACCTCTGTCCAAAGATGATAATTTTGCTTTCCACCCTATGTAGGTAGTTCACAATTTCATTATTCAGAATTCTGTTAGGACTTGACAACTTTGATGAATTTGGAAAAAAAAATAGAATCAGAATATTTATTTTTTGTCTGTGTACTGTGAACTCTGTTGCCCTAAGACACTGCCAGAGAGGTGAACAATGAAGCAGACACTGGAAGCTTTAATATTCCTTTGTAGATCTCAAGTGTTTTGTGGTAGGTCTAAGTTGAATTGTGATCCAAAAGACCAATATATGTTTTTAATTGAATATGAAATACCAGATTTTTTTGGTGAGAATTTTTCTCCAGAACCAATTAGTCTGAAAGTTTCATAGGCAATTAATTGGTTTATACTAAGATAGATGAATACTAGAGTAGATCAAAATTGTCTGCAGAAAATGTGCATGGATTTACCAAAGGAGAGGATGTGTGGCATAAGATGAGTTTAATTTTGGTAAGTTTGTTATAGAGCAAGCTGACAAGCAGTGGATGTAATTTATTTAGACTGAAAGATTTACTGTTTGGAGAAGATTTGCTTTGTATGAAAAAATCAGTCAGATGCTGCTCATCAGAATTCAATAAAATAGTTTGGTAGGTGAAAGATAGATGAGGAAGTTATGGTTATTTTTCACATCATAAGGTAATTGCAAAGGGGTGTATGTTTTAGAAATTAGTGTTGAGTAACTCTCTATATTGGTAATTCTAAAAGAGTATCAGGGAAAATTTGCCAGTTACAATAAAGTGGAAGGTTTTACCAACACCAGAAAGAGAAGGAGATTATATTTAAGAAGGAGAAAGAGTTTTAAGTGACTTTGGCCACTTAATATACTGTAATGCTGGAAGCACGATGAGGATTGATGTTTTCAGGGATCAGTAGATGCCAATCAGGAAAAGGAACTGGTTTTTGTAGGAACCAAGGAAAGTTAGCAGTCAAGCCTTGAAAGACAGGTGACAACCCACACCTGCAGATAAGCTAGGGGGCTTCTTTTTGTCCTGAAGTGCTATTTGGATATTCTGTGTTATTGTCAGGGCTAGATTCTCTTTTAATCATTTAGTTACCTGACCCAGGGACTCTGCCCCTTGACTGTGGGGGCTATGGAGGTTATCTGTAAAGCTGTGTGTTTTTCTCCCACATCCATTACTTTTATAAACAGCTTTTACCATACTTCATTAATAGTAATCGCCTGTGCAGTCTTTGCAGTTGGAGGCATAGCTGAGAGCTCTTCATCTGTACACATGAAAGAACTTGCATTTTGTCGATTTGCATCTTGAGTTTCTCCAATATTGGAATGTGCAGTAGGTGACTTTAAATGACTTTCTCGTTGTTTCCATCCCATTTGGGAAAAAAATAGTAATCTCAGAAAAATACCCTCTAAACAATATCATTAAAGGTAAGTAAACTAATAACACATAGATTTTAGTGTTTGCTGGTTTGTGTCAGTGTCTGGTAATACAATGAATTATTCATATCAAACTAGTAGAATGTAACATTTACATAAAATAATACTTTGCAAATTTATGGTAAGTACTAATTACTTGCCTTATTTGCCATGACTATGATATTAAATATTCATAAAAATGTGATTATTTCTTTGATTTGGCAGGCATTTAGATTTCTCTACAGCTTTTCACACTGCTAATTTTAATCCAGTAAATTATCTGGAAGAAAACAGTATGCAGCCGAAAAACTGTTCAAAATTCACTCCAACATTGAGCACATTATGGACGTAATGATCCATTACAACCAAACTTCAAGAAGATCTTGCAAGAAAACTGAGAATTAAACAAAGAAATATGGAGACTATCATCATTATTTATCAGATATATTTATTAATAGTTTAGCATTTTATATACATCATGAAACTTTCATATAATTGGATCCACTTTTATATATTTTATTTTTGTGAAGTTAAGTTTTTTTAATTCTTCCCATGTTAAATCTGTTATTCATCTTTACTTTTTGGTGTCTTTATATTTTAACTCATTAGAGGGACTGAATTCTGTCTTTGAATGGGACATACACATACTTATTTTTTTACTGTCACTTAGAAAACAATACCCAGTATTAATATCACTTTGCAGTTAGGTGTATATATGTTTATGTGTATGTGTCTCTGTGTGTGTGTGTGTTATGCACACATTGATTCCAAGGCTTCAGAACTGCCTGTATAAATTAAATCTTCATATCTGTCTGTGAATGTTTAGTACCTGCTCTTGCCTCTCTAGCTGTGTAATGTGTTTGCATCTAAATCTATGATATTTTAATTAATAAGAATAAAGTCTCTAAGGCTGTGTATGGCATGTATATTATATAAGTGACCCAAAATGGAGACAAGTAACAGGAATCAGAAATGCTGGTCCTTAGACCCCGAGGCTTAGATTATTTCCCTGCACTATTTACATCCTTTTCTGTTGTTTCTAGCAGCAGAGGAATAAACAGTCAACTCAAATGAAATAATAAAACCAAAGACAGTCATCAGAAAGTGACAGTAGTGAAACAAAAAACTCACAAAACTTGAATGTACGAAGATTTCTATAATAGAATAGAAAATAGTTTATGCAGTATGTGTGACATGTAATGGTAGCTGTAGAATTATCTTTGTAACTTTTATAATCATCAAAGCCTGTTCTTGTTTCTTGTTTGGATTTTTTGCTTTAGAGATTTTGTAGTAAATAAGGGGTGCTGTCAGCACACCTACTCTCAGCTACTTGTACTCTCAGCCACTCAGTGTCATGCTACCCAGGGATAGCCCCAAGAAGAGCTATCAGGGAGGTGTGCATCCATCCCTGAACACCTGCTCAATTAAAACTTTGCTACTCATCAAGCTTCACTTAAATATGTGTGAAACTTTCAAAGATACACAAATGTTTTAAACCCTTTGATTAAAAGTTAAACTGATGACTGATAACTTGCAAACAGCACCACTAACCATATGTAAAAATACAGAGTTCCTGTATCACTGCTTAAAATAAACATTTGGAAAAGGTTTTGAAATATCAATCTGCTTCTTTGCTGTACAAATAAGGAATGTGAAATGAAATGTAGTTCTGTTAAGTCTAAACAAAAGAAAACAAATTTTGTCTTTGGTCTTAAACAGCTCAGTCCTGCGTAAGAGTTGCAGGATTTCAGCAAGCCACACAGGTTACTGGAGCAAAATTTGGGTTCCAGACCTGCTTCTGATATCATATCCAGTTCAGTAATGCCCTGAGCATAGGATATGTCACTTGAGCACTTTGGCACCAAAACCTCTTGGGGCATTTTCCCCATGGCTGAAGGTGGGGCAGAGCTGGGGCATATGGTGTTTTCCCTGTACTGATGTAAAGTGCCCACCTGGAAATCCATTGCTCCTAATTCCAGCTATACACAGGGTCATGGCTTGGTAATGCTCCCCAGAACAGCTCTCTGCTCTATTCCTATGGCTTCACACTCCCTCTTTCTCTGCAGGAGGAATTTAAAGGGCAGAGGTTTCTGATGAAATTTCTGCCTAGCAGACCACTTGGTTTTTGAGGCATGTTGTGTAAAGATGACTTTACTTCCTAGCTAAATCAGTCAGATATTAAATAGATAAAATGGACCAAAATAAAGAGATACATGTCAAAACCCCAGCACTGTGCTGTCCAGAAGGAAAAAGGGGATGTGCAGTTCAAGGGACACATTCTGCATTTATTCTGCTATCAGTTCAGTCAGCCCAGGATCTTATGTGCTCATCTGAGTGGAGTTCTTGACCTTAAATAAATGTGATACATAGTAGACCTGATTTCCTTGTGTTGAAGGAGAAATCCTTCTGAAAGCTTGGTGGTTTCATATATACAAAGTCAGGTTGTTTGAATATATACAAATGCTAGAACCTTATCACCTGTGAATTCACCATGTAATTAAACTTCTTCTGAAGCTGTACACTTACTGACATGTCTTTTGTAAGTGAAATGAAATCCTTTGTTTTTACATGTTTTGACAATGTGAAGTGGGGGCAAGTGAAGCAGAGTCTTAAATTCCCTCGTGCATCTCTAATGGAGCCTCTTCTGGTTGCTTTGTACTACTCTCAGGGGTGAAAACAGAGTTCATTGAGAAATAAAAAAAAGCTTTTCCCTTATGTCAAAATGAGAAACTATTGATTTGTATTTGTGTTCTCCAAGAAAAATCACTGATCCCTTCAAATGAGAAAAAAAACTTTTGCCTTGCAATCCTGTGAGCTGTGTAAAAGAGGCCTCATGCTCAAAGTCAAAGGGAAGCCAGAGGAAAATGGCATGCAGGAGGTCAAAGCAGTTCACATGGCTCATCGACAGCTGTTTGCACCATATGACAGATCTAAAGGCAACTTCAGAGCTGTCTGTACAATATGTGGAGCTTACCAGAGATAGAGAAGCGGCTGCTTTAATGTCATTTCCCATAAAAAAAGTTGGTAAATTTGGCACTGTGTTTTACGGACTGCAATACCAATGATAGCCTTAATTTATGATCTTGACTAACCTGATCTCTATTACAAGGTGCCCCATTTTGTGAATGAGGGAAAGGCTGTAGACATTTTTTACCTAGACTTCAATAAAGCCTTTAACATCATTTCCCACAGCATTCTCTGGGAGAAACTGGCTGATCATGGCTTGGATGGGTGCACTGTTCACTGGGTAAAAAGCTTGCTGAATGGCCAGGCCAGAGTGGTGGCAAACGGGGTTATATCCAATTGCTGGCTGGTCACAAGTGCTCTTCTCCAGGGCTCAGCAATGGGGCCAGCCCTGTTTAGGATCTTTATCAATAATCTGGATGAGGGGATCGAGGGCACACTCAGTTTGCAGGCAACACAGATCTAGTCAGGAGTGCTGATCTGCTGGAGGGCAGGAAAGCTCTACAAAGGGATCTGGACAGACTGGATCCATGGGCCAAGGCCAGTGGAATGGAATTCAACAAGGCCAAGTGCCAGGTCCTGTGCTTCACTCTCAACAACCCCATCAGAGCCTGGGGGTGTGGTGGCTGTAAAATTTCTTGGTGGAAAGGACTTGGGAGTGCTGGTTGACTAACTGTGGGTAAATGTGAGCCACCAGTGTGGTCAAGAAGGCCCATGGCATCCTGGCTTGTATCAGGACCAGTGTGGCCAGCAGGACCAGAGCAGTGATTGTCCCCTCGGACTCGGCACTGGTGAGGCCGCACCTTGAATGCCGTGTTCAGTTCTGGGCCCCTCACTGCAAGGAAGACTCTGAGGTGCTGGAGTGGGTCTAGAGAAGGGCAGCAGAGCCTGGAGCACAAGTCTCATGAGGAGCAGCTGAGGGAATTGCAGCTGTTTAGCCTGGAGAAAAGAAGACTTGGGGAGGACCTTATTTCCTTCTACAACTGCCTGAAAAGAGGTTGTGGTAAGGTGGGGTTCTCTTGTCTCAGGTAACAAGTGGAAACAAGTGGAAGAAGAGGAAGAGGAGGAACAAGAGCAAATGGCCTCAAGTTGTACCAGGAGAGGTTTAGACTAGATAATAGGAAAAATTTCTTCATGGAAAGAAGAAACAGGCTGCCCAGGGAAGTGATTGAGTCACCATCCCAGCAGTTATTTCAAAGAAGTGTAGATATGGCACTTAGGGACATGGTTAAGTGGTAGACTTGGTTGGCAGTGTTAGGTTAATAGTTGGACTCAGTGATCTAAGGGGTCTTCCCCAACATTTTATATTATTTTATGGTTAATCCTTACAAAAGAAGACAAGGAAGAATTGGAACTGGATGTTCACTGTATAGGATGTTCTCTGAGAGTACAACTCCCGGCTGCTCAGCACTAAGTCTGTGTTTTAGCCTGTTTTGTTTTGTTTTTCTTATATTGTAAACACAGGAATTAAAAAGAAATTTCACATGTTATCATCCTGACTTGCATTTCTTTAAAGGCCACTTGGGTTCAGCTGGCTGGAATTATGCAAGAAAGAAGTCTGATTGAATCCTACTGTGAGTTGGTAAGGGTGAGAGATGGTATGTGAGAAAATCCCCCAAATTATGTTCATTAACCAGTAAGTGTGGGTTTTAGATGTCACAATATAACAAAAGTTTTAAAGTATTTTCACTTGATGTGATTCTATAGAATTGCTAGCCAGCTATTTTTCATAGCTTTGCCATAGCAGACAGTAAGGCTGATGGAGGGAAAGAAATTATTTAGGAGAACTTTGAGAACTTTGTCTAATTAATTCTCTCTATGACTGTTGAAATACAGGTTGGTTAAAACTGTTGGCTCTTAACAAACAAAAGCAGAACATTCCAGTCATGACTAGAGGTCATTCTGCACTAAAGTATAAAGTTACTTTTCATTGACTTAATGGAACCATTAACCCCTGATCCTGGAAAACTTTTTTACACAACATTTAGTGATCTGAATAACATCATTGTTATATTCAGAACCACCCAAGTTTGTCAGGTTTTCCTTAGCATGGTGTACTCTCAGTACCTAAGATCCTGACCTGCATAAACCCCCTTGTCTCATTCTGGAGGCTGATACTTTTATGCATGGTTTGTGAGGTAGAAAGCTCATACAATTCTAAGATGAAATGCGCTGTATAAATAGTTAATTTATTTCAATGTGCATTACCACTACATCTCAAGACACATACCAGAGCCCATCTTGTGCTGTCCTGCTGGAAAGACAATCTGCCACAAGTCTGGACTTTAAGGGATCATTTTGAGAAGTGTTGGAATTGCTATATGCAGAAATAGATGTGTTGCAAACTTCAATCACTGTAGGAAACCTGCTAGAAAATGTGGCTGCTCAGTTAATGAATCTGGAGAGTCAGATGGGCATAGTGAAAGAAGATTGGAATGCATAGAAACTGAATTTTCACCTGAGAAACTCAGCATGGCATTTGCCAAGGTTCATGGAACATTATTGAAATGTCTTAAGTTTTGCCCTCATCTCTTCAATTGAAATATCTTCTTTATCTAGAGAGACAAGGTAAAAGCAAGGGAGTATAGCACTAGTTCTTCTTGACAATGGTTTTAGAAGTAAGGATTAAGTTGCAGGAACTTCCATCACAGAAATTATAATTATTATTATGACTCTGCATCGCAGAGTCATTATTATTCCTTTTTAGGAAAGAAGCAGCTTTCAAAATTGCAGTGGGCACCTATGTCTAGGTTGACCAGAATTGTCCTTACTATGGAATCTCTCTTTTACTCATGGGATGGGTATCAGAGAAGATGAAGATGGGACTTGCCAGCTCCAACAACCAGGCCCAGCAGATACAGACAGTTTTTCTCTGTACTCTGCAGTCTTCTGCTGGTGAAAATCCTCTGTAGCTATAGAGTTGTTGAAACTCACCTTGGGGGGTTGTGCTGGTAGTCTATGGATTTACAAGATGTAACAGTAGATATTCTTCCATCACTCTGAAGAGTTCCTCTAAACAGAAGCATGGAGCAGCTGTTTCAGAGACAGAAAAATAATGTCTTACTGTAATTTCTGTCATTGCTTAGTAGAAGAGGTGTTGCTGAGAGAGATTTCTGCCATATTAAATACATTTTAAGAGATAATTAGCTGACAGGGACTTAAAACCAGTATTTATTCAATATTCCTTATGATGAAAACTGGGACACTGGTGCAAAGGTGCAAATCAGAGACTTTGTATAGATTCCTTTAAGAGCAATAAATACATAGAGCATAGATTATAGGTCAACAAGATGAACACTCTTCTATGTGTGCATCTAACAACTAAACACAGTGGAAATGGATTATGAACATATCTATTTATAAATCAATACAGTTGTAATTCAGATTATTTAAAAAACAGCCTATAGGTTAGAAAAAACATTTATTGCCTGAGAGAGAATGATGCAGAAACATCATGTAACGTGTAGGTGAATACAATCTTAGATGTCACTTGTATATTTTTTGCTTATGTCAGTAGAATCAAACTGAGACTAGATCCCTCAAAACACTGAAATTAGTAATATTAAATTAGTGATACACAAAAGATTACATATGTTGCCTGAGGAGACATAATCCCCCGTATTGGAAAAGGCAAAAGGGCGTAGAACATTATGGGTATAAAAGAAGATTCTTTCTGACCTTATTTTGGTACCTCTGCTGAGTGTAGGGTTGCATCAGGAAATGCTGCACAGTAATTGCAATCAATATTCTTTTCTAGTTTCTGCTAGAAGCAGCTCAGGTATACTCAGTTTCCTATTTTCCCCTGGATCTCCTAAGTTATATGGAAAAGATATTTATACCATAAACCATCTGAATGACTGGAAGACTCAGATGATAAAGACATAGAGTGCATATTCTTCCGCAGAGGCCTTTCTACTGCAGAATTGATGGCTGATTACAAAGCAGCCTGAAGATCTAATTACAATTGGCAACCAGGAGATGAGGGAAGACTGCAGACAATTTTCCTCTATTTTTATACACAATCCTTGTGGCATTCACATTGCTTTCAATAAGTGTGCTTCTGGCAAAACCTGTCAATGATGGTAATTGTCTGGATGGCTGGCTTCGGAGAGGCTGTGAGCCTGACCTTTGCTACTGCAATCATCACCGTCATCAGCGTGGGGATGCACGCCGCCCCAGAGCCACAACAAGTGCTGTAACTAGGCAGTAATTGCACATTGTTAATGATGATGCTATTGATGATGCTTTGTTTTTGGGGTTTTTTTTGTTTGTTTTGATTGAAAAGACGTTATTCTGGGCTGAAGTCTACGCTGGTGAATGATTAACACTGAAATGAGCAGGAAATGTGTGGAAGTAAGGAAGCCAAGCATTTTGTGTGTACTATTCTGCTACATCTACCTCATCTAGTACATAATCAAAGAACCTTCTATCTGAAAATGTGGACATTAAATTCAAAGTTTGATTTATAATAAGTTGAAATCCCAGAGATAACTGTGCTCTTAAGCCTATTGCACTATCCAGTGAGTACTATGAGTACGATTTCAGCTGTGTAATAGTTATAGTTTACCAGTGATGGAGATCACAGATGCTGAATAGGGCCCAAATGCCAGTTTAGATACTTGCAAGTGTTCTCTGTGTAACTTGAGTGAGAGCACAGACTGAGCACATATAGGATTTTCTAGAAATTCTGAGGTCTGCGATTCTCTGCCAAAGTCGTAATAATCTCAGAGTAAGTACTTAATTTTCATAATTTTCATAAGGGATTATATCCTATCTCATGTTTTCAATTTGTAGGAAAGTTTAAAATTTACCTAATGGATCTATCTCTGGATAGATATTACTAAACATCTCGAAAGTTAGTGTAAGACTAAAACTTCTGTATATCTTTAGTCTTCTTGTTCTTTCTAAAAATTTGAAAACACAAAGGAAAAATAGATTGTATTGTTCAGCACTTGCCTGGAGGAATTTCACAACTGCTGGACCTGAATACTGAGCAAAATGGTTTTCAGAAACCAGAAATTCCCATGGAAACAGAAGTTTGAGCCTTGAGTGAAGAACAACTGTTCTCCACGGTAGAAAAATGAGTGGCTGGAAGACTTATTTGGCACATGGCAATTTCTTTCCCTCTGCTCTGAGTGCAAAAAAGTTGCTGAACTTCATACCCAAATGTCATGGCAGGGTGTTTGACTTACTGCTTCTAGCTTTTGATTTGTCTGCCTGATCTTGGATGCATTAGCACTAAGCCAAACACATGCACATTTTTCTGTTGCACTGTATCATGGGTGTAGACACCAAACACAAGCAGTGTCAACTCTGTAGACTCTCTGTGACAAAGAGTGTGCTAATTGCTCATGCATATTTCCTTAAAGAGGTATCTCCTAAAAAAATAAATCTAAAGAGATCAATAGGTTTCTTCCAAAAGTTACACTGAAGACTGATGGAATGTAATTGGAAATGAAATTTCTGCTATGAAGTGGTATGTGTTAAAACTACATTGTTAATGTTGTTAAAGGACCAGCCAATATATTCTCCTTGAAGGGGAGACCTGGTTCCAACTGAGTTTTTGAAGTCTGGGATATTCTTCAGATATTCTTGCAGCTACATTGTTGCTCTCACGAATGGCAAGATGAAGTGAGAAGAGCCATCCATGCAGTTGAAAGTGGTAACCTGTGGAGAAATGTGTCTCTACTGCACTCATGATTTAGTTCAGCTCTGAGATTTTGTGATATCTTACAAGGGAAAGACTTTATTATCTAGCAGCCCTTACAAAACAGTTGATCTCATTTCTCTTTGGTGAGCCTAACTTCCCACTGTGTGAAAAATACTGATAAAATGATGATGGCTCTGCTGGTGAGATCTGGAAGTCCAAAGATGCCAGTGGATGTGATGAAGGGGATGCAAACACTTTCCCTGGAATCTCTGTGCCACTCACATACTCTTTAGGATAAATAAAGTGCTATCATTAATGCAGTATCTTTCAAGAGCAGTAAATTCACATTAAAATAATTGGGCCAAATTAGTTTCTCCTCTAACTCTGCTGTCCTATCCAGCTGGCACCAGATTTGAGTTTGCTCCAATTTCTTTAAATCTTGAACCTGCACAGTGAATTTCAATTATATCCAAATCAATTCTGGTGGCACAAGTGTCTATTTTGGTCTCAACACAGGTAGGAGGATGGTTGTTCCTCCTCTACTATTTAAGGGGCTTGTGGGCCTATCAAGATAGCTACCAAAAATTCTTTATGTGTTATGTAATCTTCTGAAATGAAATTAAAGGTGTGTGGTCATATATATCCATAGGCAGTTTCTTGGCCAGGCCTGTGCAGGTAAGCCTGGGATGGGAGGTCACCTTTGCATAGAAGGTAAGAATAAGAATAGCAATGGCATACAAACATAAGGCCTATTGCCTCTCACCTTGTACATATATTGATGTTAATGACTTATTGCCAACTCACACACAGCCTGATTTTCTACAGAAAACAATAACACATGGCAAGCATTCTTCCCTAGCAAAAACTGCATGTTCAGGATTAGAGCTTAACTCAACCTTTTAAACGGATGTAGAGCTTTTGTCTTCTCTGAGGCAAAGGTTTTATTAAAACAACACTTAATAACTTATGGTGCTGAAACACCTTCTTTTGATAGTAGTTCCCAAAGCTCTTTCCAGATGTAACACAGGGGTGAGTGGAAGTCAGACAATACAATGCTGTGATGTCCTTAAAAGCCCTGGCTGCACTTGCCACATAGCAGAGTCCAAAATTCAGCACTCATACACTGTTCTTACTACAGAACATGTAAATTATTGCAGAACACCTCATCTACCTCTTGAAATAATGTTTGGTAAATACTTTCTGTTGGGGCCACTACTTACAATGGAATAAAAGCCCATAAAATATTCCATACACATCCTATGTTAATGAGGCCTTAAAACTTATGAGTACAGGAGAAAAGCAAGGTACTGCACTAAGTTAGACCATTGATTAAATTAAGCCATGAAATTACTGCCTATTATGAAAAATGCATGCTCATTTACTATTATCTCCTTTCCTCTCTTCCTCTGTGTTTGTGTATTACATCTGTATGTTGTCTGGTCATAAACCTGGCGTGTAAAACCTCTGTGGAGGAATCTGTCTCTATTATGGTGTGTGAATGCAGTAGTATGGCATAGCAACAGTCCTTGCTCTTGACTGGCTTGTCTTTGCTCGAAGGTGATCAATAATGCACCTCTCAGAAGTGACCCTACACCACCATAAAACTCTCCTGCCCTTCTCATCCAAATGCTAAACTGCATTTGGTATCAGAAGTTGCTCGCCCACCTTGCCTCAGCACTGTCAAACCATCATGGTGATTATTCAGGAACCATCCTGTAGTTTTGCCTGTTGTAGTCCCGCCAGGGCTGATGAGTGACACTTCAGGAGATGGCAAATACCTCCTGCCATGCAGTGAGATGGTTATACTGTGCTGTATATGGGAAATACTTCTTTTCTATGGGAAGCCAGTGCTATTTCAGAGACACTGAAATAGTAATAAGGCTCTTTTTGGTTTGTTTTTCAGAAGAGCGTGTTTGTATGAGCACATAGCAGAGGTGTAAAATGTACAACCAGGTCCTTCCTGCAGTGTTGCCCAGGGGATGTTGGGAACAGAAGTGTGTTCCTCACATTTTGCTTTATGGTGAGGTTTATTCTTTGCCATGTTTTTGAATATTCAGGCAACACTTCAGCGCTCCCTACCTTCCTCTGGGTGTTTGGGAAGGCAGGCTCGTCACAAGCAGCTGTTTGTTGTGGTGCCGCCAAGGTCCTTCGCTGCATTTCCAGAGCTGGAATTCAGTGCTACCAATAATTTATGTATGTATATCTTCACAAATGTCAAAAAATAAACCTTTAAAAACTGAACCTGCCCTCTGAAGGTTTAAATATTTCAAAGTAGCATCTCAATGACTTTCTGTTGTACTAAATTCCTTAGTATTTTACAAAAGTGCAGGTTTAGTTAATAAGCACAAACATTTGAAAAATAGACAGTCATATGAGTTTTGCTGGGAATAAAGAAAAGACTTTTTGGCAACAGAAAAAAAATATTTCCTACTAAGCATTTAAGTAAAATAGAATGTTTAAACACAAAAGCCAGCAGTAGATTCTCAGCCAAGGAACGTACTGCTCTGAGGGAGGACTACAAATAAAAAAAAAAGGTGCTAAATTATTTCCCAACACAGTTTGTGAATAAGTAGGAAGAGCCTATCATTCAGATGATTCAGCTCTGTCTTTAGATGAAATAAATTCACAGACTTTTGAGGGTGGCTACTTTTTTTATATCTTTTGTCACGCATTGGAAGATATGCAAGTGATGTAAGAAACATGATGCAATGCTTTGGTTTCCCTGCTTGGCCAGTTTCTGGACTGAAACTTTGGTTTATTTTCATAAATGATCTTCATTTGGTTTTAAAAATATTTCCCACGAAATGTTTAGCACGAGACTAGCTTTCATCTAAAAAGCCATATTCAAATGCCTTGTTAGGGCTGAGTTAATTGAGCAGTGGGGACTGACAGCCAGGTCTGGTGTCATCCTGGCACTGTGTTGTGATTCCCAGCGTACGCTTTGCTTTTGAGCGTTTCCCTTCCTTGTGGTTATTTACCTTCCCAGAGCTGATGGGGAAACCTTGTGCCCTGAGCAGCTGGTCAGGAAGGGAACAATGAGGGGTGGTGGCCATTGGGCAGCCTGGGCTTGCATGGGGGTGGGCAAACAGCCCCCCACAGCTGGCACACAGAGGGACGTCCCCATCGGCGTGAGCGCCTGGTCCTGCGGTCCTCACCGCGCGGTGTGGCACCGTCTGGGAAGCCACCCATAAAATATCTGCCTGATTTTCTTCAATAAGCACGAGCTAGAGGTTAATAATGTGGGGATGTTTGATTCCCTGCTGTTTTAAATAATTTCATGGGGAAACTAATATGATAGGACACCAGTTAAAAAGGTTATTATCCTCATCAAACTACAGCACTTCTTTCCTATTATTTCCCACCAGTTTCTTGGCCTTACTCCTCCTTTCCTTACATGTAGGGCAAATGAGTCTTTGAAAGGACAGTCTGTGGTGAGGTGGAGGCAGAAAGCCTGATCCCAGAAAGCTGCTGTCCAGTCAACATTCCTAGGGCTGTTGGTGTCCTTTCCTCACACTGCTGGAAGACTGGCAGCACCCTGACTGCACTTCCTGGTGGATCTGGAGGATGCTCTCACCTTGCACTCCGAAAGGCTTGGCTGGCAACTCATCAGCTTGAGATGAGGTTTACATTGTCAAACACAAAATGGTGGTCCACCGCATCCCTTGGATAACCTGATGATCTTATGTCTTTCCTTTTTTTTTTTGCTTTTAAAACCACATAGTGCTTTTGTGGTTTTTTTTCAGACTATTTAGGTGATGTAACACCCTTGTTTGTATATTTTTTTCTTTCTCTCTTTAAACTGAGTTTCTGCTGATTTCTCTTTGGCACACTATTTTTATTCTTAGCCCTTTTCTCTCTCTTTCCTTTCTCTGTTTTTGTGTGCTCTGGCTCATCATACACCTTTCATCACTTTCTCTGTCTAAAAAAAATAAGATTTAGTAGCCTGGTTGGCTTTGCAATACAGTTCTTGTGAATGTTTTGCTGTGGTTGATAAAGGGAGATGGTGTTTAAAATGGTGCTTGTGAGGGGCTGCAGTGCTTCAACATAGGAGTTTGGCCAAGGAAAAAACAGTTTTTTCCAGGAAAACCACAGGCTGTAATTAACAATTGATTAAGAAGAAATTTTTCTGTCTATCTCCCCCCACAGTTTAATAAATTTCCTTAAGTTCCTCTTTTTAGTGGCAAAGGGGTAGTGGGGAAGACTATTAAAACAGGAAAAGATTGAAAAATATTTTTCAAATCCAGTAAAAATATTTGTACAAATATTTTCTAAAATGAAAGTGGTGCTTTTGAAAGCAGCAGAGGAAAAATTATTTTGAAGTCTTGAAGTAGAAATTGCCCTTTTCATAGTAACCATATATTAGGGTTCTAAGTTGCTGATAATACACAAGACAATGCTGTGATAAAATGTTAAAGAAAAGAGGTAGATTAAATGTTGAAGAAAGTAAGTTCTCTGAACTTGAGAAATGTGATCCAAAGCTTGACATCACTGTATTTCATAGACTTTGAGCACATGAGGTAAGTCCCTGATTATAGCATTTCATTTTAAGAGATGTTGGTTACATTGATCCAAACAAAAACAAAGACAGATAATGGTTTGGGCTTAGTAGAATCTTACTAACTGGATTTGAAGGGATATATATATTTCTGGGTAGTCCCCTTTTGAGCTCTGAGTAAACATTCGGTTTATCAAAACCTGTGGCTTAAATGCATCCTTGCAAATTTTGAAGATTTGCAGAGATTTTCTCAGTCAAACTCAAATATATTTTAGCTTTTTTCTCCAACCAGCTCAAGCACATATAACAGGTAAAATTTATAAATATAATATTTACCAAAAAAAAAAAAAATCAAAAGCTTTAGTAAGACAGACTATTTTCAAGCCTATTTTTCCCTTTCTGTTTTGCATTTATGAAGCTGAATACATTGCAGCTGAAGCACACAGGGTCTCCATGATCTGAGTGTAAGCCTGAAATCTGGTTACAATTAAATGGCTTGAAGTTATTATGAGCTGCTAGCTGGAGGGGGACGGGTAGGAGTGGGGCCAATATAAACAACCATTCCCAAGTGATATTAGTGGTAGGAAAGTGGGTGAAACTCCCCCAGAACATTCTGCCTAAAGGCACTTGTGTACAGAACATGACAGGCATTATTCGGCAGCTCCCCCAGTAAAGTTTGAATTCACACTTGTGGGTTTCACTGGTTCTCAGGCACATTATTACCTATGAACCATATTTTAAAATGCATTCTGAGATTTGAGCTAATAATGTGAATGACATTCAGTGAGATTGCCAAATGCTGGTAATTTACTTTCATTTTCACATTAATGCGGGCCCACCTGTGATGAATTGGAAACTAAATAAGCACATCAGTTTTAATTAGATATTTCAGTGGCTGGATCTAGTTAAACAGCAGCATTCATTCCTATCTATTAAACAGTCAAAGAGACTTCTGCATTCTTCACAGTAAGTTCTCCCTCCTTCCAACTCACCTTTTTTCATTGCTTTCCTCTCTTTCTTACTGGAATATTTTAGATGAAATTATCTAAGCAGGTGACATCCTCCTGACTTAATAATACAGTTATCAGAGAATTGGCTAATATAGATGATTTTCCAAATTATGCAGAAATTATGAGGGCTCTCAGTATTGTTTTATTCTGTGATGAAAACAAAACAAAGGCCCAAGAAATCGGAATGAATGTACAGTTCAGGTTTAACAGAATGGAAATGGCTCTCTATTGACAGTCATAGACTTACAACACTGCACCTTTGGGACCCAGTTTCAGTTAACTGGTTACAATCTGGGTACCAGCTGAAACAATTTCCAGTCCTGTGGGGGCAGGGATCTGCAAGAGGGATGGAAATATCCAGTCTTGTGTTGGAGGAAGTCAGGCCAGCAGCCTGGGAAAGGTACACAACTGCCTTGTGCCTCAGTTTCCCCACCAATGAGTCACCAGTAAGGCTGGAAGGCAGCTTTAATATGCTGAATTATCAGTGTTTTTACTGAGGCAACCAGCAAGCTGTTGTTGTTTTCTGTTTCCAGTCATTTGCTGAAATAATAATGCTTCAGTCTGACGAATTTGTATATTTTTGATGCTCAAGTGAATGCAGAGCTTTTTCTCTATCTCTAGTCCACCTTTTTTCCAAGGGTTTTGCAGTGTGAGCCTCATTTCCAAGGCAGTTTTCAATAGAAACTTGAGATCTAGGCTGCTGCAAGCCCCTTTCAAGGCAGCTTTGTAAGAAAGAAAGAAAGGGCACCAGGTTGAATCCTAATCTATTTTTCATTCTTCTGTAATATCTTGACATATTGAATGCCAACTTAAAAAAAAGTCTATGCAATTATAACTCTCTTTGCAAATAAAACTAATTTAGGTAACTACTTTTAGAGATATTAATTAACAATTAACAGACATAGCAGATGTAGGTGTAACCTAACAGGAATAAATTTTGAACTAGAGCCTTCATTGTACCTCTAACTTCTTACTTTTCATTTAAGCGGTGAGATGCTTGGAACATCTTTTAGGAGAGCAGCTGATATTGGTAAAGCTGATGCTTCAACTTATAACTAGCTTGTGTTTTTACTACCTCTGGCTTTATTTTCTGATTTGTGTTTCGAAGAAAGGGCAACAAGTTCATAAATACAGATGATAGAGTGCTGATAAAAACCAGCTTTATTTGGAGCCAGAAAACACGTGAAAACCTTGAAAAATATTTGCCCAATCCTACTTTGTTGCACTGACATTTCAGTCTACTCATTAAGAAATATTTTTGGGTGCATTTTGTGAATAAATGTGTTATTCAGAAACAACACAAGAAAGAGTGGGGAGAACCTGAAGATAAATTCATCCAATGCAGATTTTGGTCAGTTTAACTTAAAAATATGTATGTTCTTATAGAAAAGTATTTAGCATTAAAGCTCAGGACTAATGGTCTAGAGCTCATCTCTGAACATAACCTACAATGTTATCTCAACACATACCCAGGCTATGGTGGTCTAAAAGATGGTGTGTGAGATTCCCAGGAGAAGATCCTCCCAGGCTTTCCTTCCCCAAACCCTCTCTGAAAGGGGAAAGCAGTTCTCTAAATAATCCTAACCTGCTGAAAATAAAATTGGGCTGACAGCTTCACAAACCCAAGTGTATTGCTTTAAGCACATTCCAGAGCATTTAAACAGACAAACATATTTTGACGAAAATGTTTCATGTAGTAGTTTTAAAGAAACAGAAAAGATGCACTAAATGAACACAGATAGTGAGGAAAATATAATTTAGCACCCCTGGTTTTGGACAGCCTCCCTACTCCTACATCAGCAGAGGTTTGTAATAAAGCCTGGCTGAAATTGAATTTAAAGAATATAGGTTAGGGAGATTTAATGCTACGTTGATCTATCTTTTTCTGGCATGAGTAGTCGTTGTCTTCAGCTAGCCCTTTTTATACTAAAAATATATGAGTTTCAAAAAACACCTGTCCTAGGTCCTAGGCTTGCAAAACATGTACATAGCAAGACATACCAATTGCTAGATTAACTGAATCATCCTGCAAGTCAACCCTTTTAATTTGGGATATTGCACAGAAACTGTGCAATGAGGGAGAAAAGGTGGTTGAGGAGCAGGAGCATAGCAAGAGGGGTCTGTCTGCCCATTCAGAGGGTCTGAACTCACAGCCATCCAGCAGAAGTCACAGAGATATCACAGCTCTCTCCCTTTTTCTGAAATGAGAGGTGGGAGGATAATGCTTAGTTGCCTAAAACAAAGAATACAATTAAAGCTAAATCTAGAAAGTACCTTGAATCCTGTGTAGAGCTCCTTCATGGAAATGATGGAGAATAAGGCACGAGCATGTGCAAGTGCTCTGTAAATAATAAGGCATCAAAGGGTATTTTATGACTCAGATAAAATGTGTTCAGAAAGGCATTTCCAGGAGCTTGTTCAAAATGTGTGTGAGAGAGAAAAACGGGTTAAATTTTCTAGGCAGATATTGACTCATCATATCATAACAAAACCTGCTAGAGCTGGTTAATGATGTGTCTGATACTTCAGCAAGTGACATAATGTTGAAATTTGGAATCAAAGCTGTCAGGAAATTGCTCCTTGCTCAAACACACAATATTCATGATGAAAACCTGTTGTAATCTCCCTCTCCTGAGCCATTATGCTAAAGGGGCAAAAGGGAGTATTGCCTGGTGACATTTCTTTCTGATCCTTCTTGAAGTGCTGCAGCTTTCAGAGAAGTTTCTAGGCATGGTTTCCTCTGATGACTGCTAATATGATACAGCAGTCCTTCAAAGGAGCACAATGCATAGGGCTGGAGCTCTGGGGCTTTTTTATGCAATCAGCAAATAGGACTTTTTTTCTCCCCCCTAGCTAAATAGCTCAACATGCAAGTAGTAAACTGAAGGATACAGTCCTTTCCACACTGTATTGTCATTTCACCCCTCTTTTTAAGCTGGCAGCCATTCTCCCTGTTATTGTGGTTCTCTTAGCTTGCTGCTTGCAGGTAGAGTGGGATAATGTCAGGAAAGAATCCATTCTGGTTTGTCTCTTCCCAAAGATAAAATTGCAAGTGCTCTATTGTGTATTAGTGCCTGCTAGTCAGCTCTACCAGTGAATTTATGTTATAGGAGTGCTGTGGAAGAAAAGTCATACCTCTACCACGCAATTAGTTAAGGAAGAAATGTGCTAAAATCTTTAAAGATATTTGCATGGTCAGATTACTAAATACTGTCTGTCAGTGATGGAAATAGAGCTAGGTGGAAGTTTCATCTTTGAAACTCTGTTTTCTTCTTTAGATCAGCAAAGCTGACTTTTTCTTTGTTGTTGTTTGTTTGTTTTGTTTTGTTCCAAGATTAACTTGGAACAAGATAAACTTCCAAGTTTAACACAGCAGGTAAATTTGTAGTGTCCAGGGTGGAATTCACCCTCTCATCTTCAAGGACTGAATTCAGGGTACTGGTACATCTATGATGGGAAATTGAGGTGAATGAGTTTGTTCTGCCTATGTTCTGTTAATGGAAATTGCTATGGCTAAATCCAGGATGTCTGGTCCACCCATGAAACTGTTCCTGAGCTGCCACTCCTGGCTGGGCTTGGGTTCAAGTGCTGTGTCCCCATGTAGCACAGCACGATGGGCATGGGGCACCTGCATGTGTGAGCAGTCAAGCCTCTAAAGCCCAGAGTAATTACTGTCATAATTAAGCACAGGTCTGATGATGTTTGGGCTTTGGGAAGGTTTTGGTGGAGCTCAGGTGGAATGACTGCTTAAGCCTGGGTCATGGTGAGATACTTGGGTTTTGGTCATGTGTGGGGTTAGATTTAAGTGCCCAAAGATTCTCAGGCTCTGCACTGAAGTGTCTGATGACTTAAAACATCTAGAATTTTGGGCATGTTGCCCCAGCTTGATTCCCACAACACACATGAAAGGTCTGTGATGAAAATATCCGTTTAGATTCACAAAAAAATTCAGGCTAACAGAACAGTCTTAAAATCATACTCCCAGGGTAAATCACTGCAGTGGTTTGTCTGAACTTGAAGGTGGGCACCCATAGACCCTTGAACCAGACAAGAAGGCAACAAAGACCCAAAGCTGGGGACTACAGGATAGAGGTGGCCAGAATTCTCCTGCTTGCATTCTCTGTGTGGTGCTTGGTCCAGCTGTCAGCATGCCCATGAGACTGGGCTCACTTGGTGTGAGACTGGATCCTGCCTTGCTACAACCACCAGCACTTCAGACCAGGCACTGCCTACCTCAGGCCATCTCTCTGGAACCAGCAGTGTCAAGGCTGTGTTTAAAATGTCACATTATCTCAATGCAGCTCTACATGTCTCTAACCCATACGTGTAGTGTGAATGAATACTTTTTTTTTGGAAGAAGAAAGCAGTATTATGTCTGCAACATTTATTTATAGTAGTTGACAAGTGGTATTTTGGGGACTTTCTTTTTTTAAAATCAGCTAACAAGGGAACAAATCCTCTCCCAAAACTGTGAAACAGCTTCATAGTTCTTCTATAAACATTTTGGTGGCACCACAACTCTTGCTTTACTCTCTTCTATCCAGACCCTCCTTCCCTCCCTTCCTGCCCTTCCTTCCCTTCCTTCCTTCTATTTTGAGAGAGGATCTTCTTTTCATCCCAGCATTTGAATCCCCACTCCTGGAAAGGGGTCTGATTTTGACCTTCCCACTCTGCAATGTTTCCTGCTCGTAGTTTGAGGTGTTTGTTCCTGGGGCTGCTGCCTCTTGTGAATCCCTCTCTGTGCTGATATTTGGCTGTTCCACCTAAACCATTGACTAAGGGCAGCTGTTGACAGAGGCTTTTCTCTCTCTTTTTCCCACAAGATAAATCCTCTGCCAGATCAGCTTGCTGAAATCACTCGCCCTGCTGCCATGGGATGTTTAGATCTGATGCAGACCTGGGAGAAGAGAAGAGAAGAGAAGAGAAGAGAAGAGAAGAGAAGAGAAGAGAAGAGAAGAGAAGAGAAGAGAAGAGAAGAGAAGAGAAGAGAAGAGAAGAGAAGAGAAGAGAAGAGAAGAGAAGAGAAGAGAAGAGAAGAGAAAAAGGGGCCAGGATAACTATATGGGCAGGTTGCCCCTTTCAGAGGTAGCCTGCCTTTACACAAAAGGAACAATGTCAAACTCTTCCCAGTGGCACCGCTCCTTGCAGTGCAGGAATTTAGATGGAAGGCTCTCAGTGCTTGTGCAGCCATCCTCATGGTGGTACCCAGCCACAGGACAGATGGCTCAGCTGTGCCAGCCCTGGCATCTCTGGAGAGCCTCGTGCTGAGGTTGGTTTTCCTTGACACATCCTGCTGCCATTTGTGGTGGTGCAGCAGCTGCTCTGGGAGCAGCCCAGCCTCCTGGTTAGCAGTGGTGTGGCAGGCAGTGGTCACCTGTAAACTCCACTGCTGCCCCAGGGTCCTGGACACTGGTGGAAAGGCAAACTGCAGCCCCTGGTCCCTGGCACACATCCCTATGGCTCTGGGGAACAGCAACCCCTCACATGGCAGAGTGCTGCCTGTGCCACTAGGTCTACAGGTGCAACGTGAGATTTTTTGGTAGGAGAGATGCTGGCCTACTCATGTGGTCCTCAAGGCAGGCTAGAGGAAGCCAGGAGTATTTCAGTGGTGAGAGATTGTGTCTGTGAGAATAGATGGCAGGGCTAGTTAATTCAATAAATGCCTCACTGAGATCCTTAGAGCAGCTTCAGATCTATAAAGCCACTTCAGTGAGTTCATATCCTGAATAAATATTATGTAGTTAGCTTCTCCCCTGTGTATTAAAGTACAACAGTGTGATGCCATGTTGACAGGGAACAACATGGGATGTAACACAGGAGGGTTAAACAGATTTCAAACAAGATCAGAAAGATTACCCCATTTTTTTCAAGCTGGTTATCTAGACATTTTCAGATTCCTGTGTCTGAGGGTAAAAAGCCTCCTGTGAAGGAGATGTACGTTATTTTCTGGCCATCTTAAATGTCAAGATGAATTCTACTTTGAAGTGTTTCCTATAAAAAATAAATGCCTGTTCTCTCTCCAGAAGTATATCATATTTTAGTGCACGTTGCTCTCAGGTTTTCAATTAGAACTTTGAATCACATTCCTGATTAGTAACAAGCAATCAATCATAATTAATTAGTTAAAATGTTCAACCGTTAAAATCATTACCATTAATTAAAATAATTATCTCTATTTTGGCTGCACTTCATTGCCATTTCAGGGAAATGTGTTGCTTAACTCTACCTTTAGCACTCAGTATGGGATTTTGGTGACTAAAACACACATGAGGGGTGGGGGCATGACTTCCAAAAAGCTGGGGTTTGTAGTATAGTCATAGTTAGACTGAAGTAGATGCAAGAATATCAACCACTAATGTTTTTAGTAAAGAGATTTCTCATTAACTTAATAATATATCTAATATCTGCAGAGATACAGTCTCAGCAGAGTTCTTTTCTAAGGAATATGCTCCTTATAACTATATACTTTGTAAATCTCCTCATAAATAAAATACAAAATCTATGGGGTTTATGCAGTATTATATAGGATATGCTCATTCATGGGTAAAGACCACTTTTTTCAAGCTGTATGCTGATTAAAGTAAACTTAGATCAGACACTGCAGGAAAAGAAAGATTCTGCTTCTACTGAACAAATATATTTGATTCAGGAGGGGAAAGGATTAGGATACATCTAAGAAAAGGACCTAAGAATAATTGCAGTGACTACAAACTGCTTTGTCACTACAGGAGCTCCACAGTTTCATGAAAGACATTTGCATCCCCAAAGTAATGAACTGATTCTGTCTCTCAAAGAGGAAGAACTAGACAAGTTTTGGAAATAAAGCATGAACTTGTCTAGGTTCCTGGTACCTAGTTAACCTAACCTAAAAGGTTTTCAATAAAGAGAAGGAAAGATTTTTTTTCTGAAATATGCAACCTGAGTAGCAAGATCTACAGGAAGATAGAAGCCATCAAAAAGCAGGTCTTTCAAAATTTGTAAAGGGAAAACCAAACCTTTCCAGTTAAAGTGTTGGCAGATTAAATATAAAGTATTTCCTGCTCCTAATCCCCCACCATTTTTTTACTTGTCTCTTCAATGGTTATCTGAAAAAGTGTTTCCCATTTTGAATGTTATGAAACTTGGTTGAGTAGAGAGTTATTTTACTGTAGCTGGATATGAGCAGCACATTCATCACTCCAGGTGTGGTGGATCTCTAAAATCCAGTGTCTCTCAATCACAGCACTGCAGTACCCCCAGATGCCCCCTGGTCCCCAGCAGTCACTGCAGTGTCATGGCCACTGGTGGACCTGGAGGTCCAGTGCAAGGTGCATGGAGAGGTCAGCAGAGGAGGAAGCATCTTCTTTAAAACTACTTATTGTGGCTGTAAAAAAGGATTTCTGCTGCTGCACACCACGCTTAAACTTTGAGCAGTCCAGGATGAGTTCTTCTGCCTTAGGTACCACTGAATTTTTTGATCATAATGTTAGTTCTGGAGGTCATTTAGTCCAACTACTCTGAACAAGTGTGGTCAGTGCAAGTAGTTCAGGGCTCTGTCCAGTTGTTTTTTAATTAATTCAAAGGATGGAGACTCCAGGGCCTCTCTGGGTAGCTGGTGCCAGTGTTTGTCTACTCTGACAGTAAAAAACTAAATTCATGTATTTAAACAGAATTTATTGCATTTCAGTCTGTGTTCATTGCCTCTTGTTCTGTCAGTGGAAATCTTTAGAATTGTCTCGCTATGCTGCCTTTACCCCCTCCCATCATATAATTATTCTCCTCTTAGTTCTCCATGCTTCAGTTGGTGAAGATTTCCTGTACATATAAAAATGGTCAGAACACACTTGGGTCACTTTGGTCTGAAATATGGCCTTAATTTCCTGGAACTGTGATTTGGATAGCTGTTCATTGAGAGACCCCTCTTTGCCCACCTGGGACCTTCTGCTGTGTAGCTATTTTTTCAATAGGTGTAATATCACCTTACAGGTTTGACACTCCACTATGACAGCCACAAATCTGCCCTTTGAAAAATCTTTTTTATATGGAAGGTGGATGATGTCTACCTAAGGCACATGAATTGGAATAAGGACACTTGAGTTCTGCTCTCTGTCACAAATTTTTTGTATGACCTGAAATGTCTCATTAACAACTGACCAAAAGCCTGTTGGGAGTCTTTTCATTTGCCTTAATGGGCTTTGAATTAGGTGCTTAACTTTCTCAGACTCACTGACCAATTTATATAAAGGAGATGGTGTTATTTGCCTGTCTCGTTGGGCTGTCACAAAGTGAAATACACTACTACAAAGGATTTTGGGATCACTGAGTAGAGAGTGCTATTCAAGTGCAAAGTATTATATAAACCTTTAGAAGCAGTAATAAAAGTGCTAGTGTTTCCTTGAAAAACTATGATTTCTTTTCACCTTTATATTTCTAGAGAGGCTTGTCATTTCACGTTTCTCCAAGGAATGCAGCATCCTCTGAAGCATGCAGGGTCCAGCCTGGGGTCACATCTCAGTGGTCTGTTCCAGGGGACAGGGTGAAGGAAGGGACTGCTTTCACTGTGCTGTATTTAACAGTTTGTGAATTTAAACTTTTAGAAACTAGTGTAGCTGGGGAGCCTCATCGTGGGCTATGGGAACATGATGTGATGTCACAAAGGGAATAGAGAGAAATTTCATACTTATTCTGTGTGATTTTGCAGGGGTGATCAAACAAACAGGAGCTCCTGAATATTTGTAGAATTTAGCAGATGCAAAAATTTCAGCTAATCAGAGTAAAGAAATTAAATAGTTCTATTTGTACCTGCTACATATGATATAGAAAAACATAAACATTAACACATCATTGTAAATTAAGCTGTAAATGCAATGGATTTCACTCCCGTGCTTTTGTCTTTCTTTTTTTCTTTGTGTGTTTGCAATAAGATAACTTGGTTTAAAAAAATCATAAAAATCTTTAGTGCATTTGCTGCTGATCCTGTCTGTGGCTAAATGTGATTAAAAAAGGAACCCAAATATTTTCATGCATATTCTCTCTGGTCAAATGTATCTCCTCTAGGTACAAGTTTGACATAATTTTTAAATACCAACAAAATGCTATTCAATATTCAGGTATTTACTCTTATTTCTAGAACAGGCAAGTTTTAAGTAAAGCTCTACTGTATGTCAAGTTCAGGCATTGCCTCATTGTTTCCATTTAGTGTGACTTCCTCAAACAATGATTCCAGGCTTCAGATGGGAAAAGAGGGGCCAAGAAGATGGTGTCATCTCTTTGTAGTGAAGCAGTCATCAGTACCTCTTTCCAGTCCAGAGCAGGGTTTAAACTTGCACAAAGGTCCAGAACCTTTCTTGTTCTGTTTTAGTTCTGTAAGACCTTAATAATTTAAACAAAAGTGGCAAAACTAAAAACCTCATTAGGCATTGCTTCTGTATGAAGGAGGAATAAAAGATTGATTCACTACAGCTTTTAGTGAAATAACTCTCTCTAAATCTTTGTGATTCTTAACATCTTTCTTAAGTTCATTGCTGTGTTCCCCTGCTGGCCTGTGTGCTTCAGTATCTTAAATGCTGGCATTATAAATTATGCCATAGCCAAAAAAGTATTATGGGTTTAAATCCTGCTTGAAGGACCCAATATGTTGGCAGTAATAAAGAAAGCTACTTGAAGAATGTAAGAACCTGCTAATCAGATTGTTAATTGACTACATGAGCTTCACATAATACAAAGGCAAACTGAGAAGGTGACAATGATAGCCAGACTTCATCTGTTGAGTTGGAATTAACGATGAACAAAATCAAGATCCCTTTGTGGTTGATTCTTGTACAGCTGCAGCCAAATATAAAAGACCCATCAAAGAAATCAACTCATTAGTTAGTAATTCTGTACAACTTCAAACAGAAATTCTTAACCCCTCATCAGCCATTCTCTGAAAACCCCTTAAAAGCTGTGTTAAAAAAGCCAAAAATACCCATTATTTGCTTCATCTACTCAAAGAAATGGCCTCCAGGAACATAGCATAAACTGAAGCTTTTAAAAACAGATCTATCTATAGGTAGAATAGTCAAAGCACAAATATATTGTGACATGCAAAATCTCCCCCAGTCACCCATGTCACACAGTGTCAATAGCCTGTCTGCTTCACAGAAAAACTAACCCCAGATTTAAATAATTTTATTACTGTAACGAAAACTGACAAAAACCAGTGAAACCAGAAATAAAGCTGCCACTGTGTCCTCATTGCACTGTCATTTTGTCTATAACTCTCCCCACTGGGGGAAGTTGCCAAACCAAGGGTGAATTAAAGATTGTGTCTCTATAATGTTGGAAAATAATGTGTTTTCAGGGCAAGCCTTCATAAGATTTAAACAGTCCATTCCATTGTCTCATTGCCACTGCAACATTTAATTTATCTCAGTGGGTCTGCTCTGATAAAGAATTGCAGGCCTGGACATTTAGTTTGTATTTTTAAAGTTTGATTTTATAAGATGATATGCAACCCAGAAAAGGTATTTTATTACACTGGCAAAAATGCTTATTAAAGCTCTTAAAACTTCTATCTTGTAGGCTTTTAAACAATCTAAAAAATGATTGAGTATGTGGGTGAGAGATTAGCTCCTAGGAAGCCTTATTTTTGGGTAGTCTCATGTGAATTATGTGTGATTACACAGATATATTAACGGAAGTTTGTTAATGGAATGTCTATTATATCTGTTTTAAGACTCTGTATTTCAAGTTCTCTCTGTTTTAAGTTTTTGCTGGAGTAGGGCAGTTAGCATCTTAGAGAAAATAGTAATTGCATAAAATGTAATGATAGGGAAATATCCCAAAGATGCTGTTTTGATCAGAAGTATACTGTGTATTGAATAGTATACAGAAATTTTAAAATACTTTTTTCACTTTATTTATCTCCTTTTCTACTTGCAATTTGCCTTCCAAACAGGTATTTTGCAGTAGGCACTGGCACATATTTGTGAATGAGTTTAAAAACTCAGAAACATTCTTGGCTAAAATCTGCAGCAGTTGGAAAGATCTTTGTAAGAAAACAATATTGATGCTTATTCTGCAAGTAATTGTGTCTTGCATCAATATGTCTGCTGAATGGAGTGGACTTCTTGTTGGCATGGCTGAAATATTTGAAATAAAATGTTTCTGGTTTATCTTTGAGGACCAGCCTTGAGGCTGAAGTCCAAGCAACTCTTGAGTTTCATGAAGTCTCTCTGAGCTGCCTGTTTCCTGATGCTCTCACACTGGAGAGCTCTTGTGATGTTTTCCTCTGGAGGGCTTGTGCTGCCACCCGACTATCCCTGGCTCCTTGGCAAACACGAAGGAGAAGTGGCAATACTGAGACACAAGTGGAAAGTCGCTCAAATGGAAGGAAAATAGGTGGGTGGGTGGGTGAGTGGGTGCACGTTGGTGCGAGAGGAACATTTTGTACAGCAATGTGTTCCTTCCTGCTGGATTCACAGTCCGTGAACGAGTCTCCTATAATTAACACATTGCTATTATCAATAAACGCTACGAACCAGGACTGGGGAGAATTGGCAAAAGTTGCTGCCGCTCACAGAAAGGCCTCCCCAATCAAAACCAGCTCCCAGCACGCTAGGGAGGCAGTGGGGAGCTCAGAAAAAGGCTGCCAGGAGTTGGTATTGCGGGTTCCATCCCGCTTGGGCTGGCTCCCGTTCAGCCCGCGTTGGCGTGCGCTGCCTCAGCAGCTGCCGAGCGGACGGTCCCGGTGGCCGCGGGCAGCGCGCCCCTCGGACACCCAGCCTCCACAACTCCTGGAAGTTACCTGCTGGAAACCACCTCCGTTTGCCAGGGAAAAAGGATCTGTTAGCCTGGACTGGTGAGTCTGGCCTGCTCGTGGCAGCAGCAGGCCCTGGCTGTGGCTGGGCAGGTGAAGCTCTGAAGATGATCTGACATCTGTGATGACTCAGCTGGCTGCTCCCACCTGATGTAGAGTCTCACCTGACCCTTGCAGAGCTCAGTGATGAGCTAACACACATCAATGCATTGTTTGCACATGCTGAACAAGAACATTTATAAATGTTACATATGCTATAAGAAAATATCCACAAAAGTATTTTGCTTTTAAATTTTGTTAATTGGGGTTTTTGGTTTGGTTTGGGTCTTCAGGATTTTTTTTCAATCCTACACTGGCAGAATTTTCTCCCTTTTCAGTTACTTTATGAGCTACAATGCTCTATGAGGTGATTTTTTTGGTTTTTTTTGGTCTCTTAGTTTCTTCCCAAACTCTTAATTTTTAAAGTGTTAGGTTCAGCTTCAAGGCTTCCCATGTGAGCTTCTGGGCTAAATCTCAAAGCAGTGTCCTAAAATGGTAAAGCTGGGTCCTTGCCTTTTTCTGGGCTTGATCTTCACTATGCTACTCAGTATCAGCCATCAAAAATGAATGCAGTCATGCTTATATAAATGAATTCCTCTAGTTTAATTTTCCAACCCTGACTAGTTTTTTATAATTGCAAGAATGGAACAATTTAGATATATTCTATTTTGCTATCTTAGAGATTGAGTGCCTTTGCACATAGCATACTAAACATCATTTTAGTAGTGAGACCAATGATTAAAAAAAACCCATTTTTCTTTGTTTTAGAAAGTGCAAGTCGTTGGGGAAATAAATATCTTTTCACCATGGTGTGACTCAATTCTAAAAAAAATCTAGAAAGTCCATAGTCCCTAAGGAGTGCCTCTAAGCATCCATTTTGGTCTACAATGTCTGTATTATTTCAAGTTCCTGAGTGAGGAAAATTTATGATTGAGATCATTACAGTGATCTAGAATTGACTCTTTGAGCTGTAGTTTCCCCTAAGTCATGCTGATTACCATACCATCATCCTGAAAACACAAATAAGAATATTTTCTGGCATCAGTCAAAGAAACCTCATTTCTGTTCCCACTGGACCTCTTTACATTTTGATGTGGAAGCTGAAAAGGCTCCCAAAAGCTCTTAGGCTCTTATTTTGCCCATTGGTGGAAGCTAAATCACTTAACTCACTGTTAACAATCTTGAAAATAGATTAGTGATTTTCTTATCTGAATTCCTTGTGGAAAGTCGGAAGTATTTAACAGCACTTGCTATGGCAAGCAGAGGTGAGATAGGTGCAGGCTGAACACAGGAGACAGAACTGAAGAATTCTATTTATATCAGGGAAGGCAAAAAAAGAAGCCAGTAATTTATAAAGCCCTCAATGAGTCACCAAGGTTTTCCTTTATGGGCAGGATAAAGCGAACAGCTGTTCTACTACATTCCATTTGCTTGAGTCAACAGGCCCATTCTAATAGTTTGCTGATTATCTTACATTTTGTCAATATTGTGGTATGATTTCATTGTTTGTTTTATCGTTACTCAGATTGACAATGTTTTATTTTGTGAGCTATGAT
This sequence comes from Notiomystis cincta, assembly GCA_013398075.1. NCBI lineage: Eukaryota > Metazoa > Chordata > Aves > Passeriformes > Notiomystidae > Notiomystis > Notiomystis cincta. The sequence goes on from VZRX01020477.1 coordinate 61,955, forward strand.
GAGATCGCTCGTAGGGTACAATGGTAAGAATGATTTATCTTGAATTCCATTTTTAGCAGATTGTTTTGCTGAGCTACCACCCTGCACTAAGTATTTAATGATTTTTGATTTATGCTCTTCTCTTGTAACCCCCAATCAAAACAATGCTTTTCTTGGCAGTTGGTGATTTAAGCCATTGTTCTGACCACACATGATTGTCTTTTCTTCTTGAGGGGCAAACCACATTGTCTCCTCTTGAGAGTGCTCCCTCCTGTGCCCTTGGTGTTATGTCTGCCATATCCTCATATGGAAGTGATGCTGGGGCTCTCTGGGCTGCAACTGTTGCTCTGCTTTGTGCCCTGATCTTGAGGGTGCTGGAGAGGAAATGAGTGGTGACTCCATGGAGGTTCAGCACCACTCCGGGATTCTGTACAGGAGGCTCAAGGACACCACTAGAGTGATGCCCATCCTTGACATCTCCAGTGGGCAAAGCACTGATTCTGTTTTTCCTGGGCAATTATGATGTCCGTTGCAGCACATATCAATAACAAGTCCATTTACCTGCTATGGGGACGTGAAGTGCTTGATGAGTTCTGGAAGACCATCTGTGGTGTACCTGGCAGAAATCTGACAGGTTGCATTGTACGGCCATGCAAGGGGGCAAGTGATGCAAAAAAAGTAACTTCCCCACAGGTGAGTTTGGGTTTTATTGCTACCAATGGAAATCCAAGCCATGGTATGGAGATCAGATTTCCAGGGCCCCCAAACAAATAGTAAGATTCTGGATCTGAATTGTACTGTATTATATATTCAGCCCTAACTTACTTCATTCTAACTCCTCCCTGTAGACATACTCTATTGGAAACATATGAAAAAGTTCCAAACACAAATGCCATGTCCCTAATAAATAAATGATTATGCTGGGAGCTGCAAGAATATTTTTCTGTTTTCTTTCAGCTAGTATTTTGCAAGTGTTAGCAATTTTCAAAACAGTTCAGAATTCCCATACCCATCTGTGGTGATTTCCCTCAGACACCCATAAACCCACTTTCTGAAATTTCTTATGTATTTTTAACTGTGCTGGTAGAAATATTCAATTCATTTGATGTGCATAAAGCATCCTATGTTGTCAAACCATTTTTAAGCTTCAGCAGAGAATGCAGCAGCATTAATAGTCATGTACCTTGCTCTGCTCTTTCAAACTGCCCACTTTATTTATCTAAGATGTTCCAGTATCTTCTATCACTCTAGTCATTAGCAAATTTATGTTGCTCTCTTACCTTTTGCATGCTTGCCAGGGCAGAATATGTAATAACAGTCTGTAATTAAATCTTCCTCAACTTACTTTATCACTGTACATCTTCTCTATACATTTTCTTCTTTCCACTCTCCATCAGATGACGGAAATGACAGAAAGGAAAGATACTGCTTGAGCTCCACAAATACCTATATGCAAATTAATCTGAAATTAATCTGGAAAGCCCCCCCCCACTGAATTAATATTTAATGAAGCTCTCAAATTTTAGGATGTTAAACCTCATTTAGCTGAGATTTGAATAGAGCTATTGATGTTTGGGTTTTGCAGTGATAGTAAGTTTGATTAGGAAATGAAAAGTTTTTAAAGTAGCATAACAATTTGTGTGCTATGGTAAATCATCAATATTATAGCACTTAGAGTGGCATCAAACTTTTCATCTCAGCTGTGGTGAAAAATGTTCAAAAAAGGATCAATTTTTCCCACTTCTCTTTCCTTTTTTCCATTAAGATGAAGGCAAAGCACGTTTTACCCTTCCATCCTTGGTCTTGCATGAATCCTTAGTAGGATCCTGAAGTGTTAGTAAACTAGTGTAACTTTCTAAAGGAACAAAATATGTGACTGATAAAAGTAAAATATATCTAAAATTTTGCAGCAATATGTGATTAGAGTTCAGCTATAACTTCTGGTTGGTGTGCAAAATGAAAGTGAATGTCTTCACTCATATATTATCTAGAAGATTACAGGGAATGTGACAAGGAAAAGTAGGAGTTTCCCCCCTAATTTCTAATACTTGCATTTTAAGAGAATGATATAAGTGGGTAAGATTTTTTTACCTCTCATTTTTTTGGAGATTTTTCATGGTGGAAGCAGTTGAACGAAAATTTCTTTACTAGCTAATGTTGTATAAAGAAATTTCATTTAGACTTGCTTGCAGTAGCTACGAGCACATGACTGACTCTCTTTGTGGGTTATTTCAGGCTTAGAAAACTCCTTTGGAACTTCATAAAAAGACACAACTAAAATGTAGTACCAATAAAAATCCTATTCATTTCCTTATCAGGTACAAAGAAATACAAAGAGCAAAAATTGCCAATTAAAAAAAATACCCCTGCAATAGAGATTTTGGGGATTTGCATGCAAACAAATTAATTAAAAAGGCAGCCTTAGAGTATTAAAAAATCATATGTCTCATTTTACTTTCAGTTGTCACAGCCTTTCCCTATTTCTCTCTTCCTCTGTTGAGGCTCTCTGGCTCTCTAATTTTACATATGAATTTGTAAGCTCCTCTGAAAACATCTTCCTCTTCCTAGACTTTGGGGAACCATGTATCAAACCACAAATCACTTTTAGAAAAAATTATTTATTTTTTTAATCTGGTGGAGTCAATGAAGCTAAGGCTGTGGGCTGAACTCAACAGTATTTTGTGTTTCATGAATCCTTCTATATCCCCAAATTCATCAAAGAGGTAAGAGGGCCCTCTGGTCCGTCCTTGCTTTTGGATAAGTATGACAGATGAAGCAGAAAAAGTGGTTATCACCTGGAGTCTGAGGCCCCTGATCTGCTGGCAAATGGGGTACATGGCTGACTGAGTGGAGACTGCAGCAATCATTACAGATGTGCTTTAGGCAAGTGGTTTCACAAAATCACAGGACAGTTTGGGTTGAAAGAGACATTAAAGTTCATCCTAATTCCAACCCTCCTGCCATGGCCAAGGGTACCTTCCACTAGCCCAGGTTACTCAAAGCCCCATCCAGCCTGGCCTTAAACACTTCCAGAAAAGGAGCATCCACAGATTCTCTGGGCAACCTGTTCCAGTGCCTCTCCACCCTCACAGTAAAGAATTTAATCCTAATATCTAATATAAACTTGCCCTCTTTGTTTTTAAGACCATTCCCCCTTGTCCTATCATTCTATGCCCTTATCAGAAGTCCCTCTCCAGCTCTCTTTTAGCCCCCTTTAGGTATTGGAAGGTGCTTTAAGGTTTCCCCAGACTCTTCTCTTCTCCAGGCTGAACAACCCCAACTTTCTCCATCTGTGTTCATAGGAGAGGTATTCCAGCCTTGTGATCATCTTTGGCCTCCTCTGGACCCACTTGAGCATGTCCATGTTCTCCTGTTCTGGGGACCCCAGAGCTGGTCACAAAGTACTCCAGGTGGGGTCTCACAAGAGCAGAGTAGAGGAGGACAATCATCTCCCTTGACCTCCTGGCCACACTGCTTTTGATGTAGCCCAGGGCAAAGTTGGCAAAGATATCCTGTCACATTCTGCAGCTTTCTCCACATTTTTTCCCAGTTTTCCGCTTACTTGTTTCATCCACACATGGCTGGTGTGGAAGGCCAAACACTCTACACCTGGACATAGTTCAGAGCCAACAGTTGATGCCTGGCTCCACCTTTGTGTTTATTTATGGGAGGCTGTGGGCAATTTTCACTAATGTTTGGTGTTTCTCATATCAGCCTGGATGCTTTGGTCATTCCAGTCATTCTACAGCCACCATACCAAAATATAATGGGTTAATTTTTGACCTCTGAAAACATGTCAAGCCCCACTGTATTCAAAAGAATCTTAATAATTTGTGATCTTGGCTGTTGCTAGAGGAAATCAACGATTGCAAGATGTTTCCTTTTCTTGGTGATACCAAAATGAACTCCATCAAATTTGATTTATGATGAAATTTAAGTCTGCCATTTTCAATCTGATAATTCATACCAACCTTTTTTTTTTTTCTAGTAAACTGAAGAGAAAAAGTGAGGGGAAATATATTTAGAAAATTTCCAGGAATTAAATTAGAGTTCACTCTAGGGTGCATTCTCGATGTATTAGCAACTTTAAAGCAAACATGAAGGAAACTAGTATCTGAAAGTGTTAACCTGCTTGAAAGTACAGAGAGCTGGAGTCCCTCATTACACACTGAGTTAAGTGCTTTGATATGGGAGATTTTCCATTATAGTACCATGTGGTTTTTTTCACCAGAAAGCATTAGTTTTCCTTGCCTTGTTTGTAGACCTGAACCTAGGTAGGTATGTCTGTACTTTTAATAAATTTCCTACACAGCTCATTTAAGCAATATAGATGAATCATGGAGAGTGACAAGTATAATACTGAGATAAACTTCCCATTTGAGCCAGGCAAAACTGTGCTGGAGACTCAAAACATCTACATCTGGAAGTGTATTTTCAACAACAGCAAGCTACAGCTATGTTGAACTGATTCAAGTAGAGTGAGAGGTGGTGTTAGAAGATGTGATTGTTCCCTATCTTTGACACACTGCTGCTAAATCTCTGTCTCTCTTTACCCCACGCACCTTCCAGATACAGATATTTCCCTGTTTAATCATTTCAGCAAATAAAATTAAACCCATAGATACACAGTGCTTAGGGAGTAAATGGATGGTGAGCAATAGAAAGGCCACTATCATGACTGTATCTATTTACTCAGTAGCCTGATTTCTGCAGCCTGTTGGGTAAATGATTGTGTCCAACTGGACTTTCCAAGCTTGACATTTCTGTGGTGCTGTAGCTATGTGCAGCATTGTACAGGTGATGTCAATGGAGCAGAATTGTCATATACATTGTGTGCCCCTCTATTTTTAATTTAGTTTAAATGTCTGCAAGCATATTCAAGGTAGATCCATCTACTTCTCCCCTGAATACCATTTTCTTGGACATTTTCCATATATGTGGAAAATAAGACACTGAATCACTTTGTCACTGTACACATATGAAGTAGTATCACACTGAGTGATCACATTCTGTGATATCTGGTCCCACTCTGTGGTGTCTGTGGGCTTTTTATTACAGATTTTGCAGGTTCATTACTGTAAAGTGGCATTTTAGGATGATTTTGAAAATGACCACTGTTCATCTTGTTTGGCATAGCAAAGAAGTGCAGGGGGAAAAAAAGACTGTTAAAATGGTGAAGATACAGATGATAATGAGTCAACAGCATGGTAAGAAAGTCATAGCTGGGAACTCAGACAAGATCCTTAGGGCAGAGATGGGTTTTTAAAACAGTCTTCCACTGTAAAGGAAGAAATAGGAAATGTGGTTTTCAAGTGCAGTGGGATTAGTGTTACATGTTTGTCTGTGAGAGTAAAGTCTGCTCTAACTGACTGAGGTCTGTCCCAGTCCTCTTTTGTGATGAGGTGTGGATTTTCCTCTTTTTAAATATTGCTTTATGACTGAAAAATGATAAATATGGTACTGCAGGTAAAAGACATCAGACCAGCAAACCTGACTGAAAAACCTTTTTATAATTAGGCAAATAAAACCAGAATTGCTGCAACAATTGCTACAGGATTGCTAAAACAATTAAGTAAAAATAATGGCAAAATATAAGGAAATATGAAGGATTTTAAGGCAGCTTGCAGATCCCAGTGCTGTGTTTCCAGCACAGCACTAAATGGAAGTGCAAGTTTGAGGACCATTGAACAGAGTTTCTATCCCCAATGAATCACAATTAGAGTAACACCTGGATTAATAAATTTGTGCTGATCCACTAGGGAAATTCACCTTGTTTAATAGCCCTCAAATTTCTAAATAAAGTTGTTTATCTGTGGCAGGATGAACTACTTTGTCCCAGGTTGGGCTGCAGAGCTTGTAGAAAGACTTCCTCAAGACCATTTGAAGGACTTTTCAGTAAAACTATGGAGTGCAGTGCTGCCCCTTCCTAGACTGGTCATGTTTCCATAGTTCTGTCTTTTCATTAACTGCAAGTAACCTTGTTAGGCTTATAGGGTGATTCAGATACAGAAAGTTTGAGATTTTGGACCAGTTTTCATCTCAGAAAATATTTGACATAAATGTGAGATTTACAGATGCTGAGGGATTACCAAATACCCAATTTATGCTCATTAAAGGCAATGCCAGAATCAGATGCTTAGAGAGGTTTTGGTGATACAAATGTGTTGTTTCAATGTTTGTCCATCTTTTGCTGTTTTCTGGATAACTTTAGTATAGTTCTATACTCCCTGTTTCCAGATAGGATGATTTCACACTCACATGTAAAACTGGCTAAATTTACCTTACTTTTTCCACTCTGCCAAAGCTTCATAATCCTCTCTTGCTGCTTCTCAATATTAAGACAGATACCATTATATCATTTCTTCTTTTTAAATGCCTAGGAGGCAGAAGCCTGGAGCTAGATTTTCAATGCTTCTACCAGTTTGGAGACTGGAACCTAACTCCAGCAGGAGATTAAGAAACAGCACACATAGAGTGTGTGACACCCTGCATCTGCTGTGATCTGTGTTGGAGGGGGAGTGGTTGCAGACACAGGGAGTGTACATTGGCATGCTCAGCCCTGTGCATCAGGCAGTGTGAGAGGTGGGCAGCAGCATCACTGTCACCTTTGTCCCCATCCTGTCATCTGGTGCCTCTTTTACTGGCCTGCCACCACCTCAAAACTGTGCAAAGAATAAAACCATTTTCATACACACAGGCAAGGATATGCAAATGACATTACAAAAAACCCACAATAAAAGTAATCCACAGTAAAAGCTCAGACTGGGGGAAGACTTGTGTGAAAGAGTTTCTTCTGAACTCATTTGAGACTGTCAACACTGATGACCTACACAAGTGGTAGAAACAGCCCTAAAGAGTTCACCAGCTCATTTCTGAAAGTATAAATCAATTAAATGTATTTTTATGATTGCTGCTGAAGTTCCATTTTCCCACCTTTTCTACCCCTTTCAGACATATCTGGTTCTGAGGAGGTTCAAATCTCTTGTATTTTGGTTTACATAATACCCACCTAACATTATTTATGCAGTATATTCTCTGCTTATTCTGCACAAATAAGACATGTCAAGAATAAACAGGCTCTCTGTCAGTGATAAATGGCACTCTACAGGATCTGGGAACATGTATCATTGGGGTTTGTTGATTATTCAAGTGACATACGGTAGTGAGAGTGATTAACACTATACTGCTCAAATTCATCAGTGAAAAAAAGCATTACATTACTGTGGTTCATGCTGAAACAAGGTGCTAAATCAGACTCTTCCAAGACAGTGAACATTCACTTTTCTTAAGTACTAAATAAACCTTGCATCTTTAGGTTAGAAGAAATTGGACAGATGAAGAAATCAGGGCCAGTGTTCTCTCTGTAATTTTGAAAGACTTTTAAAGAAAATCCCTAAAACTGACTGAGTTTAATGGCTGACTGTTAGCATCAAAGAAGTGAAGCTGTAGGTACTTTTTGAGAAAATATTGTGAAAATTGTATTTGTTGAGATCATTCTTTTATAACTTTTAAAAATCAGAAGTTGAGAGGGAGGGCAGAAAGGCACAGGAAATGAGTGCCTGTTGCTTATCAGTGGAAACACAAACCAAAAGGAATCTTAGCAACAGTTAGAAAAGTTATGCAGCATATGCATGAAGGGAATAGTTTACCCTAATAATTTTCTACTTCTATTTTGGTGAAAAATAGAGCTTTTGGAGCTTCGCTGGCTGAGCTGGATTGGTGGAAGTGCTCTCCAACAGCAACATCTGCAAAAAAGGCCAATAGCAATTAAGCAATTTCATTCATGTGAAGGTTCAGCTATTTCCCTTAATACAGTCAAATATATATTTAAACATAAAAAATATTTATGTCTAAATAAATTTTTAGCTGGTCTTATGACCAGGACTTGGAATGCTTGGTGTTGGTTATGATGGGAGGTACATCTGTGTTAGGCAGGAAGATGCACAGGTGTGTTCATGCACTCAGGAAAGCTTTCATGTGGATGGTAGCCATGTGATCCATGCAGGCTAGACATCCCATTCACCATATACTAACCCAAATTCTGGTTCCTTCAGCAGTTGGCCTGGAAGGATTGGCAGAGAAATGTTTTTCCTTGCAGCTGGCTCTGTGTCAGAGACTGAAATAGTTCATGCCTCAAACACTGATGTAAAGTTTTGCTCATTATAACAAAAACTGTGTAAAGAAGCTACAACCAAAGAAGCCTCCCTGAAGATACCTGTCTGGGGCTCTGGACTGTAAGTTAAACCACTAAGATTAGATAAAGGGAAAACCCATTCTTTAATCGTCTCAAGCCTAGGAAAAAACAAACAAAGCTGGAGAGGAATGCATCCACAGGAAAGCCACGGGCAGCAGAGATTCTTCCCTGGCTGAGTTTGGGGTGGGGGAGGCCACAGCCCACAGAAGTCAGATTTACACAGACTCCCCCCAGAGTGAGGTGGGGTGGGGTGGAGGAGGTTTTGGGTGTAACCTCTGGTTAGGGGCAGTGAACACCCATCCTCCCTCACACAAACTGGCCCAGCTGTGGAACCCCCAACCCCACAAGCCACATCCACGGGATATTCACACGAGTGGCAGCTGAGGGGGTGTCTTAATCCATCAAAGACCCCCCTAAAGTGCCCCCCAGAGTCATTCCTTCCTTTCCTTCTTTCTTCCCTTCTCTCTCTCTCTCTCTCTCTCTCTCTCACATATTTCCTATCAATAAAACCCATACTATTGTCACTGGCATATGGTCTGGTTTGCATCTTAATTTGGGCAGAGGCTTTCTAAGAACTTTAGTAACTGGATCATGACACTGTGTGCACTAAAAAACTGTACTGCAGCTCAGAGAGGGAAATAGTCATGGGATTCTGGATGGATTTAAGGCCTATCACCATCCAAAGTGAAAAAATAAATGGTCTTTTGTGTTTTAGAAAGGCAGGAAATCTACTTCTCAAACATAAAATGTTTGTGCATAGGTTGTTTCGGGAGACCTCAGGAGAGTGACTGTCACTTTCCTGATGTTTAAAGAAGGCACCTGAGACCATTCCAGTCATTTCTGAAGTATATATGCCTTCCTGTCTCTATGAAATAGGAGAATCTGACATATTTTACAGACAAGCACGTATTCACTGCTAATGAAAAACTTCAGAACTAATAAAATCTTTCAGGACCAGCTTTTCTGTGGCATGTTGACATCTACTGAATGCGAGACAATGATGCCATGAAAGTTTCATTGACACACATTTGGGCTGACCTACATATAATCTTTGTGCCTTTCTTGCAGACAAACTAACATCCTAATGAATATGCCACATCAGCTAATCAGCTGCTAGAAAGTGGGAGCAATGGCAGGAAACTTGTGAGTATATCTCACTAGAGACTTGGTTTGCAAAGGATGAAGGAGTAATCCTTTTCCAAAACTTAGCAGATATATGTTATCTTTTTTTCTACCTGGGAACAACAAACTATTTTAAAAATGCATAACTTAGATTTACAAACTTACCTCAGCCCTATCTTTGCCAAGTAGTTGGGAAAAAAAGGTATGTCTTCATCTTCACTTGAAAGACTGAGGGGAAATCCAACAGTCTTCAAGGTGTTGCACAGCTAAGGCACATGCTGCAGAATAAATGAATCTTTCTAACAAGAGGAATGGATAAGCATGGGATAGTTTACATATTGGAAATGTGGTAGCTCCAGTTCTGAAGGCTTTTAAGACACACAGCTCTTGGAAGTGGTTTTCCATAGTGTTGATCTTGCTTTTATGCATGCCATGGGATGACTTTTGGCATCCCTGCCAGGACCAAGCATCTTGAGATCCTGAGATCAGCCTGGAATTGCTGACTGCAGCACAGCCCCTATGCAGGACTTAGGAATTCAGGTCCAGCACCAGGAACACTTCCCAAATTCACATGTCCACACCCCTGCACACTCTTAAACACCACAGGGTTATAGGAACATTATTTGGAATGTAAACATGGTTTATCAGTCACAGGGGAGGCCTGAACACAGGTTTCCCACTTCCCAGGTGATTAGTCTAATCACCAGAACAGACAAATAGCTGCCTTCTCTATGATTTATATAGTTATTCACACAAAACACCTCAATTAAGGGTTACTACCCCATTACAAACAAGCAGTTAGGACACTAACTCAGTCAAACGAATTTCCTAAGAATTCAGGGATTTGTACTGAACAGAAATCCTACCCTGAACCCAAGTAACCACACTGAAAAAGCTATTTTAATGCAAAAATTGAGAAAAACACTGGTGTCAACGACTTCAAAAATTCTCACAATTTTATTTCTTTAAAAAAAGGTCTGTCCCCCTTCCTTCCGTACGCCTCGTTTCTATGCTGATTAGCTCCTACCCATTTGTTACTGTTATATTTCCATCTCTCCAGAAGGCAGACTGACAAGGTTTTCCCCTTCTGGTAAATAATGATCACTTCCCAACCGTCATGACATAGAATGTAACTCCACATTTGGGATGGAAAGAGCCCTGCTTACCAAACTGATAGCCACTTGTTACAGGGAAACAGATTCTTAAATGAAACCTTTGCACCTATCTTGCATATTTTGAGTGGAAGAAAAACCCCTATTAAGCAACCCCCCACAAAGAAAATAAGATTTTTGGCCATTATCAGAATTTCTGGTATCTTTTCAGGCTTGCAATTTGTTTTACTTTAGGATAGTATAGTTTTGATTTATAAATATCCCTGCCCTTATGCTTATTGCTTTTTTTCTTTTCTTTCCCTGATAGTTTGCAGATATACCATTTAGACCACTATTGGCAGAATAAGATACATTAGTTCCCTTTTCCAAGGTTTGAATCTCATCACTATCCAGTACTGGCATGTCTCTGACTTGCAAAAAAAATAAAAATCTGCTGCTGTTGCTCTTCCTTAGTTGGACATTATATAAACTTCATCAGGCTCCTAGTTTTGCCCAAATGATGTTTGTCTGGTTCTGCCACCAATAACCTGACCATAATTTTGTCCAGCTATGCCTGTTAAAAGAGCTTAGGATCTGGCTTTGGCTGTGTCCATAGAAAATTTCCATTCCATTCAATGGCAGCTGGATGAGCTCATTAGTTTGCAAATCAAGGAAGGACTTTAAAGAGTGATATCTCTTCTTAAATACCTTGGAGATATTTGGAAAATAACCATGACAATTATTTTTTTAGGATAGCTGAGATGAGAGTTAGATTAGGAGCAGTTCAGTTAGCATTCAGAATAGCCAAAAATTGTGGTCCAAATGCAAAGATGCACTCCAGCCTGCTATTAATTAATCTAGAAAAGAGTTATGACCTACGAAGTTGCTCCTAGAAGCAGCTTGTACAAATGCACATGACACTGTGCAGGCTCTCTCATCTGCACAGGTACAAGGAAAGAATTAAGCCCTAGGAAATAAGGAAATAGCTACTAAATGGTGACCTGCTGTCCCACTGCAGCCTGTGCCTGCCACAGGAGGCTGAGTGAGGCTGAAGCTGGCAGCTAACCTGAGACCCACCAGGAAGGGTCTTTCCTCCTTTAGCTGCTCTATAACATACAGAGGAGTAAATTACTTTCTGTTGCTGAGCCTAAAAGTTTTCAAAGCACTTCTTTTTTTTCTTTTTTCATTTTTTTTCCTCCCTTCATGACAGACTGAAGAACTCATTGGTGCTGTAATGAAAGGCAGACTGCGTTCCCTGTCATGTCAAGAACGCTGCATCGGGAAAGTCGACATGATTTCATGGCTAATGATTCACTCGCTAATATCAATGTGGGCTGCAGTGAGGATAACCAAGTTGAGCTGTCTTAGATCAAATGATTCAATTAGGCCAGCTGTCCCTATTTGTCATGGCTCAACTCGCTTTCAAATTACCTTTCCAAAGTGTGTACGTGCCTTAGCATAGAACTTAACAGCTCAACTGTTTTACAAAAAGGGGATATTTAGCCATGGTGATAAGGGGGAAGAAAGACGTCCCTTTTCATCTGCACTGAATGCTTTCCTGTAGCAGTTACAGTATGTATTTAACAGGCTAAACTTTAAACATCACTGTCAAGTATGAAACACTCGACTGTCCTAATGACAGTGCTCTTTTAAATTTTTGGATTATCTTTTGGCAGGTTTATGAAAATAGAAATGAAAATGTAAAGGGGTGTGTGTGCACAGGGACAAGCAACGCAGAGGGAATAAATGGTTCACAGACACCCAAAATAAACGCGTGGTCCCTCAGATGTATCCTGCGGACTGAAACTGGGCTGAAGTCAGTAGCAGCCAGATCGCTGATACAACGCCTACCAGAGGGCCCTTGTGCAGTGCCTCGGTTACCTTGGTTCGGCTCCTCGTTCCCGGGCACGCTGCCGGCAGGAGGGCGAGCCGGCCGCCCCTCGGGGCCGCCCTCGGGGCCGCAGTGGCGAGCGCTCTGCGGAGCCACCCGCAGCTGGAGTGCGGCGGTGTCAGCCTGCGGGCCGGGGCTGAATAGGCACGGAAATTCAATTACCCCCGGTGGTCCCTGCAGCGCCCGGCGGGAGAGCTTCTCCTGCCGAGGCTGAAGCAGGAAGGAGGCAGCGGCTCTGCCTGCAGAGCTTCCACCGGTGGGCATCGACTGACTCTTTAGTGCTGCAGAGGTGTTAAACTGCGGGAAGAGCAGCCTGGATGTACACGAAAGAGATGAAAGCTTTTACAGACACAATCACAGCTGTTCCTATAGACTCACATACTTCCTGTAGTTGCATTTGGCTGATAATTTGGACCTTCTAATTTTAAATATTTTAATAAGATTCCAGTGGTGCCAGTGGTTCCCCTGCTGTCTGCCTGACTTATTTTAACTCTTTCTTTCTTTCTTTCTT